>JARJHM010000012.1:0-555000 GCA_033356055.1 Carex pumila | reverse complement strand
ATTATTTCGTAGTACTCTATCCGTTTGACGACCATATACTGTTACTTACAACAGTTGAGTAAGAGCAGTGTTTTAATATTCGGTTTATATGCGGTATGCAGAAAGCCACTGCATACCTCATATACAGTGTGTGACCGCATATGCAAATTTTTATGCAGACTTATATATGTGGATTTTAAATGAGAATTCACATATATGTAAACAAGTATATGATAATATCTGTTATAAAAAACTATTAATATACTCTAAACCGTTAATATAACTCTAAACTAGTAATATATAGTATAAACTTCTGTTAATATACTCTAAATCAATATTTTTATCACTATTAATATACTCTAAACCTTATATTCAAACCAAATATAAATTTCCTATTCAGATTGCAATCGAATAAAAATATTCGGCCGAATGGACCGAATATTACTGCATTAAGTAAGAGTTTGAATATATTTCCACTTGCTCCTGTCGTATCTGCTGACATCTCTGTGGACTTGGAGTTGGTCAAAACATGAAAGGGAAAAGACAATGACATCCAAACTAAATTTCTGTGGACAAGGAGGCTACTGGATGATGGATGGATATGGTGGACCTGACTTATTTCTGTGGGGAATAAGAGGTTTTTATTATAAAGCAAAAATAAATAAACACAAATAAGATGGAGAGAATGTAAATAATAACTATCTCTTATTCATATATTTCTCATGTGTACAATACAAGATTACAATGCCTCTATTTATAGGTTACTAATTGTAAATGAAAAATCATTACAATAATAAATACAAAATGAATTCTAAATAGTAGTGAGATATAAATTCCAATGGTAGTAGGGTAGTGGAGATTAATATTGGGAGTTACAAATGAATGGACCATACATTATATTCATAACACTCCCCCTTGGATGTCCATTATATAAGAATATGCCTCATTAAAACCTTACTAGGAAAAACTCTATGGGATAAAAACCTAGTAAAGGAAAAAAAGTACATTATTCTTTTAATGCGTATTAACTCCCCCTCATGACAAGATCTTTAAGTCGGCGAACTCCAATATTATGAACTAGTTTTTCAAATATTGTAGTAGGAAGCGCCTTAGTGAATAAATCTGCTAGATTTTTACTTGAACGGATTTGCTGAACATTAATAGTATTTTCCTTTTGGAGATCATGTGTGAAAAAGAATTTTGGTGAAATATGTTTTGTTCTATCTCCTTTAATGTATCCTTCCTTTAATTGAGCAATACATGCAGTATTATCTTCATATATGATCGTCGGGATCATTTTTTCAGAAGACAAACCACATGTTTGATGAATGTGCTGAATCAGAGATCTTAACCAAACACATTCTCGGCTTGCTTCATGTATTGCTAAAATTTCTGCGTGATTAGAAGATGTGGCTGTTATAGTTTGTTTTACAGATCGCCATGATATAGCTGTTCCACCACATGTAAATAAATAGCCCGTTTAAGATTGGCCATTATGAGGATCAGATAAATATCCAGCATCCGCATAACCAATTAATTCTGATTTGGATACATTTGTAAAGAACAAACCCATATCCATTGTACCTCGGAGGTAGCGAAGTATATGTTTAATTCCATTCCAATGCCTTCGCGTAGGAGAAAAACTATACCTTGCTAATAAATTTACAGCAAATGATATATCTGGTCTTGTATGCCCAGCAAGATACATAAGTGCTCCTATAGCACTTAGATATGGTACTTCGGGACCAAGTAGTTCTTCTTCGTTTTCTTGAGGTCTAAAAGGATCTTTATTCACATCTAATGATCTTACAACCATTGGAGTGCTCAACGGATGTGATTTATCCATATAAAATCTTTTTAGCACTCTTTCAACATAAGTTTCTTGATGCATAAAAATACCATTTTTTAAATGTTCAATTTGCAATCAAAGACAAAATTTTGTCTTTCCAAGATCTTTCATTTCAAATTCTTCCTTTAAACAATTTACTGCTTTTTGAAGCTCTTAAGGAGTTCCAATGATATTTAGATCATCAACATAAACTGCAATTATAACAAACTCATTTCCAGTTCTTTTCATGAAAATAAATGGACAAATTGTATCATTTTTATATCAATGTTTCAATAAATATTCACTGAGACGGTTATACCACATGCGTCCAGATTATTCAATTTAATTGAATAATGTTCTCGAGAACCCAAATTACATGCTTCAGGCATCTTAAATCCTTCAGGGATTTTTATATATATATCATTATCAAGTGAGCCATATAAATAGGCTGTAACAACATCCATTAGGCGCAAATCAAGCCCTTCATGTACTGCCAGACTAATTAAGTACCGAAAAGTTGTTGCATCCACCACAGGTGAGTATGTTTGTTCATAATCAATTCCAGGTCTTTGCGAAAATCCTTGAGCTACAAGTCGCGCTTTATATCTTACAATTTCACCTTTTTCATTTCTCTTTCGCGTAAATACCCATTTGTATCCTACTGGTTTTACGCCTTCGGGTATTGGAACTACAGGTCCAAAAACTTTTCATTTTTCAAGGGAGTTTAATTCTGTTTCGATTGCGTTTTTTTATTTTTGCCAATCATTTCTTTGTTGACATTCATTAATAGATTTTGGTTCATGATCCTCATTATTTATTACATCTAGCGCTACATTATATGCAAAAGTATCATTAATATCAATTTTATCTCGGTTCCATCTTATTCCGTTCATGATATAGTTTATCGAGATCTCTTCATTTTCACTAATTTTAGATTCTTGAGTTTCTGCTAGAACTCCAATATTAGTTATAATTTGATTTTGTTCTGGATTTTTTCTATCATATCCTCGACTTGGCCATTTTCATTCTTTGCTCATTTTCTTTTTCGAGGATTTGTATCTTTGGAACCGATTGGTCTTCCACGCTTCATGCGTGTCACAATCTCATTAGTTTGTCCAACAGGGACATCAACTTTTATTGGAGCATTAGCAGCTGGTACATGTGATTTGGTCACTTTCTTTGAGTCTGTAAATGCGTCTGGCAATTGGTTAGCTAATCTTTGCAAATGAATTATCTTTTGAACATTTAGTTCACTTTCTTTAGTACGATGATCAAAATGTGATAATGATAATTTATTCCAACTAATGTATTTTCCCAGCTGATTATTTTCTCCCCCTAATGTTGGAAATTTTGATTCATCAAAATGACAATCGGCAAACCTAGCCGTGAATAAATCTCCTGTCATTGGTTCCAAATATTTTATTATAGATGGAGATTCAAATCCAACATAAATTTCCAACCTCCTTTGAGGTCCCATTTTAGTGCGTTGTGGTGGAGCAATTGGAACATATACCGCACATCCAAAAATTCTTAAATGAGAAATATTAGGTATATGACTAAAAACTAATTGTAAAGGGGAAGTTTCATTATAGCTAGTTAGCCTAATGCGAATTAGTGCTGCTGCATGTAAAATAGCATGTCCCCAACAAGATATTGGAAGTTTAGATTTCATAAGTAATGGTCTTGCAATTAATTGTAATATTTTTATAAATGATTCTGCAAGTCCATTTTGTGTATGAACACGAGCTACAAAATGTTCAACATCAGTTCCAATAGACATACAATAATCATTAAATGTCTGAGAAGTAAATTCACCAGCATTATCTAGACGTATTTTTTTAATTGGATAATCAGGAAAATGTGCTCTTAATCTGATTAATTGAGCAAGTAATCTCGCAAACGCCAGGTTGCGAGTTGATAATAAACTTACATGTGACCATCTTGTTGATGCATCAATTAAAACCATAAAATATCTAAATAGTCCACATGATGGGTGTATTGGTCCACAAATATCACCATGTATACGTTCTAGAAATGTAAGAGATTCATTTTGTATTTTCGCTGGTGATGGTCGAATAATCAACTTTCCTTGAGAACACGCAGCACATAACAATTCATTAGATTGAAAAATCTTCTGATTTTTCAATGAATGTCCACATGAATTGTCTATTATTTTTCGCATCATTATTGATCCAGGATGGCCTAACCGGTCATGCCAAACTATAAACATATTCTTATCTATAAACTTCTGGTTTACAATAACATGTGATTCAATTGCACTAATATATGTGTAGTATAAACCGGAGGAAAACATAGATAATTTTTCCAATATGCATTTTTTATTTGAGATTTTGCTAGTTATATAAAGATATTCAACATTTTCTTCATTAGTTGTCTCAATATGGTATCCATTTCGGCGGATATCCTTAAAACTTAATAAATTTCTTTGAGACTTAGAAGAATATAGTGCATCATCAATATAAAGTTGAGTTCCTCCATATAACAACAATATAGCTCTTCCGGAGCCTTCTATTAAATTTGTACTATCCGAAATAGTACTAACATTGGCTTCTTGCATTACTAAATAAGAAAAATATTTTTTATCTTTAAGAATGGTATGAGTTGTTGCACTGTCGACAAGACATATCTCTTCATTATTGATGTCGCTGTTAACCAAAGAAATATTCATTCTTGAATCTTCAAATAGTAGAGTCTCGTGCTGATAACGTATTATAAAGCAAAAATAAACAAACACAAACAAGATGGAGAGAATGTAAATAATGGCTATCTCTTATTCATATATTTCTCATGTGTACAATACAAGATTACAATACCTCTATTTATAGGTTACCAATTGTAAATGAAAAGCCATTACAATAATAAATACAAAATGAATTCTAAATAGTAGTGGGATATAAATTCCAATGGTAGTAGAGTAGTGGAGATTAATATTGGGAGTTACAAATGAATGGACCATACATTATATTCATAACAGTTTTGTCTCCTTTTAATTTTTAAAAAAATAATGTTATTTTAAAAAGTTTTTTTTTTTTTTAAAACTAAATAAGCAATGGTTAAAGTTTTAAAAGAGCAATTATTTAATACAGCGTATGGATCATGAAATGGTTTCATTGATCCAACGGATTGGTAGAGTAAATATATTTGTGCCTCCATCGATCTGGATAGGTGCAACTGTGTTTTATAGAATCTGAAATTTTAAATCAATAGTATTTATTTTGTTAAAAATATTAAGTTTGGTTCTATTAAAAAAAAATCCCCAGCATTAGTATCTTAATAATTCTGAATATTTTGTGAAAGGGTTAATTTATTATTTAGTATCGTAAAAAATCTCTAACATTAGTATCTTAAAAAAAAATCTCTAGCATTAGTGTTTATAGCGTCATTGCGGGAAGGCTACAAAAAAAAACTATAACGGAAGCTATGCTACATAGCATTTTTTTTTTTTTTTACAAAAAATATATTATATATTTATACTAAATATCAACATTATCTATAGTCTCATAAAACAATACATAATACCAAACTGATTAAGAAATTATAATATTTGTATTTAACCAATATAAAGTTCAAAGTGCAGTTCAAATATCCATAGTAATATCATAAACTATCAATCTTTTTTCTATTCAATATATCTTAAATATCATGATTCATGACATAATTTATTTATTTTATATTTAAAATATCTTAAGGATCATGAATATGATCCATGACATAACTAATACATGTGGGAAGGTCGCCAATATAAATTTTTTCCAATTTCAGCAATAAGGTTCCTTTTCGACAAAAAAGTTCTGTAGCAACAAGCTTTCAATTGATTCGGTTTGGGCTTTTATTTAACTTTTTTAATTTACCAATGAATCTCTCATCATTTAACAATTAATAATTTAAATAGTTTAATAGAGAACATAGTACGTTAATTGAAAAAAAAAAGCTTTCAATTGATTCGGTTTGGGCCTTTATTTAAATTTTTTAATTTACCAATGAATTTCTCATCATTTAACAATTAATAGTTTAAATAGTTTAATATAGAGTATAGTACGTTAATTACAATATATATATATATATATATATATATATATATATATATATAGAGCATAGTACGTTAAACTACATAAGCTATGCTTCTGATTTTACTGTTTCAAACATTCACCGTTGGATTAGCGATTTTCAAAGTGGCTTAATAAATAGTAAAAAAATTCAAAAAAATGTAAAATTTGGTCTCCAAGCACATATTAATATGGAGAACAAAATGAACGGTTTGAATCGGTCATTTGGATTTTGAATCGGTGATTTATGATCCAATACACACTATGGCCTATGCATTGCAATGCATCATAGCCCATCTCTCTCTCTCTATATATATATATATAGTTAAAGCCCAATTTGGATCTTCATTTAAAGTCCATATAAATTAAAAAAAAAAAATTCATGTTGCATAGCACGCACTATTTGCACTACACGCTATGCGCTATAACGACTGTAGCTCGATTAACGTATTTTAATGCCATAGCTTAACATTTAACATTTTTGAAATGATCCCTCTCATTATTTTGTACTTTTTCCATGAATTTCAAAGAAAATTTTCTAAAGTAACATCCTTTATTTTAGAAATTATGCATATTGTTCAAAACAGTAGTCACACAAAAAAGCAGCATGGTCTTTTCTTGGTCTTCTACTATTTATTTTTAATAGAAAATGCCTCTTTTTATCAGATGGCGCATTTGCTCTATTATTGAAATATTCCAAAATACACATTTGATTCTGGCTCCAAACAAGAAAACTTTCTTTCCAAGTAATAAGCATAACATATGTAATTAGCACAAAACCATCTCAATCGGTGAACTCACTAGTCATCCGAAAAGTAAATATTTACAAAAAGAAAATAACATAAGACACTACGAATACTTCCAACCATAGCTACTATCAGAATTCCAATCTATATATCATACACCAAAACTCGTTTCTACAGGACATCAATCCTTTCAAATCATTCAAAAACACAAGCCATCTTTGAATGACAACAAAATGTAAGGAGCTAGATGAAATTATGGGTTCAATGATTCAAACAATACCCAGGTACCACTCCCATCAGTTGCACTTGATCCATCTCCATCACGGGTCTCTCCCTCAGTCATAAGTTTCTTGTCTGAATTGACAATTGTGGCATTACTCAGTAAGGAGGCTGGGTTCTGGTTGAGTGATGCGCTAGAGGTAGAAGAAAGGCTTGAGATTGTAGATGCAATTGATTTCGTCATTGGTAGGCGCCCTTCTACTATTTCTTTCAGCCGAGTTATATCCTCACATAAGACTGCAATCTCACCTCTGTAAAGAGAGGTAGGAAGAAAGAATAACATTTAAAATAATTAAATAGAAGTAGGATGTTCTTAAGCTCACCAACCGTACACTAACCTGGGCTTAGGAATAAATCAACAAGAGCATCACCAAAGCATGTCCAACAATTAAAGTATATCTTTTTTCTTGACTATATGTTTTTTAATTTTGACATAGGGTTTTGTAAAATATAACATACCTTCTGAAAAAAAAAATAAGACTTGGTGTTATAAGCCCCTTTGAATAAATTCCCAAATTTGGTAGTTATCAGGCCCTCTAACATAATTCCAACAAACACTCTTCTTAACCAGAACTCTCTATGAAATAGAAGTGGGATGGAAACTTACTGCAAGGAATCAACTGCACGACCACGCTCCACCAAGAAGTCCCTCAGCTGTATTAATAGTAAAACAACATCAGAAATATCATTTCACTAGCTTGCTTCATCAGAAACAACATTCAACATATTTTACTAATGCTCAAGTCAATAGAAAGATCAGAAACAAGTAGGATGAGTAAATCGCTCATAACTCGTAAGCCGCTCATAACTCGCTCATTAAAAGCTCGCCTAAACTCGCTCATTTACTTATTGAGCGAGCATGAGTATGACCCAACTCGCTCATTAAGAATTTGCCACATTTAATTCTATGTAATATAGTGAGCACAATGTAATATTTAATCTTGTGTAATATATTAATATTCATAGTTTCATATTCTTTTTTTTTTTTTGTAAATCGGCAAAACCAAAACCTCTGCCTAAAGCCCAAAATAAGTAATAGTCATAACAACTCGCTCATTTAAATGAATTATGACAATTTGTTGGATTTTATTATGATGACTTTTAACAAATTTTGTTATGGGTGAGTACACTATATAATTTTGTTACGAGTCATAAGTCATAACTCGTGAGCCACTCATAACTCGCTCATTTATCCGCTCATTTAAACTAGCTCATTAACAACTCGCTCATTTACTTAATGAGCGAGCATGAGCATACCCTAACTCGCTCATGCTCGCTCATTAATCACTCCTAGAAACAAGATGTATGATGTACCACACTTTAATTACACACTTCTACCCTTACAAAAAGCTGAAAGTTATTTTTGAACACTTGCAAAAAATTCATTGTTTGTCCCTCAAATCCAAAGAAGAGAGCTAGATTCTACAGTTACTTAGTACACGATAAAAAACAAGAGTACCTTGGTGTTCTCTTCAGCTTCCTGTTGCAACTTCTTTGACTCCTCGACTATGGCAATCATCATCTCCTCTTGCTCTTTGAGGGCCCTCTGAGCCGATTCCTCCCTCTCAATCCTTACTTTCTCAGCCCTTGCTATCTCATCTGTAGCTGCTGCTAGCCTTGCCTCAAGGCTTTGGTGTATCTACAAGCACAAAAAGGTTTCAGACCAAGTAAACTGGCACTACTCGGTATAGGATACTGTCTAGGTGCTCTAGGCCTTAGGAAATGGTGTCTAAGATACATTGTTAGCACATCTAGAAGGAAAAGTATCAAGCCATCTCTAACCATGATACAGGAAAAAATATCTAGCCAGAACCTTTATTGTATAGTACTAAGCAATTGAGACTAATTTTCTCGTTTAAAGAACCATTTTGGCCTACAGAACCTTTGTGTCATAAAATTTGGTTAGCATTAGTTCAATTTTGAGCAAAAAACTGTACCTCCTCCATAATTTCTAGAGATTTATTCTTTTCATCTGTTAAGCTGAGGAGGCGGGACTGTAGTTCTCGGGCTTCAGTTGATAAAATTGATCTCTCGCCATAAACCTCACCAGCATGCTATTGTAAAGTATAAAAATTATAATTAGAACATTAGACCATATTAAAAGAAAAAAAAAAAAACAAATCACAGATTGTAGATCATATAGCAATAATAAGCCTCCTGATTGCAATACAGGAGAGTAAAGGAACCCCCATAGCATCACTCACCATTATATTCAACAAAAAAGCAAGTACATCCACATTCTAATAGACAAAGTGTGAGAGAAATGGGATTATACCGGGACCCTTAAACAGAGTAAGGAAATAACATCGATGTTAATGTCTCAAATTTCATATATACAAAGGTAATTTAGTCCCTTAAAAACAAAAAGGGATCTTCTAGGGTTTCTGTAATACAGTAGCTGTTTTTGAGGTAAAACAGAGAACAAAGAGCCACATGACATGTCTAATACATCACATAGACCAGTTACAATTTTCTAGCCCAATATTTGCAATTTTTTAAGAAGTGAAGAAGAAAAGGTCCACATTTCTCATGTAAAAGAGAGAATTGGGGGGGAGTTGGGCAGCTATGTGCAACACTTTCCATTTTGCACGGGAAACAGATGAAATTGGCCAAATAAAGGACAACTTATTTAAAAAAGAAGTAAAGGGAAATTGAAAAAAACCATGTTGTTGGTCTCTTTAGCACGTAAGAGCATCTCCCTGAGATCCTCAACCTTGCTGAGAGTGTTCTGGCCAGCAGTGGAGGCCTCTTCCTTTGTGATTTTAGCCTTTTCCTCAAGGTGGACCACGTTTTTCATCATGGTAGTCAGCTTATCAACTGAAGCTAACAGGTTCATCTGAAATGTTCAATCAATTAATAGGGAAAGCAGCAATAATAAAAAAAATCAGTAGCTCAGAATAACGTCACCAGCTCAAGAAGTTACTCAACTAACTAGTTTCGACATTTCATAATTTTAGTCGAGGCAAAAAACCAAGGGCAATCAAATGTCAAGTTATCAGGTCTGATCTGACCAAACCTTTCAGATAGCCTCCAAAGTTAGTGAGTCTACCATGGGTCGGGATTTCTTAAAGTCCTTGGTGCTATTCGGCTGCATAGGATTAAGCTTCCTTACAGCTCCTTAAGGTCTTAATCCCAGTTAATCCTCTAGAACAATAGCTCCTTTAGAAAGATTAAGACATCTTCCTTATCTCCAAATCTTAATCTTGGGTGGGGCTTCCTTAAGGTTTGAGTTTTCTGGAGACCTCCTTAAGGTAAAAAAGTGGGGCTTTTTCTACAATTGTACCCCTCCAGCAGTGACCTCCTTAAGGTCGTCTTATTTCTTTTTCATTTTTTATTACCTTCTTCTCCAAGAGAGGGAACACATCCCCATGCACGTTAAAGGAAAAAGCTTGTTTTCTTTGGCGCTGATTGACAACTCTCTGATGAAGAACTTTCAAATCGGATGCCACACGAACATTCTCGTTAATGTGCTCTCTCCATTGACACCCCTTTTGGTGGGTTTCCATTTCTTCTGTTAGTATCTCTTGTTAGTGAAGTTAATTTTCTAGAATTTGTGATTGAGGATGGACATTGATATTCTTGTTGATGTGCTGTGGACACTTCTGTTGTTCAGATTTTGTGATTGTTTTGAGAATCATTTGATTATTCACAAATACAAGTTAGATTTTCACGAGGGTGTATAGAAACTTTTAATTTTATTGACGCAGCGCATGGGGATGTAGTTGAGAATGGACTTCTGAACCAAGAATTGACATTTTTTTTTGTTTTTTCACACCTGAATTAGATTCAAGTTTGTATGAATGCACATAGCAAATTATTTGGGTTCTCTGTATTACGATGGAATAATGGGGTATTTACTAGTATAGTCACTTTTAATTGCTTACATAAACATCAATGTTTGTATAAATAACACCTCTCCATAAATTACAATATTTGGCAGGCTGGCAGCTCTGATTGCTTCAAGCCTTCAATACTTTCTTTTCATAGAGATAATTTACGGGCACTAATTACACAGAGGCACTTTCTTTTTTTTCAATCCTGAATTTTTTACTGGCACTAGTTCCCCAATTTAATAAGAAACCTTTTTTTTATTGATCTTTTCTAATTATTTATTATTTATGTAATCGATAATTTTTTTTTGTTTCTTAGGTAATATGGATAACTTAATTATCGTGTAGCTTATCAAATGTTTTGGATGATCACAATGAATCGTGAATTTTTATGAATAATATACTTAGTTAATGTATTTATTATTTTCTATCTTTACTATTTATATTTTAATTAAATTTGTAATAATATTTTTGATAAAATTAGCACATTTCACTTTAATAAAATATATTTATATATTTAATTAAAATCATAATACAATTTAATTCATCAACCGTATTATATAACAATAATAACATAAGGGGTAATATAGTCTTTCACTCATTATATATATTTTTTATTCAAATACATGCTATAACCTTAATCCTTTTTATTTGCCGAACATGAATTCCTTAGCGCTCCTTAAGATCTTAATCTTTCACTCCTTAACCCATGTTGCCGAACGGGGCCCTTGTGATTTGGTTGCCTAAACCATGTCAGATTAACATTTAATGATGATTTCATATATGCCCCTCAACAACATCGAAATTATGTTTCATAATATCATATTTACTCTTCTAAATTTCAAAAAATCACAAATTTATCCATTTTATTGTCTTTTCTATTAAAACTCATTTTAAATTTACAAAGTGCCCATTTTACCCTTTATTAGGAAAAATAAAAATATACAAGCACATTTCAGAAAAAATGTAACTGTGTATGCATCATAAGTAAATGAATGACCCACTTGCCATCTGAAACCGACCAATTAGAAGTCTGTCAACCACATTTTTTATTTTTCATAATAAAGGGTAAATTGGGTACTCAATAAATTTAAAATGAGTTTTAATAGAAAAGACAATAAAATGGGTAAATTTGTGAGTATTTGAAATTTAGAAGGGTAAATATGATATTATGAATTTTAAAGGACGAAATAGGTAATTTCAAAGTTTTTGAGGGGTATACATGAAATTCCCCCATCATTTAACAATAAATTGAAACCATAAGCAAAATAATGCCTGAATACATTGATGAAGAAAAATAAATAAATAAGAATAGTATATCAATGGATTATATATATTATTAGTAATGTAAGCATGATTAACTGAACTTCAATTCATGATCAAGATATACAGTTCCAGAACCGATATAGAAAAGAACATAAAGAAGAATAGTATATCAATACCTTACTGCTCTTGGCATCAGATACAATGTCTTCAAGGACCTCAGGATTAACTGAATGGGTAGATCGAATAATCACCTCTGGTTCAGACAAAGGTTGATTGCTCAACCCGTTTGACCCCTCTGCCTCACCTTCCTTGAATCTAATTTTGTCGCCACCATTCACCTCACCTTCTTCCAATCCAATTTCGTGGCCACCATTCTTTCTAGTCTGATTTGACAAATTACCAAAATCCTGAACTTGACTTGATGCTCTGTTGTTAGCTATCAACACTGACAAATCCCAGTTCCTGCTTTCTGAAGAAGACGACGGAGACATTCCTTCATTGACAGGCACTTCGTTAGGAACATTTCTCTTGGGAGGGGTAGTGTTGACAATGGAGTAGTAGAGGTTCTGGCTGTCATCATCTGATACATTTGGACATTTTGGTAAGAACTAAAAGGCAAATGCACTGAAAATTGATGAAATGCTACTGGCACCTGCCTTTCAGTTCTTTTATAAGAACTAGATACATAAATAAACAACTCCTTCAGGGTGATATTAAGGTACAAAAAAAGAATTAAAAATACCCTTATTATGGATTTGGTAAAGATGTCAACAGATAAAAACAAAGAGGTCTCCGATTCTAATACCACAGTTTAACAATTTAACAGTTAAGTCTGTTTTCCATGACCATTTTCAATACTGCAAAGAGCAATATTGATACAGAAAAATAAAAAAATGAGATTTGAGCTTTCAATGGGCTGCCCACAAAAATTAATATTTTCTTCATTTCTTCTATTAACTACAAATTTGGATGACTTTTAAATATTTGGCATGTAAAATGTTCAAATGTTTCTGTGTAGTTAACCAATTTTTTAACTATTTCTATTCCATCAAGATAGTATACATTGTAAATAGATTTCTGCATACAAGTTATGCCCAAGAACTATACAGATTATAGTTGGATCTAATGGTGTGATAATTATTAAATTGGAATTATACCAGTCCAAAAAAAAAAAAAATCTAATAGAGAGATGAAAATTACCTTCTGGTGGGGCTCCATAACAGTTAGATTTACCTCGACCATTTTCAGAACTTTTTATGGGCTCAGGAATAGAGGGTATGACTTCTTGAAGAATAAAGTCAACTGCTGCTTCAAGATTACTGGCATGCTCAATTGAAGCTGCCTTCAGTATACGATTATCTATCTGCAATAAACCCAAAAATAAATTGATATAGGTACTATTCAGTTTGTAAATAAAAGATATACAAAATGGCGCATGCTTAAATCTACATAAAGTAAAGGCTATTCGCCTAATAAAAGAAAATAATAAATTTACTTTACATCAAGAAAGAAAATTTCTTCCCTCTATTCCCCAAATTGAGCATTGATTGGTAAATACTGATGAATAAAACACATATATAAGGAAATTTCAGGGGAAAATAACCCAAAAGGGTTACCTTACCTGAGGAAAAAGCTCCTGAAGAGACTCGAAAACCACCGTATAACTCATCCTAGAGAAACAACAAGCTTTCACTGAGTCAAGAAGCAAATAGAAATTCAAGACCTAGTTTCGGAATATTGGAATTTAAGTGTCTAACCTAATGGAAGTGTTAATATAGAATAGAAGGGAAGAATGAGAGACGAAATCGATGGCCGATCGCGCGATAGAGAGGCAGTGAAAAATTTAAGGGGCGCGCATCGAGTCCCGAATCCCGATTATTTCTTTGCTCAGTTTCCAAAGTGGGAAAAGAGCGAGGAACCGAGGTCTGAGGGAATTCACATCCCCTCAGGTTACCTGATTGAGTACAATTGAATCGGACAGTCTGAAATTGGATTTTTTAACTTGGCACAAATCTCAAAGCATAAATTATACTGTCCCCTAACGCCATCCGAACACCCACCGGATGAAATTAAATCTGGACTGTCCATTTAATTTGTGTTGAGTCAGGTACCTGGGAGGATTCCGAGTAAGGATATAATCCATATAATATACTCTCAAGTTTGAATACTGGAGATGTCCATTAAATTGTATCATAATATTTAGTCGGTCCGACGGACTGAATCGCCGACTGCCGCTGGTTCGCTTCCGCTGCTTTTCAACCAAGAGAGCGTAAAACCGTCCGATTTAGATCTAACGGTGTGGATGAAAGATTCTTTGAACGGTCCTGATTAAAACCCCTTACCAAAGTAAATTGTGATGCAGATTAGTTTCGTCTATCTCAAAATCAGACGGTCAGAAACACGATAGCAAGAACCTTTCTTTGAAGACGTGATCGGCAACGGATCAAATTATTTCTCTGAGGTACTTCACCGTGTAAAATACTCACAGTCGACCCAAAATTAAGTCGGTGAGGGGTTTCGCTTTGAGAAACGTGTCAGAGTAAAACGGACGACTTAGATCTCAGATTACGCGGTCTGGTATTGCACTGGATCTGGATTCAAGCCGTTGCATTTTACGAAGACTCTTAGTCGCGAAGGAATGTCCATTTTAACGATGGTCACAGGGTGGGACCCAGCACTACGGGGGGCCCTCACACTGGATTTTTATTTTTTGTTGTAATCGATTTTATGCTCTTTGAATTTTTTTTTGTTTGTCACCTTATCAAATGTTTGATTTGTATATTAGATTAAATTTAGTGTTAAAATCAAAATAATTTTTTGAATTATTATTGATAATTAAAATTATAAATTAAAGCATCAGAAATTATAAGTCAGAGCATTAGAAAATATAAATCAAAGTATTATTTTTTTATTGAGTACCCAATTAGTTAATGAGTTTAATTCCGATAGCTATTTAAACTTGATGTGATATTTTTTTTTAATCCCTGACAAAAATCCTGAATTCAGCCCTAACGATGAAACCCTCGAGCCAGTTGCATTTTATTTATAATTTCTTTTTGGATAATATGAACATGTTTTTTTAAAGTAAAATTCACGTCTCGCGTTGTTTCATTCATTGATTCCTAATTTATTTGTAAAATTTTAATAGACTAATAGGTAAAACACATATATATTTTTTTTTCTATAAATTATACCCATCATCATCGCTCCTCCAATATTTTTTTTCTATCGTTCGATTTGTACTAATCTGAGGATAATATCAATGAGACAACAATAAAATGATAGATGGTATTGAAAAATAACTTATATTATTTTATAATGAGAATTATCACTTTAAATTAATGCATTATTTTTTTCACTCACATGGTAGAATTTACGAGAAAAGAGAAGTAGCACAATTGATTAAAAGAAAAAAATCTTAACACTGTTAGTCATCTAAAGATGGAGAATTTAATTTCTCTCAACTTTCCAACTTCTACAAATTAAAAAAAAAAAAAAACTACTGCAATAAATCCAATGACACCCTCTTGGTAGCAATTAAAATCATCAACAATTAATGAACAGTTATAAATTATCATATCATACAAAGTAAGACACATAGGCTCACAAGTCACAACCAATATAATTTATCCAATACTTTGCATTTATTATGAAAAACTATCAATATATCATGATTATGAAATTTTTAATGAATCCATGCTCGGTATCACATTTTAGATTTAGTGAAATTTGTTTTTAAAATATTTGTCTCATCTTTTTACAAACCAAACGAGTCTAATATTATAAATTTCATAACTATGTCTATAATTAGTGATATTTTTTTTTGGATTGAACCTAAAAATGATAAAATAGTAGATTTTAAAGCTAATGAAGACTTGTTAATTCTTTGACCAATATGTATTGTTGTTTATAAAGTAGAAACAGTCATAATTAAAAAGTCTGAAAAGGGTTATTGTAGGAGAACATCGATTGTGAAAGCCGCAATTTACCAATATTTTATCACCTCTAACCCGCGACTGTTTCAGTCTGGTTGATTAAGTTTCTAGTTTGGTTTTATTAAGTGTCTTCATTAAAACTTCTGAGTGGTGACTGTTCTGATCCGGTTGATTCAGTTTTCAGTCTGATTTAATTCAGTATCTTCTACAATGAAATTTGCTAGTATGATAACTATGCTCACAGAATAAACTATTAATAGACTTCTATTATTTTGATCAAGCAAGATGATTAAAATTATGTCGACATGATGTACATATCACTGTGCGCTTTTAATTTGTTTAGAATTTTTTATCTAATTATATGTAACAACTGATTTGCAACTCTTTAAATTAATAAAATCACCGATTTTACTGTCCAACAAAAATATATTTATTTTACATCAGAATAATTCTAATCCGTATGAATTAGCAATATTTTGACTGAAGTAGACCCGCCATTAACGGGCTCTCGCAACAGGATCCGAAACCGCGGGCATTTCCAGATTTATTACTGGCCCAAAATTTCTAAACTAGTAGGCCCATAAAGAAAACAATTTGCAACTGACAAGTCCAACTGAATCCCCAAAAGTAACTTAAAAGTTAAATTTGGATATCGACCGTTGGATTAGAATCCGGATCCAATCTGGACCGGTAGAGTTGACGGACTCTTTAATATTCGTGCAGATTCTGATTAGACGGTATGGATCCAAAGGCAAACTTTAATTTATTTAGGAACCGGAGAGAAGGAATTCGTACCATCTGCATTATCTCAAAAGAGGATCTTTTGAGTTAATACATCTGGACTGTTCGATTTGCTTTAATATTCGTGTGAGTTGGATCCACACTAATATTAAAGAGCTCCTGTGTTATAGACGGAGAACCAGATTGGCTTTGTTTTAAATCAGACGGTTGAGGTTGTTATGGTGGCAATGCCTGAATCTGCTTCAACACAAGTGAAATGAAAGCCATACAAATTCTAAGGTGTGCATATATAAGCCTGTTTTATTCCTTTAGTCTGCAGGTGCTTAGAAATATCAAAATTGAAGAGGCTGAAATGATCTATTTCTTTATGTTTTCTTCTGTGCATTTTCTTTTTTAGTAATACAACCTGTCCTTTTGGTCATAAACCAGAGATTCAAATTCTGACTAAATTAAAAAAATGAACCTTACTCAGGAAGAAAGGTTACTGGTCCCTGCAGTACAAGTGTTGTCCAAAGGATTCTGTTATATGCTTAGAGAAATGCTTACTCTTAGATTTATGTGGTTAAATTCTAGCACGGGTACAGTTGTCAGGAAACAAATAGTAAATCAACAAATTTATATATCTTGCAGTACCAAATGAGAAACAATGGATAGCACTGGTAGAAAAGAGAATTCCACATGAGCAAATACAAAAAATTTACAGAATTTACTGATAATTAGTTTCCAATATATTTGTTCAATGATAAGTAAAAACAAAAAATTGCTGGATTTGGCAACTCTGCACAAATACCTAGCAGTTAAATAAATAAATAAATAAATAATCAGGAAAGAGGGAAAATTGTAGGATATAAGCTCCTTGATTTAAAGATCAAGTTGACATAACATATTCATAAATCTGCAGTTTCTTATCTGGAAACTGAGATATTTTTGCTTCACGTAGGCGTCTCTGTCTAGCGCCTAAGGTTGTACATAATATGTTCAGCATAGATGTCCCTAAAACCAAAACCATAAAAAGCAACCATTTTAAGTGGTACATTAAATTTATATAGAAGTGAATAACATATACATTAGATGGAAGTAACTATGGTTATGAAGCATGAAAAATGTTTTTGGTGATCTAGCAAATTTCTTACATGGATTTTTGGATAGCCTCTTGAGCATCAGAAGCCGGCAAAAACTCATTGACTGCAACCTCTTTGTTTTCATTCTTCTTATCTAAGAAAGTGGGAAAATGTAGAATATGTTAGAAATATTGCGACAAGTACCCTTCTATGATGATTCATCACCCTTCTGGGTAGGGGCGGACTCAGAATTTTCGTCAGGAGAGAGCAAAAAAAATATCGAATCGGGTTTAAACAACTTATCGGATTTAAACCAATTAACTAATTGGGTATTCGATAAAAAAAACAATACTTTGACTTATATTTTCCGATGCTCTGACTTATAATTTCTTATGCTTTAACTTATAGTTCTAATTAACAATCATAATTGAAGAAATTTATTTTGATTTTAATACTAAATTTAACCTGAATTACAAATCAAATATCCAGAGGGGGGGCAAAACAATTTTCAGGGAAGGACAAAGTCGATCAGTACTAATAGATCACCACTAAAACTCGAAATCCAGGGGGGTACCCCTGTTCTACTTTGGGTCCGCCCTTGCTTCTGGGCATTGCTAATGCCATTTGAGAAATAAAGCCGACATTATTCTGAATTAGGGTTGATACTTGAATTTTTTTAAAAAGATATGCATGGATTTGATTTCAATTTAAGTAACTTACAGTCTTCAAAGAAGCGGCGGATCTCTTGTAGACGATGTGGGGAGAGCTCGCTGAGGGTGCTGATGTGGCGGAATTCTGGATCATCAGCACAAACGGCGATGATCTTGTCATCCTTCTCCCCCTGTTAACATATATCAAGGAGAGTTACTTTTACTTGTTAAACTAACATTTAGTAGTACATAATTAGCAACAACTTGAGGGTTTGAAATGCGACTTTAACCTGATCAATCATAGGCATGAGGCCAATTGGTTTTGCACGAAGGAAGCAGCCAGGGATCACAGGTTCCTGTCCAAAGCAACTGACAATTCAGCTAAGATTTATTGAAGATTTGATAACTTCATGCTTATCTTTTTATTTAAATCTATTACTACTAACAAATAATATCTTTTCTAATATATAACAGTGATTAATGTTTTCATCGTAGCAGAGAGAGAAGGTCAAGTGATACCTTCTTTCTAAGGATTAGCCTACAAACAACTTCCCTTTTGCGTGTAATGGTTTTGTTGATCTAATGAAACTGGGCACTAGTGCCTTTTTATCAAATATATATATAACAGTGAAATTGCAAGGAGATAAAACCTATAAATTAGATTGCCAGATTTTATCGTTGTTCCCTGAATTCTCAAAATATATGAATTATTTGTGTTACGTACTTGCATGAATAAAATACTTATAAAGAAATGTGCTGATTGTTACTTGATTCTAAACATTATTTTTACCTGCATGAGAACTAGAACATCCATGGGATCACCATCTTCGCAAAGCGTGCGTGGGACGAAGCCGTAGTTGTGAGGATACACCACGGATGAGTAAAGCACTCTATCCACCTATTTTTCCCAATTACATTTCAGAGTGCAGTTGGTATTCTTACAGAAGGTAAGTTTCTCTAATTTTGGGTGAGAGAGAACATTAAGAGACAAACCATTATGGTCTTTGTAATTATTATATTTCAGCAATGAAATGGGCATTTTTTCCCTTTTTAAAAAAAAAGAAAAGAAAAGAGACAAACCATTATTAGTCCAGTTTTCTTGTCAAGCTCATACTTGACCTTGCTTCCTTTGGTGATTTCCACAACCTGAGATGAATAGGATGGTAGGATGGGCAAAATTGGAATAAGTTTTTTTTTTTTGAGAAAATAAATCTCAATGACCTCAAGTGTAAATATATTAGCCAACTTCGATTATAAAAATATTTTGTCTTTACAGTTATAAAAATATTTTGATCTTTTTTATTTAGTTTTCATGGAGATACTGATGGGGAGGTAATTAGTTCTTACCACATTGAAAATTGCTGGAGCTCCAGGTCCTGCATGTTAAATAGCATACACGATTATTTCCAATTCCGATTGTATGAAAATTATCCTCATATAATCTCAAGATATCCATCAAGTACCAAAAGGCGAATGGAACCCATATACTCTTTTTAAATCTCATATATATCCCTATAGAACTTGTACAATAAGAAAAAGAACTATAGGTGAAATATGTTTTTATTGTAGTGTTTTTCTTTATAACTATTTGCAGTGAGGATGACCTGGTTCTGTAATTTATTCAAACTTAATTTTCTCTACCATTGATTAGCAAGGGCATCAAAGGTTGTGAAAACATATACTACTAACATAGAGTGCAAAATTCACAGAATGCTATTTTAATTTCATCAGTACCAATCTCAAGGTCATGCCAGGGATGAGCAGCAACAGATCTGCGCGAAAGAGATGAGAGAATCCTTTGGTTCAGCTGTGGGACCTTCCTTTGGGGTGAATTTTCTTCTGACATATTTCTGAAAAGAGAGAGAATCATTTTATCTAACAAGTTTGTGGAATAATTGTATTATTATAGATTTAGTTACGTGATGATAGGTTCTGGTTTCTCTGTTATTACATTTTTGAGCTTACAGTCATTGACTTGTTAATAGAAAGTGTGTTTCGAGATATGAAACCGGAAACAAGACAGAGCACTGGCCATGAGATTAACGCTACATTCAACAAGAATTTTAATCTATCTCACCAAATTATTCTAAATCATGCAAGTATAATTCCATCAATGAAGTGTATATTGAAAAAGAAAAAGAAAAGAAAAGGCCATTTAGATCTAACCACCTTGTTGATATCACGAGAAGAGGAGCAACGAGTAGCAGAAAATTTGGATGGATTTAGTTTTTTGTTCTCCAATTCTAAACTTTTCTATTCTTATATATAGAGAGAGATTTGGAGAGAGAACACCAACCTAATTCTTCAAAAATAGCTAATACTGAGAAAGAGAAAATGAACAGGCTGGATTTCCTTGCCTATGTTTCATTCGGCTCGCATATTCTTCTGGATACAAATTACCGGTATCAGAAAGTTCGAACCTGATCATACTGGTTTCTACAAATACATATCAAAATTGATTTGTTTTCATTGTTTGTTATGTATCCTTTATGACGCAGTGCGTATTGAAGACATGTCTGACTTTGATTCGGATACACACGATGACCACAATAAATCCAGACCCATCAAGGAGTTAATGGATTTTATTAAGAGTGACAACTTTTGTTGACTGCACGGGAGACTATGGTTTTTATTAGAGAGTTAAAGCAATATTAGAACTTCCGTTGATAAACTAAAATTTACAATTAATAGCATTTCAAATTTCAAGGAGAGCTTTTATTTTTTTCTATACTTTAAATATGTATCAAGACCTCTCATGAGGCAGCGTTGTTTCGAATGAAAAATTTAGTTTGTGTGTGTTATTTGAGTTTTTACTGTTTATAACATTTACATTTCTGAAACTCTTAGAGTTTTTAAATAACTGTTACCTAATTTTTAAAAATTTTGTCTCTGAAAATTTATAAACCCCCACATTCCTAAGAAATTTTTTTTAGCGAATTATTTGGCCACGTCAGAGTTTATAAACGATTTCTTATTAAGAAACTTTGGAGCAAAGTTGTTAAATAAGAAATCCATCTGCATCTCTAAAACTGATTTAAAAACTGCCACATCAGCTTAGAAACTCTAAGAGTTTCAGGGATGTAGATGCTTTTATACTCTTCTCTTTAATACTAAACCGGTACGTGAGCTTAACGGACAAGATCGTATCGGAACTGCTTTGCATTACTTTACCTTAAAGTGGCATATGATAAATTGACTATGGTCTTTTAATTGCTTCCAAAGTAAATTTAGCAAACTTGTTTTGGAAACTTTTCACTGGGTGAATGTCAACATAATCCTCAAAATGTTTCACCTACTGGTGGTAGTTCATTATCTTGCTTCTTGTTATTTTGGTCAGTAAATTTCTGAGGTCATGACATGAATCTTCTAATAGAGTAAATTTTTGAGGTCATGACATTATCAATAGATATAACTCAGAAATATTAAAACATTGAACAACAATTAGGTTATGAAATGAATTTTTCTAATATATATAACTTAGAAATATTGGAAACATTGAACAATAATTATTGGCATTGTAATACCTACATCTAATGCCTTAATTAAGTAATAAACTAACATCGATCTACATCTGTTGGCCAACAACGACAACCAATGTCGGGATTAACACCCGCCTTAGTGTTAGTAGTAATGCTATACTGCCATACTGGGGGTTATCTTGTCTAGGTCCCAGTGTGGTGGTTTAGTTACAAGTACGATATTTGGCTTATAGTATGATGTGTCGACTATGTGTAGCATGTTGCCTGATATGGCCTGGAGTAATAGAAGTTTAGCATTATAATGTTTCCATGCAGAGTCTTTGTTTATTATGTCCATTCTATTTCTTGATTTTCTTGAATATAGTATTCATGTCTTAGGTTTTCTTAAATTTTAATATAAAATTTCAGTTGTTTGCGTATTTGTTTGATTTCGTTCTTAATACAATCAACAATCATTTTATATAAAACTATATGATATCTTATTTGAAAAATCATTTTATATTTAATTTACTCTGATATCTTATACGGAAAATTATATAACAACATTTTAACATTTTTTAGCAATTAATATAAACAATAGTTTTCACATGCAATTCATTTGTATTCATAACTTGGGTGCACATATCGGTTGTACAATTCACATGAAAATTATGAGAAGAATTTAATGAACAATGCAAAAAAAGAATAATTATGAAAATAAATATGATTTTTCTTTCAAACAGTTTACATAAAACTCTCACTTAAATTGTGACATATCACGTAATCCACACTTGCGCAGATGGCGTGCCCCATTTGGGCCTACTTTGACCAGAAAATTGAATCAATTGTGACTAGTGGGCTAATGTATTTGAACGGTTGAGATTTTCCTAGTTTGTCTTGCTTCAGTCGTAGACTCGTTGGAAGTTTAAAGATCCTACTTTTACTAGTAAATGGAAAATTTTAATTTTGCATCTCTATTACAATGCTGATTTCTCAAATGAACCTTCCCCCTTTTGATCAGAAATTATCAAATTAGAACAAATAGGGCTATGAAGTATCAAATATACACCTGGTACTAATTCTCTAGTTCCATTTTGGGAAGATATTTGGCATGGTGAATGTAATTTAGTAGCCACCTATTTCCAACTTTATGAAATCTGCACTAATCCCAATGTGCTTCTTTCAGATGTCATCAACACAGGACAAGTGTATTCATTTTAGAAGAATCCTTACAGGGGTTGACAAATCTGAATGGGCCCAAATTCTTCATATGCTTAGCACTATATCATTTACCCATTCACAGGATAAAATTTCATGGAGGTGGGGCACAACAGGCCGTTTCACAGTAAAATCATTATATAGATTCCTCACATTTCGGGGTATAGGAATAGAATTTCCCTTGGTCTGGTGGCATACTCCCTTCCCTCATAAAATAAAAAAATTCATGTGGCTTACTTACAGGAACATAATCCTTACCAAAGATAACCTACAGAACAAGGGCTGGCGCGGAAACACTACTTGCCAATTCTGCCACGAACCCGAAACAACTGATCACTTGTTTTTAACTTATCAAATGGCTCAACAAATTTGGTTTTGGATGGGTGCTAATCAACATTTTTTTTAAACATTGGCAAACTTTAAAAGATGTTATGCAATTTGCTCAAACTTTAGATAAGTATCATGGACAGGCATTTCTTGTGGTGTTTAGTGGGATTTGTTGGACGATATGAAAACATCGTAATGAACTTTGTTTTCAAACTACACAAATCAAAACTGGAAGGCAACTGATCTTATTAACTATTTCTCTAATTGAATATTGGACAGGAAGCAAGAAGTTTAAGCAGTAGACTAGGGAGGCTACTTGTGATTGGATGCTGTAGGCTGATGTGTTGGATGCCATTCCCCTTCGCATTTGATTGCCAGGAGATAATCAGCTAGTTCTGCAGCCGCTGGAAGATCCTTCCCCCCCTCCACCTCCAGCATAGGAGTTTAGTTCATCTAGTTCGCTATCTGTTTATAAAACTGGTGCCCTCTGTGTTTGGCTTCCTTTGTCTGAATATTTTGATGGCCTTTAGTTGGTTATTTTGGTTCCTTGCATGTATACAAGAGGTTATCTAGGTGAGTATTTTCTTTTGGCTTTGCTGGTTACTTGCCTGATAAGAAATTATCTAGGTTTGTTGGTTATTTTGGTTCCTTGCATATCTGCAAGCAGTATTTTCTTTGCGCATGAGCATACACTCTGTTGGAGATTTGTTTTAGGGACAGTACATGTGAAGAGAGTGCACTCTCTCCTCACATGTCTTTCTGTAACTTAACTTTGTTTCATTAATGAAACAGGGCTTTTGTCTTTTTACCAAAAAAAACAAGAAAAAGTCGTAGACTCGTGTAGACTACAAATTTGTTGTATGTTGCGATCTCTAGTCTCATGTAGACTACAAATTTAATTCATTCCCATGTTGAACTATGAAATCAACTTTATCTCTCTGTTGATAAAGTTTAGGTTGTCTTAACTTCAATTGCTTTTCCATAGTGAACTACAACGGCGAATTTTCAATTACACCATGAGGTATGTAGAATGAAGTGGTCCGATGTATATCGAACCTACTCTGCTTTATGAGTTATGATCAGGAGTGGATTTAGGATTTTCGTTGGGAACAAAAAAAATATCGAATTGGATTTAAATAGCTTATTGGATTTAAACTCATTAACTAATTGGGTACTCGATAAAAAACAATACTTTAACTTATATTTTTCAATGCTCTGACTTATAATTTCTCATGCATTAACTTATAATTCTAATTATCAATCATAATTCAAGAAATTTATTTTGATTTTACCACTAAATGTAACCCGAATTACAAATCAAACATCCAGAGTGAGGCAAAATTTTTTTCAGGAAGAAGCAAAGTCAATTGATACCGATAGATCACCACTAAAACTCAAAATCTAGGGGAGGCAACTGCCCCTAGTTAATTATGACATTTTATTGCTCAACTTTTTTTTTTCATTATACCGATATATCTTATTAGATTATAATCAAACGTTGAACATATATGTAATATAATTATAAATTGTATATTGTCATATATGATTGTTCTAATTAAGTGATCTAATATGTTAAGATATTTGACAATCTATGTATTCAATAGAGTGCGGTCCATAAATACGTATAACAATTTAGGCAAATATTAAATCATTAATAGATTGATTTTGAGATTTGCAATAGAGTAATGTACGGTCTATATCCTTCAAGAGGGATTCTATGAGACATCAGAATTCAGATGCCGATGGAGATTTACACATGCAAGGGGTGGATGCTAGATATAATGGCCGGAGAATGAATCAGGGTAGGTAATTAGGTGCACAGTCTGTCTTCTGGGTAGGTAATTATGCTGTCAGTTCTGTTTCTTGGTTTATTGGATTCATTGTTCAGGTTGGGGGTTTAGAGTCTCTTGTTCTTGTTATTATCTTGTGTTCATAGTTTGGTTGCATTAGTTATTGGGATCTGGTTTCTTGATTTGGTTTATTGTGTGTTTAGGTTATCTGATGGTGTTAATGTGAAGGTTTTTTTCTTCTTTTCTGGTAATAATGTAAAAATCAATAATATTAATAAAGAATCGATCTTGTGTTGGGAGCCATTCTTAGTCTGGTTCAGATAAGGTTTTTTGTGTGTTTAGGTTATCTTAAGTGTTAACGTAATGAGCTTATCTTTTTTTCTGGTATTAATGTAAAAATCAGTGTAAACAATAAAGAATTGGAATCTTGGTGTTCGGAGTCTGTTGTTTCAGTTGCGATCTTGAGTTCATTTATAGTCTGGTTCAGATTATTTATCCTGGTCTGGTTTCTTGACAGGTTTTTTCTGTTTTTTTGTTTAGGTTATCTTTAGTGTTAATAGAAGTATTGCTATCTTTTTCTTTTCTCTGGTAATAATAGCTTCATGTCTTAGTGCATTTCTGTTTTTTTTTTCCTGGTAAGAATGTAAAAGTGGGGGTAATCAGTAAAAGACAGCAATGAATACCCATTTGAGAAAGCGCTATGATTTTTGTAGCCATACCAGTTAGTGGTAGCCATTTTTCTTTGAAAATTCAAGTCTTCTGATTTCATTATAATTTAATGATTATGCTTCTGTCATATTTATGTATTACGTGCCCCAGTGCTCGAATTCAAGATACTGACTTTAAAAGCACATTAGGCATTTGAGAAAGGCCATGACATAATATGCGAGTGACTGCATTTCTGGCTATTTCTTTGAAGAGTGATTCTTTGAGAAATCAAATGTTGAAGCAGGACTTACACAAGGTATGGGTGGTAGATAATGGCTGGAGCAAGACCTGGGAATTTTAAATACATATGTAAGGGATGAATTAGCACTATATGCAATTTGGAATATCTTTTCTATTTTGTTATTAGTCTTCTTCCAATTTAACAACAAACCTTCCCCAATTTAACAGCTTGCCTTTTTTTTTTTTTTGTTGTTATAAAAAACCTGTAGGTAAATTACAATCCTCAAACAGGGAGTGAGTTCCAGAAATAAAAGCAAAGTACCCCCTGCCTACCCCATTACAGCACCCGTTATATCAGACTTTTAAGTCGAAACAGTAAGCCAGGTATGCCCTGTATACAGTGAACAAAAACTTAAGGCCCTCAAATGGGTCTGTAAGTGGAAAAATGTTATCCCTAGGGTAAGAATGTTTGTGTGGCATGCACTGCATGATGGTCTGACAACTTCCATGGAAATGGCAAGAAGAATCCAAACAGTAAACCCAAGGTGTATCCAATGTGATCAAGAGAATGAGCTTACAATGCATCTACTTCTCTTTTGCCCATTGTCACAGGTAACTTGGTATATGTCGTCACTTGCAATATGAGTACAAGCACTCCTATTTTTGTAATGTTCTGTGGTGTTTATGGAAGGCACGAAATGAAGAATTATTCGCTGGTAAAAAATCAACTCCTCAGATGGTGCTGGCACAGGTAAAGAAATTGGAAATAGATGGCTTGATTACACCTACAGTACAATTTGCAGAACCAGTGAAACCGGCAATTATTGAAATAGGGAGTAGGGTCATGGGACGTGCAAGGCAGGGCAGGGGTAGGGATGGTAATTTACAACAGGCATGGAGATCTTGTGTACACACAGTTTCAAAAAATCCAGGCACTAGACCCCTTGCATGCAGAGGCTCATGCAGTGATCGATGATGGCAATATGGTATGTGGAGGAAGAAGGCAACACGGGCAATTTCACTATCTTTTCAGACAACAAAACTATGGTGCAGGCAATCAAGGAAGGAGATATCAGTGAATTACTGTTGCGGAAGGCTGCTGAAACAGTTATGTGTTCAGCTAGAAAAATCAGACAGAGGCACCATTTGATGAGCCTGCAATATGTCACGAGAAGAACACTTCAAACACCACATAATTTGGCTAACTGGGCGACAAAAACAGGAAGAGCTGAGAGAGGAACTTGCTTAAATAGACAGAAATAGAGAAGAACTGTAACTCAGGCTTGGGTTATATTTACATTAAAGTACTTAGTTTAATATCTTCCCAAATGTTTTATTATTGTTTTTTAGGTTACTGGTACTGAGTACTATGGTACCAGTAAATGTAATGGTACAGTAATTGAAGGAATGCACGCCAACGGGCTTCAAACACACAAATAAAAAATGAAAGTCGAAACAGGGAAATGCGTGTCCCAGATGGTCCCCACAATTCATTCTCTCATTTTTTTTGCTAGATTATCTGCCAAATCGTTGATTTGTCCCGTTACCCGTATGTACTGTGTGTGTATTATATAATGCCATTGGTTGGAGGAAAAAAAATACTGCGAGTGTGAGGACTGTTTAATTGATTGAGGAGATAAACTTGCTTAAATAGACATATATACAAACTTATTTTATTTAGATCGCTTTTTAATTTTCTTGTAAAAAGGGGCCTAATTAATCCTACTCCCATTAATTTATTAGATGAGATTCATTGAATCAAACAAAATGAACGAGTTCAAAATGTTGAACTTGTCTTGAAGTGTTGTTGTTTTACAGCACTTGTCTTTAAATGTCAAACTAATTTATTAGATCGCCAGTACTATTTGACCTTCGAGATTCGTGCAGTACGTATTTGAACAGTTGATGTTTCACAAAAGTCACGCCAAATATGAGATATCTCAGAGGATGTGAATACTCCGGTAAACTGTGAAGTCAATCCCGCAGCTAGTGTAGACTGAAGTTATTGCACAAAAGGTTAAGACATGCAATTATAGGATGCGACACGTTCGAGGGAACTTTTGATGCATAATTAGTTTACAAATTTTTTAGAATTTACTACTAGTGCTTTCTGCTTTTATCAAATAGATAATTCAAGTTTGTTCTCTTTTATTATCTATATTACAGCTATTCTTGATTCTATATTATGAGACATGCCTCAATCTATATTTAGTACCGAAGTCTAGCTTTTTGTGGTTTTTTGTGTTTTCAACTATATAGTTTGATTAATTGTTTGATTTCTATTAAACTCAATTTCTATAATTCTATTTTCAAACTTCCAAAATCGAATTACCATTCCAAATTGAGTAATCTAACGAAGATTAAAATGTGCATGAGACTCATTAAATAGATACACAGTGCAACATTAGTCCTAAAAAATTAGATATCAAATTAAAATAAGAAAAGAACAGTACAGTACAAAAACATTATTGCCCATTAAAAGAAGCAAAAAGTACAATCATCTGCAACACTAAGTTAAATAATTGACATGATCAAAATAAGTATCAAAATCACTGAAAAAAAATCAATAACAAAAATTATAAGCTGATTTAAAATTCTTGCACTCCACATATAATGCGTGTGTGGCGGAACTCAATACCTTTCTTGAAGAAGAGGTTCATCATTTTGTTGAACACTGCCCAAATCAAAAGGTTGTCAGAACCAGCCTGGTGAGCAAGGCTGATAGCATGTTCTATCTTAAGGATCTTTGCCACATTTTCCAAACCGCCATATAAACCATTGCATGACTTAATGAGATGTTTTACATCAAATACGTCATGGCCAAAATATACAGTGATGTGGTATAGGAACTTTCGCAAATCATTCGGCAGCTCTTGTCTAGACATGATCTTTATTAAAAATGCAAGATCATAGGCTCCGTGAAAGGTTAACCATGTTTTATCAGACATGAAAATTAGTAACCTAGATTCCCAAAATAGCTCTGCAAAAATATCCGGGTCAACACTCTCAGTTTTATTCTTATAAAAGTCAATTCCTTGCAATTTTAACAACTCAATTGAGCTCGGATCATGTGAATCAATCTCGGGGTCAAATCCACAAAAATTAAATTCCCAAGTCATAGAATCGTCACTATCTCTGTTAGAAAGAGTAATCCCCAGCTGTATCAATTTAAGATTATCAACATTTACCTTGACTTGAGAGTAATGTTGCTCGGGGGAGAGGTTCCTAGGGTGTGCTATGGTCCGGTACACCAACCCAGGGAATTTGGTATTGATCGTCAGATACCGATATGAGTCAGCAACCTGATTTATGATTGCAAATTTTATTGCAAGATTATGCTGAAAAACAGGTCGCATCTGCGCTACCTGACTAGACCCTACATGGTGAAGAGCCATATGTATTTCCTCCTTTGTCAATTCTCTCTCTCTCGCTCTGTTCTTCAAGCAATCTCTCTATCTATCTCTTGCTCTCATCAAGTCTATCTCTCTCTTTCTATATGTATTGTGGTAATGAATTGCATTATTTTTCTTTAAGCCATATATATAAGAGGGAAGATATATTGTTTTTAGTAATTGGAGACTTCGCTCCTATTTTTGCCTTCTTTTGAGATCCAATTTTAAACGAGTTACCATTTTAAAAAACTATTTATGTCCAATGCCTTCTTTAAAAATACTCGATTGAATTCTTTCTCATTTAGGGAAGCTAATAAAAGTATATATACTTCTATATTTATCAGAGAGTACTCTTTCGTTTTTGTCTCCAATATATGGTACTTGAAATATCAATTTATTGGATCTTTTACTCTTTTTAGATCGGAATAGTTGATATGTGACGCTAAATTGAGAATTAATGCTAGAACGTGTAATTATTACGCTAGAAGTAAAATTTTTCTCCATTATTCTTGCAAGACCATCCGACGTGTAGCTTGATCATAGTAGATATGCAATTTTTTTTTTTTATATATAATGTAAATAAGTAGTCTTCTTTTTTTTATAGTCAGCAAATATTGACACTAACAAATATACTGATAGAAGAGAGAAAAGTATTTATATACAAGGTGCTAAGTTAACCTCCTCAACCCAGCTATATACAAGTATAAGAGTAAAGCTGGGTGTGACATGCTCACCAAACTTAGTTTGGTGAGCATAACTCCAAAAGTATATCGAATCGACGTCAAATGTCAAATCCAAACCGTTGAAATCAATGTACTTCATGAGTGATGCATATACATGCAAAATTTTGAAAGTTTCGAATTTATTTGATACACGGTCAAGTGGTCAAAGAAATGCACATTTTATTATAAGTTATTTTATATATTCAATTTTTATTATTTTTTTGACCACTTGACCGTGTAGCAAATAAATTCGAAACTTTTAAAATTTTGCATATATATGCATCACTCATGAAGTACATGGATTTCAACGGTTTGGATTTGACATTTGATGTCGATCCGATATACTTTTGGAGTTATGCTCACCAAATTTTATTGGTGAGCATGTCACACCCTAGCTTTACTCCAAGTATAAATAAGTAACCTTTATAACAAAAGGTAAATTTTGTTGAAGGTTACTAAATTTTGTTCTTTGTCACAAATTAGTTACTCAAGTTTGATTTGTCTTAATTAAATTATTGAAATTTTCATTTGTCCCAATCAAATCGCACATAACTTTTATGTTCAAAGTACTAACAGAACATATCCATTCCATTCAAAATACTAACAGAATATGCTTATTTAGAGGTGAAAACAGAGCCAGATTATCCGACGGATATCCGCTCCGTATCCGTATAAAATCCGAATCCGAATAATCCGAATTCGGATAATTCCCAGATACAAATTCAGATAATTTTTTGATATCCATAAAAGATTCGGATACGAATACGGATTCAGATACAAAATCTGAAATATCCAGAACCCATCACTTGAGTTCCGAATCCGGATCCATTATGATATCAGATGCTCTGCAACTTGTTTTATAGCACTCCAGCACATTGGTATTATATAATTTGAAATTGTGGGACTATTTCCCAACGGACAAACGTCACAAACCGGATTGGAGACAGCTGCTTTGTAGCTTTGGGCTTTACTGGACTTTAGGCTTTATTGTTGCTTTGTCAAGTAGTTCTTTGATTTGACCCTCGTTTAATAATACTCCTTCGAACACATGGATTAAGTCATAATTATTATTGAATTAAACTGCTTTGAACACATGGATTAAGTCATAATTATTATTGGACTAATGTGTTTAAAAATTAGTTCATATGTCTTAATTATCCGACCATTATTTATTTTATATGTGTATTCAAATCCGTATCCGTGGACTATCCGTTCTGTATCTGTATCCGTTTAAAACAGATTTGATTTTGAATTTTGATATCCGTTTACTATCCATATCTGTATTCGTATCCGCTCATTATCCGACAGATGCGGATATGGTATCAGCATTATCCGCTCCGTTTTCACCTCTATGCTTATTCCATCTAAAATACTAACAGAATGAACATATTATGTCCAAAATACCATAAGAATGTACATATTCTGTTCAAAATACTAACAAAATGAGCATATTATTGTTGCACTTAGGGGCACCTCTAATTGAACAAAAACTGAAAATAAATTGCAATTGAAAGTAAATAGATGAGTTTAGAGAAATTGACACGCGGGATGATAACGGAGTTCGGCAAAACAATGGCCTACGTCTCCGGGGCGTCGCAACCTCTTTCTAGGTGCGCCTTTCTATTACCCAATATGAAAGGATTACAATTGTGAACCGTGAGCCCTTACAAAATGGGAAGTCACGACCAACGAGAGATGAGTGCCGGCGAGCCCTTACAACCAAGGGAAGTCACACGAGCAACTCGAGGTTTGAGCCGGCAAGCCCTTACAAACAAGGGAAGTCACACAAGCTACTCAAGAACAAGAGAAACACTCAATAGATTACTCTAACCTAATCTAGATCAAGATTAGTGAAGTAGGTTTGAGGTTGCTTGAGGGATTTTGAAGTTTTAAGCTCTCACAACAATGAAGTAGGCTAAGCTCTCAGAAAATCGCTTTAGAAATGATTAGGGTCGGCTGAGATAGATTTGAAAGTGATCCCTTCAATCTATTTATAGTGGCAGCTCAAAAATGAGCTGTTTGATATAAAACGTTACCAACGTTTTATCAAACGTTACCAACGTTTTATTCAAATACGATTTAGGGTTTTAATTCTCTGACAGCTTAGAAAACGTTACATAACGTTTTATAACCGTTGTAACGTTTTACAAACGTTATAACGGTTGTATAACGTTATAACGTTATAACTTGATTCTTTTGAGGCTTCTTATTATTTTAAAACGTTACCAACGTTTTAAAAACGTTCATAACGTTTTATCTCAATTTAATCAACCTCACACATACTTTACCAAGCATTTGATTTTACAATATGTATTCTTGATAAAGGTCTTCATGATTTCTTCAGTCCAAGCTTATTATTCAACAGTTCTTACTCTTCTTGGACCTACATATTCTCAAAATAGAAGAAATTGTAAAATTCAATAATTGTATGTTTTTGCAAATTAGTCAAATAGACGTAAAAGATTATTGTACGAACAACAATCTCCCCCTTTTGGCGATTTGCAAAAACATACAATGTGAGTAAGTGCATAAATCGAAAATTTTTAGAAAAATTAGTTTATCCAATTTTGATTTTGCATTCAATCCATTTGTACCAACTTCTCCCCCTTTTGGAAATCGACGAAAGGGTGGAAAAATTAGCACTAATTTTCAGTGCTCCCCCTCAAATTATGCACTCCCCCTCAATTTAGTAATATGATACCGATAAAGCCCAAATGAAATAAAATTGAGGGATTACTCTAGCATTTTATACGACAATTTACAAGTTCATTTCAATTAGCAATAAAAATGATTGTCAATTTGACAAATTGATTCATATATATCATAATGCACATAACAATGAACACTAGCCAACGTTTGGTGAGAATACTGTGTTTTTACCTAAAACGTTATAATGTATGTGTAACGTTTTTGTGAAGCTCTCGGACTTTTGAAGCCTCACAAAACGTTACCAACGTTTGGAAACCGTTACAACGTTTTCATTTGTACTTTTGCAATTTTGATCCCTTGTCAGATAACCGTTGTAACGCTTTCAAAACGTTACCAACGTTTTGTATGAAACTTTTACAATGTTAGTCCCTTGTCAGAAAAACGTTGCAACGTTTATAGAAACGTCGTGACGTTTCTAAAACGTTGAAACGTTTTTTAAACGTTTGTGTAACGTTTTGGTGCACCTTTCGGACTTTTGAAGTTTCATAAATCGTTACCAACGTTTTCCAAAACGTTACAACGTTTTCCAAAACGTTACAACGTTTATGGTGTAGTTTATCTCAGAATTTTGGCTAAGTATTAGAAGTAAAAACGTTACAACGGTTGCAGAAACGTTGTGTAACGTTTTTATGGTGCTTTCGGACTTTTGAAGTTTCACAAAACGTCACCAACGTTTTCAAAAACGTTATAACGTTTTATTTCTGTAAAACATTCTTTAAATGAACTATTTTGATTGCAAATGGTTATTTTGAAATAAGTTATGAATATGTCTATTTTCTAAGTTCAAGCATGCCTAATTTATATCGTAATTCATTGTGTTGTTGAGTATTTGGGGGTTTTGTGAATATATGGCAATTTGTTCTTTGGTGTTGATATGTATGAGTTCAATTTCACCTTTTTCTATATGATCCCTAATAAAATGATGTCTTATCTCTATGTGCTTGGTTCTAGAATGAAGCACCGGATTTTTGGATATCATTATGGCACTAGTATTGTCATACATAATTGGTATGTTGCGGAAGCGAATTTCATAATCATTCAGAGTTTGGATAATCCATAAAATTTGTATACAACAACTATCAATGATCAAAGTATTCATTACAAGATTTAATCAAACACTCCTACCTTGTTTAATCTCCCCCTTTGTTTTTAGCAATTTGAATAAATTAGGGGAGATTTTGTATGAATTTAAACTAGTTTAGCTTTAGGAATCCAAACAACATTTGGGTTGTTGTCTCCATTCCTAAACCTACACTCTAAGGAGGTATGACCAATTTTGCAACAATAATTACAAAATGTAATTGATGGCTTTTGAGCAATAGAACCTTGTTTGAAAGTGGCATGATATTTTGTTTTCACTTCATGAATTTTGTTCTTTGGATTAACAAATGACATATTTGTAACTCTAGATGTGACACTTTTGGTGTTGTTAGACTCAATTCTATTGTGATGTTGGGGAACATCTTTTGTTAAACCATTTCTTTGAGTTTGATTTTGTAAAACATTTTTATTTTTGAGTTCATAAAACCATCCATCCGGTCCTTTGAAATAAGTTTTGTTTGACCATTTTGGATTAAATGTGTTCTTATCACTATTTTGAAAATTTTTGTTCTTATAATTTTTATGATTATACTTATACCTAAATGCATGATTTTGTTTAGCATTTGAGGTTTGAGAGGTATTCCCTTTGTTTGACTCCTTTTGTAAGGAATTATTACCCTTTTTGGTAAAAAATTGATAAGTGGAATACTTATCACAATTAAACTTAAGTTTACAATTTTTGGAGTTTGAAGTTTGTATATGTTCCCCTTTTCCTTTCGGGCCTTGTATGTGGTTAGATTCGAATGAGGATTGACCCTTCTCGAATCCAAAACCAATTTTATCCATTTTGCGATAAGATTGCCCATTGATCAAACTATCCACATAATAAGGATCTAGACTAGTGACATTTGAAAATTCACTAGGAGACCTTAATGCCCTATTTTCGGTCTCTAAGGTTTGAACTTTAACCTTTAATATGCCTATTTCACCTATGTGCGATGCTTTTAATTTTTTATTTTCAAGTTCTAACATATCATTTTTAGCAATTAATTTTTGGATAATACCTTCCTTTTCAACCAAGGTTCTATTTGAATCATCAATGAGAGATCGCAACCTAGATTCATTAGCATCGTGCGTTAGGGTTTTATTTGTGAAAGTGCTTGCATCATTGGTTTCTAACCGATTGGTACACAAGTCATGGTTGGTCTCATTTGTAAGTATACAATTTTCAATATCAATTTCTCTACTATATTCTTCACCACCTTCATTTACAAATTCTTGTTCGGTCTCATAACCATCAAGACTAAGAGTTGAATGTACCTCATTTGCGAAGCTAATTGAGGCTTCAATTTCATCACCTTCCTTATTGATGTTTCTTGATTTGACAAGGTCTTTAAGGAATTCAATGGTGGTCTCATCGGTGATATTTTTGCTTGCAATAATCGAGTCGACATCAATTGCCGAGAGACCTTCATCTACACTTGCCATCAATGCAAGGTTTGTCTCTTGTTCATTTTCCGACTCCGTGTCGGATTGCTCCACCTCGCTCTCATTCGAGAATAAAGCTTGCAAGGCTTTAGCCTTTTTCTTGGCCTTGTACCCGTCCAATTTGAAGCAAGTTTGAGTGGTGTGCCCTTTTCTATGACATGCGAAGCACATCACTCTTTTGTTCTTCTCTTCTCGTTCCTTGTTGTAATTTCTTTCGAGATCTAGCATGTCTTGAAACATTTTGGATAGGAGAAGGGTGTTTTTGGAGGTTTCATGATCAATTTTATTTATAAATTGATCATTTGAGAGACAAGTGTTTGATGAGCTAGAAGGTTTTCGGTTTTGAGCCGGAAAGGCCATGGTTTTGAATTTTGAACTTTGCTTTGGGTTTCCGGATTGCCGAAGTTTCTCTTCGAAGCTTCGTAAGTGTGCATAGAGGTCATCCGGTGTGAGTGAGTCATGTGTGCCTTGGATTGCTTCTAGCGCACTCACCAAGCCGGACCATTTGTCTCTCATGAGCATAATCCTCAATAGCTTCCCTACAATTTTATTGTTAGAAAGCGGTTCTCCCAATTCGGTAAATTCATTTTGGATATGCATAAGTCTATTATACATATCCTCAATGCTTTCGCCATCTTCAACCTTAAAGGTTTCAAATTTGGCTTCTAAACCGGTTAATTTGGTTCGTTTAATTTGGGTATTTCCCTCATACCGATTTACAAGAGCATCCCACATTTCTTTTGCGGTTGAAGAGCTACCAAAGATTAAGGCAACCGATTCACTAACCAAGTTAATTATGACATTAATTGCAAGATCATTGTCTTTCTTGGTTTGTTTGGATTCGGGAGTCTCGATTTTAATGTTGGTGGTAGTGGTAGTGAATATTGGTGTATACCCCTTGTTAACCACATCCCATAACTCAAGAATATTTAGATAATTGATCATGGTTTTCTTCCAATGCATAAAATTTTTGGTCGAATTGCCAAAAATTAGGGGTTCCTTCACGGGTCTATAGGGTGCCATTTTGACAAGTTGATCTAACTCTAATTAAGTGTGTCTTAATTCGAGTAACTTGCTCTGATACCACTTTGTTGCACTTAGGGGCACCTCTAATTGAACAAAAACTGAAAATAAATTGCAATTGAAAGTAAATAGATGAGTTTAGAGAAATTGACACGCGGGATGATAACGGAGTTCGGCAAAACAATGGCCTACGTCTCCGGGGCGTCGCAACCTCTTTCTAGGTGCGCCTTTCTATTACCCAATATGAAAGGATTACAATTGTGAACCGTGAGCCCTTACAAAATGGGAAGTCACGACCAACGAGAGATGAGTGCCGGCGAGCCCTTACAACCAAGGGAAGTCACACGAGCAACTCGAGGTTTGAGCCGGCAAGCCCTTACAAACAAGGGAAGTCACACAAGCTACTCAAGAACAAGAGAAACACTCAATAGATTACTCTAACCTAATCTAGATCAAGATTAGTGAAGTAGGTTTGAGGTTGCTTGAGGGATTTTGAAGTTTTAAGCTCTCACAACAATGAAGTAGGCTAAGCTCTCAGAAAATCGCTTTAGAAATGATTAGGGTCGGCTGAGATAGATTTGAAAGTGATCCCTTCAATCTATTTATAGTGGCAGCTCAAAAATGAGCTGTTTGATATAAAACGTTACCAACGTTTTATCAAACGTTACCAACGTTTTATTCAAATACGATTTAGGGTTTTAATTCTCTGACAGCTTAGAAAACGTTACATAACGTTTTATAACCGTTGTAACGTTTTACAAACGTTATAACGGTTGTATAACGTTATAACGTTATAACTTGATTCTTTTGAGGCTTCTTATTATTTTAAAACGTTACCAACGTTTTAAAAACGTTCATAACGTTTTATCTCAATTTAATCAACCTCACACATACTTTACCAAGCATTTGATTTTACAATATGTATTCTTGATAAAGGTCTTCATGATTTCTTCAGTCCAAGCTTATTATTCAACAGTTCTTACTCTTCTTGGACCTACATATTCTCAAAATAGAAGAAATTGTAAAATTCAATAATTGTATGTTTTTGCAAATTAGTCAAATAGACGTAAAAGATTATTGTACGAACAACAATTATGTCCAAACTACTAACATAATGAGGATATTACGTTAACAATTTAAACGAAAAAGTTATAGAGTGACTTGATTAGGATACATAAAAAATTTAGTGACTTAATTAAGACAAGTCAAACTTGAGTGACCAATCCATAGCAAGAGATAGTTTAGTAACATCCGACAAAATTTCTCTAAAAATAACAACAATAATATTATAAAGAGGAGGGTTCCAATGCCTCGTTTTTTTTATACCTCATCATACCTCATATATTTTATATCGTCATTTTCTTTATATTCAAAGTCTAAATTATCAATCCAAACCGTTCAACATGATATCTATACTAAAATATGGTTAGGGATGAAATTTTATATTTTTTGAAATTTGTTTGCTATTTTTTAAGATGGGTAGAAAATCACTGTTTTTTTAACGGTTCAAAAACAGTGATTTTGTACCTATCTTAAAAAATAGCAAAAAAAATCCAAAAAATATAAAATTTAATCTCCATGCATATTTTAGTATAAATATTTTGTTGAACGGTTCGGATTGACAATTTAAACTTTGAAAACGAACATATAAAATATGAGGTATGAAAAAAATGGACATTGAAACCCTCCTCTATTATAAAATACGGGATAAGGTGGGGGATGAGAGATGGGGTATAAAAACAATTACTCTATATTTTAATAACACACGTGCTGGGTAAAAGGATTCAATTTTTATCCGTGTAGCCGAAATCACAATGGAAAAGTAGGCAGAATAATACATCACTCGATAAAGAAGATGTGTTGTTCGTTTTTTCTTTTCTTAACAAACTACTTGGGCCCATACCCAGAAAGAAATAATTTACTGAAGTAAAATTAAAGTGATAGCTTAGAAGCCCACTAAGAACCGTTCCCTTGATTTTTTTTTCTTCACCATACGGGATTACGGGTCCACCAGTCAGTACCTTCCTATATTTCCGTCGCACGTATGAATGAATCCCAAATTCGCATCCTCTGAGATATCACATTTCTTGCGTGCTTTTTGGAAATCCTCAACCGTTCAAATACATTTTACACAAATCTGAAAGCTCAAATAATACTGGCCACTGCGCTATCCCCGAATAGACACCGGACACGTCGGTCACGCAAAATATGAGATATCCCCTGGTGACCAATTTCCTTCAGATCTCCTGTGGCGAAATCGAGACGTTGCTACTTCGAGTTGAGAATTGGGATTATGAATTATGATGTGGAAAAAGGAGAAAGCGGTGTCGTCTAAAGATCCGTGCGATTGGGATCTGTACAGATATGACGTGGCAGGTTTCGTGAAAATCCAAAATATGAATAAACTGCCACGTCATGATGCGCCCCTCTCATTTGATGGATGCAATCTGCACCGTTCATGGATCGACTCCAATATTCCCTTTGGTTTAAATGTTCACTTTCCCTCCTGCGCTCCATTCGCTTCACCAATTTTCTCCCAACACCAACCAAGAAACCAAAAGTAATCAAGAATGGCCCGCCTACGCAGGGGACACAGGGAGAAATCCGAGGTTCGAAGGGTGGTTCACGGGAGGGAGCTACGAATTGAGGTTCCCCAGAGGGAAGATGCTGAGCCGACCAATCGACGGTCGGTAAGCACCGGCGAGAGATCTGAGATCCGAAGGGTGGTTCGCAGGAGGGAGCCACGAATTGAGGTTCCCCGGAGGGAAAATGCTGAGCCAGCTATACGGGAGTCGGTAAGCTCTGCCGAGAGTGCCACCGGCCAAAAGGGGTACCCAGTCATACCTCCTTACTGTCCTGTCTGGGTGCCGGTGTGGAGGTTTAGCTATTATTATGGCAGTTGGGTTATAGTCTGGTACATGGACTACATGTAGCATGTAGGTTGTTAGGTTTGGTCCTGAGTGATCATATAGGTTTAGCGTCATGTATTTTATTTAGGTGCAGAGTATGTCTTCTGGGTAGGTAATTGTGTTGTCCGTGTTTGTTTCTTGGTTTCTAGGATTCATTGTTCAGGTTAGGGGTTTAGAGTCTCTTGTTTTAGTTATTATCTTGTTCTTGTTATTATCTTGTGTTCATAGTTTGGTTGGATTAGTTAGTGGGATCTGGTTTATTGTGCGTTTAGGTTTCTGATGTTGTTAGTGTAAAGGTCTTTGTCTTCTTTTCTGGTAATAATGTAAAAGTTAGTAATATTAATAAAGAATCGATCTTGTGTTGGGAGTCTGTTGATCTAGTTCGCATTTTCAGTTCATTCTTAGTGTGGTTCAGGTAAGGTTTTTTGTATTTTTGGGTTATCTTAAACATTAATGTAAATATTTTATCTTTATTTCTGGTAATAATGCAAAACTTAGTAAAATTAATAAAGAATTGGGATCTTGTGGTCGAAGTCTGTTGATCGAGTTGGGATCTTGCATCATTCATAGTCTGGCTCGAATTATTTATCCGGTCTGGTTTCTTGCCATAGCAGTCAGTCTTATCTTTTTCTCTTTCAAAATTCAAGTCTTATGATTTCATTATAATCTATTGATTATATATGCTGCTTAATTATGCACATTAGGCATTTGACAAATATGCGATTTATTTGAATTTCAGGCAGAGTAATGGACGGTCTATATCCTTCAAGAGGGATTCTACGAGACATCAGAATTCAGATGCTGATAGAGATTTACGCATGCAAGGGGTGGATGCTAGATATAATGGCCGGAGAATGACCCGGGGTAGGTAATTATGCTGTCAGTGCCTGTTTCTTGGTTTCTTGGATTCATTGTTCAGGTTGGCTGGATTAGTTATTATCTTGTTCTTGTTATTATCTTGTGTTCATAGTTTGGCTGGATTAGTTATTGGGATCTGGTTTCTTGATTTGGTTTATTGTGTGTTTAGGTTATCTGATGGTGTTAATGTAAAGGTTTTTGTCTTCTTTTCTGGTAATAATGTAAAAATCAGTAATGTTAATAAAGAATCGATCTTGTGTTGGGAGTCATTCTGAGTCTGGTTCAGATAAGGTTTTTTGTGTGTTTAGGTTATCTTAAGTGTTAACGTAATGAGCTTATCTTTTTTTTTGGTATTAATGTAAAAATCAGTGTAAACAATAAAGAATTGGAATCTTGGTGTTCGGAGTCTGTTGTTTCAGTTGGGATCTTGAGTTCATTTATAGTCTGGTTCAGATTATTTATCCTGGTCTGGTTTCTTGACAGGTTTTTTTTGTGTGTTTAGGTTATCTTTTTAGTGTTAATAGAAGTATTGCTATCTTTTTTAGTGTTAATAGTGTTAATAGAAGTATTGCTTCATGTCTTAGTGCGTTTCTGTTTGTTTTTCCTGGTAAGAATGTAAAAATGGGGATAATCAGTAAAAGACAGCAAGTAATACCCATTTGAGAAAGTGCTATGATTTTTGTAGCCATACCAGTTAGTGGTAGCCATTTTTCTTTGAAAATTCAAGTCTTCTGATTTCATTATAATTTAATGATTATGCTTCTGTCATATTTATGTATTAGGTGTTCCAGTGCTCGAATTCAAGCTACTGACTTTAAAAGCACATTAGGCATTTGAGAAAGGCCAAGACATAATATGCGAGTGGCTGAATTTCAGGCTAAGTAATGTATGGTCTATTTCTTTGAAGAGTGATTCTTTGAGAAATCAGATGTTGAAGCAGAATTACACAAGGTATGGATGGTAGATAATGGCTGGAGCAAGACCCGGGAATTTTAAATCCATATGTAAGGGATGAATTGGCACTATATACAATTTGGAATATCTTTTCTATTTTCTTATTAGTCTCCAGGGATCAGATAACTTTATTATGTCTAACTGCATGTTCTGATTTTAAAAGACTAACTTTTTCACTTCTTAATATTATTGGCCCAATTTAACAACTAGCCTTCTTCCTTTCACTTATTATGGGCTACAGTAACAATTAGCCTTCTTCCAATTTAGCAACACACCTTCCCCAATTTAACAACTAGCCTTTTTTTTTTTGTTATAAAAAACCCGTAGATCAATTACAATCCTCAAACAGGGAGTGAGTTCCAGAGATAAAACCAAAGTATCCCCCAGGCTACACCATTACAGCACCAGTTATATATCAGACGAAACTGTAAGCCAGGTACGCCTTGTATACAGTGAACAAAAACTTAAGGCCCTCAAACGGGTCTGTAAGTGGAAAAATGTTATCCCTATGGTAAGAATGTTTGTGTGGCATGCACTGCATAAACTGCATGATGGTCTGACAACTTCCATGGATATGGCTAGAAGAATCCAAACAGTAAACCCAAGGTGTATCCATTGTGATCAAGAGAATGAGTTTACAATGCATCTACTTTTCTTTTGCCCATTGTCACAGGTAACTTGGTATATCTCGTCACTTGCAATATGAGTACAAGCACTTCCATTATCATTCCCTGAAGCTCTGATAGCTATCATATAATGCTTGCAACCTGACCAAATACTCCATTTTTGTAATGTTCTGTGGTGTTTATGGAAGGCACAAAATGAAGAATTATTCCCTGGTAAAACATCAACTCCTCAGATGGTGCTGGCACAGGTAAAGAAATTGGAAATAGATGGCTTGATTACACCTACTGTGCAATGTGCAGAACCAGTGAAACCGGAAATTATTGAAATAGGGAGTAGGGTCATACTGGTAGATGGGTCATGGGACGTGCAATGAAGGGAAGGGGTAGGGATGGTAATTTACAACAGGCGTGGAGATCTTGTGTACACACAGTTTCAAAAAATCCAGGCACTAGACCCCTTACATGCAGAGGCTCATGCATTGATGATGGCAATAAGGTATGTGGAGGAAGAAGGCAACACAGGAAATTTCACTATCTTTTCAGACAACACAAGGAAGGAGATATCAGTGAATTACCGTTGCAGAAGGCTGCTGAAACAGTTGTGTGTGCTGCTAGAAAAATCAGACAGAGGCACCATTTGATGAGCCTGCAATATGTCACAAGAAGAGCGCTGCAACACTACATAATTTGGCTAACTGGGCAACAAAAACAGGAAGAGCTGAGAGAGGAACACCGATCCAATGCATCATATCCCATTTGGAAATTGAGCTGAATTTAAATAGGAGTTTCTTTCAGTTTGAGTCAGAAATAGAGACTGTAACTCAGGCTTAGGTTATATTTACATTAAAGTACTTAGTTTAATTTCTCCCCAAATGTTTTATTAATGTTTTTTAGGTTACTGGTACTGAGTACTATGGTACCAGTAAATGTAATGTTACAGTAATTGAAGGAATGCACAGTAGGTGGAAAATATGTTAGATTTGTCCCGTATACCAATGGTTGGAGAAAAAAAAAGTTACTGCGAGTGTGAGGACATATATACAAACTTATTTTATTTTTATTTCTTATGTTAAGATCATAAAAGTAATAAACATTTTAGAACTTCAGATCGGACAATTGATACTTAGTCAACATATTAGCAAAGGAATTAACATACTTAGTCACTATAAATTTTTAATTAATTATTAATTTCCTCTCTTATTTTTTAGTCATAGATAGTTTTCTAAGTATTAATACAATAATTAGATCGCCTTTTAATCTTAGAGGCCTAATTAATCCTACTCCCATTAATTTATTAGATGATATTCATTGAATCAAACAAATTGAACGAGTTCAAAATGTTGAACTTAAATTGTCTTGAAAGTGTTGTAGTTTTGGTTCACTAGTTTGTTAGTTACTTTTGTTATGATTATATTTTTGTTGTTGCAAAGTCAATGTGCATTATAGTGTTCGTATGATAATGAACTTTATTAATCGAACAAAAGTAAAATTTTCCAGATGCGAAAAAGAAGTAAAAGTTCAGAAAACTTAATATAAATACTTTCCATAATAATAAAAAAAAATGCATGAACGTTGTATAAAAATTATAAATAACTTGATACAACTTAAATTATAAATATATTTTTTAAGAAAAGTTTTTTGTACAAATAACTTGTTATGACTTTGTTATTACGTGTTTTATATTTGAGATCTAAAACGTGTAATTATTCTTTACACTAGAAGTAAATTTTATTTCCATTTTATTCTTGCAAGACCTTCTAATGTTTCATGTTTGACGTGGTGTCCATTTTATTCTTTACACATTAATACAGTATGATTTATAAAGAAAATTCAGGTAAAATGATTCATCTTGTATTCGTGTAGCTGAATCGCAATCAACACAAAAAGACATCGGTCGACAAAGAAAATGTGTAGTTTTTTTCTTTTTCTCTCAATAAACTACTTAAGCTCAAGAGTTTTCTTCATTTATTATACTATTGATTTTGTTTAATTATTATTATTTTTTTGTATGGTAGTGTAGACTTAAGTTATTGCGCAAAAGGTTAAGATATGCAATTATAGGATGCGACAGGTTTGAGTGAACTTTTTGTGCATAATTAGTTTTCATTTATAGATTTTTAGAATTTACTACTTGTGCTTTGTTTGACTTGTTATACTTGTAAATAGATATTTCAAGTTGGTTCTCTTTTACTATCTATGTTCAGCTTTTTGTGGTTATGTGCATTTTCAACTATATAGTATTAATTGTTTGATTTCCATCAAACTCGGTTTCTATAATTCTATTTTCAAACTATCAAAAATAAAATAAAATAAAATAAGCAATGTTCCCGATCAAATTACCATTCCAAATTGGGTAATCTAACGAAGGTTAAAATGTGCATGAAAGAATAACCGCTCATTAAATAGATACACAGTGTAACATTAGTCCTTAAAAAAATAGATATCAAATTAAAATAAGAAAAGAACGGTGTAGTATGGAAACATCATTGCCCATTAAAAGAAGAAAAAAAAATACAATCATGTGCAACACTAAGTTAAATAATTGACATGATCAAAATAATTATCAAAAACACTGAAAAAAAATCAATAACAAAAATTATAAGCTGATTTACAATTCTTGCACTCCACATATAATGCGTGCATGGCGGAAGTCAATACTTTTCTTGAAGAAGAGGTTCATCATTTTGTTGAACACTGCCCAAATCAAAAGGCTATCAGAACCAGCCTGGTGAGCAAGGCCGATAGCCCGTTCTATCTTAAGGATCTTCGCCACATTTTCCAAACAGCCATATAAACCATTGCATGACTTAATGAGATATTTTACATCAAATACGTCATGACCAAAATAGACAGTGATGCGGTATAGGAACTTTCGTAAATCATCCGGTAGGCCTTGTTCGGACATGATCTTTATTAAAAATGCAAGATCATAGACCCCATGAAAGGTTAACCATATTTTATCAGACATGGAAATTAGTAACCTGGATTCTCAAAATAGCTCTGCAAATATATCCGGGTCAACACCTTCAGTTTTATTCTTCAAAAAGTCAATTCCTTGAGATTTTAACAACTCAATTGAGCTCGGATCCTGTGAATCAATCTCGGGGTCAAATCCATGAAAATTAAATTCCCAAGTCATAAAATCATCGCTATCTTCATTGGAAATAGTAATCCCCAGTTGTATCAATTTAAGATTATCAACATTTGCCTTGACCTGAGAGTAACGTTGCTCGGGGGAGAGGTTCCTAGGGTGTGCTATGGTTTGGTACACCAACCCAGGAAATTCAGTATCAATCGTCACATACCGATATGAGTCAGCAACTTGATTTATGATTACAAATTTCATTACAAGATTATGCTGAAAAATAGGTCGCATTTGCGCTGCCCGAATAGACCCTGCTTGGTGAAGAGCCATATGTGTTTCCTCCTTTCTCAATTCGCTCTCTCTCGCTCTGTTCTTCAAGCAGTCTCTCTATCTATCTCTCTCGCTCTTTTCAAGTCTATCTCTCTCTCTCTCTTTTTATGTGTTGTGGTGATGAATTGCATTATTTCTCTTTGAGCCGTATATATAAGAGGGAAGAGGTACAATTTTTTTAGTAATTGGAGTCTACACTCTTATTTTGGTCTTTTTTTGAGATCCAATTTTAAATGAATGACCATTTAAAAAAAACTATTTATGTTGACCATCTTCTTTAAAAATACTCGATTGAACTCTTTCTCATTTAGGGAAGTTAATAAAAGTATAAATACTTCTTATATTTGTCATCCTATATTTATCAAAGGCTACTCTTTTGTTTTTGCCTCCAATATGTGATACCTGAAATATCAATTCATTGGATCTTTTACTCTTTTTAGATCAAAAATTAACATATTATTTTATTTTTCAAATAAATGGATTAAATTATTTTACAAAGATATAAGTCAACTTTAAAAAAAGAGAATTAAATTATTTTCTGAAGTTCAACTGTTCAAAATAATCTAAATTAAAAAAAAAATATTGACTATGCTATGTTTGAAAAGTAAAATTTAATACTTTAAACATTGGCACTAACTTTTTATCTTAATTTAATTTTGCAAGAAGTTCGACTCTCCAACCTAATTCGATTAGTTCTTACTAATTCTTTTAATTCTGCTTATGATAAAATTAATAATAATATTTTAATAATAAATTAATTAAAAAATTAAAATTTTTTGACTATCTCTTGTTTAGACAAAGAAGATGTGTTTTAATTTAAAGTTATTTCCGTGACTCCTATCCTTATCCTTTGCCTGATCGTCTCATAAAAATAAATATTTTACATAGTTATAACTTATAAGTTCCTTATATTTCTACTTTGGTTTTTTAATAGAAACATTGAAATTTTTTGCTGGGCCAGGTTGGCATGTTGGCACACCTTGAAATCCCAAAATTTTAAAAAATACCATATCTTAAAAAATGATAAATAAAAAAACCACGATTCTGTAGAATTTCAAAAAATAGCATGGTCGCATCTAGGAGAAGCGGTCACTTTTTTGCCTAGATGTGGTCACCTTTTTTTGTCCTTTCTTGTGTAGCAGTTCAGTTTGAAAAAAAAGGGGTGGTCACATTTAGGGAATGCGGCCCGTAAAAAGGTGGCCGCATCTAGAGAATGCGGATGTTTCAAAATTCAAATTTTTTAGAAAATGTGGCATTTTGATTTATTATTTTTGGGTTATGGTATTTTTAAAAATTTCGGCTTGAAATCTGATTTATTCAACATGCATTGTATTAATAGGTCCATCTGTATTGTGTATATGCTATTGCTATATGTTTGAACTGTCAATTTAAATATGACACATGGCATTACTATTTTGATATTGTTTATTTATATATTGTTTATTATTTTTTGAATGTCTTCTTATTTTTCTTATTTCTTTTTTAGAATCAGATGGGACGAAAACCTAGGTTCAAAAATTTATGAAACTGATCCCAATTTATTGATAACTTGATAATTTTAGTAATATTTTTATTTTAGAAAAAACTATTATAGATAGATTGTGCACTTTATAATTAATAAATTATTTTATGCAACTTAAATATTAATTAATATTTTACTAAAAAAATTGCACAATATAATATTTTGTAAAATTTAAAAAGTTAATGGACACAAACAATATTTAGCTGGAATATTATTTCTAAATACAAAATTTGTGTAAAGAATTAAGGAATAATATTCCAGCTAAATATTCAAAAGACACATTAAAAAAATAATACTTGAGATCGAGATGCAGATGTGTCATATTCAGAAGACATTAAAAAACTTACAAAAATATAAAATTAAAAATTTATAAACAATATCAAAATGGTATGCTGTGTCATAGTTAAATTGAACACATAAATATAATATATGTTGGTACCGAGATGGGTGGGAATTCGTATCCTCTGAGATATCTCATATTTTGCGTGACTTTCTGGGAAATCGCAACCATTGAAATACGTTTTGCACGAATCTCAAAGCTCTAATAATACTGGCCTGTGTTACCTCGAATAGGCACCGGACACGTCGGTCACGCAAAATATGATCTCAGAGAATACGCACTCGATGGGTGGTCAGCACAAAGGCTAAAAACACATGGATCGAAGAGTCTATTCGGCATAGAAAATACTATGTCGAAATGGCTATTCGGTTTAGCAGAAAAAAAAAAAAATTGGTGCCGAATAGGTAATATAATTATGAATTCTACAATGTCATATATGATTGTTCTAATTTAATTAAGTGATCTAACATGAAATTAAGATATTTGACAATACATGTATTCAATAGTGTGTGGTCCATAAATGTGTAGAATAATTTAGGAAAAAAAATCAAATTATTAATAGACTGATTTTGACATTTGCAAGTAAGAAGAACTGCTGTTCAGATGTTTGTGTGAGACGTATGGTTTTTGATGTAGCCGCATAAAATACTGTTAATTCAAGAAAGTCATTTATTTAGAAAAAGAAAATGGTTATGTAAATCCGTCTAGCGATTTGTGCGGCCACAAGAGTGTTGTCATGTGTTATCCTATATAAGAATTGAGTCCCCAAGACAAGACATAACACAGCTCATTTTTCTCAACATCAATTATTTTAGACAGAATTTGAGTATTTTCTCTTTCTCTTTCATTTTAAGGACTAGAGATGAAAAATTCATTATAAACTTGGAAGGAATTTCTCAAAGGTGTATCTTGCTATCTTGAAATGCCTAATCTCCGACCATACAATGTACTAGGATGAAGGGGTTTTTTGTCACTAAAGACTTGTCTCGTGTACACAGAGACAACTCTTCACAATTGAAGATTTCATGACCAACGTTGTAGAGTCAAGTATTGTATTATGTACTTAAAATTATGTTGTATGAATTGGTTTTTGAAATAGGATGGCCTATAAGTTAATGGAGGAAACTGTTCCTTCTTTCTCAGAATGTAAATGTTTGATCTTTAAATAAATGTAATTATTTGACTTTAAGATATTCCTAACATGTCCAAGTCACGCTAATTTTCTGATTTGTGCTAGATCACTATTGTTCCCAACCTTAGGTGTTTGCTGGATTGTTAGTTCTTTTAATATTTCCTGACACTTTATGTTTGGTACATTCAAATGAATAATGAATGCTACATTGGTACATGACCTCACTTCTGCTTACTGGTATACATAAACATATTGTAACCCATGATTTAAGCATTTTGTACGGGCAAATAGCAACCAAAGTTATGTCATTCCTTAAAAATACCATAATATGAGTTATGTTTGTTACTAATCCTCAAATATATGCAGGAGCTTGGAGCAGTAGAGGCCGAGTTTGCCCGTCTTAGGACAGAGCTGGTGATGAAAAAATTCCTCACATATCGGTATCCAGCACCGATTTTTATCCCAAAAGGATGGATGGAGCTCGTTAGATGCCGAAATTTTTAGAAATACCATAATTCAAAAATTAATAAATCAAATAACTACAGTTTCTGAAAAATTATAAAATTGACTGTGAACTCAATTACTGAGACCTCATCTAGGGGATGCGATCCCATAATAGAGTCCGCATCCGCATCCCGCGGCCCTTCTTTTTTGTAATTTACCAAAGTTTCCAAGAAGAAAACGTATCCTCTGATTTGATTGAAATATATAACATGAGGAGGGTTAAAATGCACTATCTCTTTTGTGCTCCTAACGTGCACCCTCTCCTCATGCCTTCATTTTAAAAATTCAAATAGTCGATTCAAACCTTCTAATGTGTTATTCATATTAAAATGGGCTAGAGAGCAAATTTTACATTTTTTGAAATTTTTTTACTATTTTTTTGGAATTTTTAAAAGAGTAAAGATGTTGTCCCCCTTGAATATGTCCCCTATTTATCCCCCTAACAACCTTCCTTTTTTGTTCTCCCACGTGGTCAAAATACACAATTTTCAACCTTCCTTTTTTGTCCCCCTAACAATCTTTCTTTTTTGTCCCAATCTGAACAGGTGTGAATATTATTAGTGTCAGATGTTAATATTGTTAGTGTCATATGTGAATACTTCATTAGTTAGATATGAATAGTTATATATATGAATATTTCATTTGTTAGATACTGAATACTTCATTAGTTATATATGAATACTTCGTAATCGTCAGTATGAATACTTCTTGGAAGAGATAGGGTGAGAGAGATGAATCTAACTTTGAATTTTGAATTGTATAAATTATTTTAAACATGTATGAATACTTTGTAATCGTCAGAATGAATACTTCATTTGTTTAGATATGAATACTTCTTTATTTAGATATAAATAATATATAGATTCGCTGTAGTGGTCCCCAATCTTGGTAAATGTCGCTTTCAAACGATTGTGGTCCCCAATCCAGGCTGTCACAAGACGTCAGCGGTCCCCCTGGTTGTTACTGGTCCCCTCCAACTTGTGTTTACATATAACGAATGGTTCTAATAATAAGTATGAATACTACAAATTCGTAGGTATGAATACTATACGTTTTGACTATTAATAAAATAACATTAATCTTGCTCTTTGGTGGTAGTTAGCACGTTTTAACTTTTTTTTTGTCTTTTAGTGCGGGGGACAGATAGGGGACTGAAGTAGGGGGACTGTTAGTTGATCCCTTTTTAAAAATCATCACTTTGCTGAATTTTTTATTATTGTTTAGTTTAATCAAAATTTCTGAAAAAATAGTAAAAAAATTCCAAAATATGTAAAATTTGGTCTCCAAGTACATTTTAATATGAAGAACACGTTGAAAAATTTAAATCAACTATTTGAACTTTGAAAATGAAGATATGAGAAAATAGTGTACGTTAAAAGTACAAAAGAGAGGGTGCATTTAATGAATGTCAGAGGATGGTCCGAATTTGTTCCACTTCTTCTCATAATTTAAGTGATTCGTACATCCTATCTGAGTAACCAAGTTTGGACCTGCAACAGAGAGTATAAGCAAGAAAAGGAAAATATATTTAGGATAGTGTTGTCTTTGTTGCCTGAAACACTGGATTTGTCCGGTGATAATGTGGGCTTCAAAGATCAAGCCTTGAATAGTCCAATTTTCATATACACAACCCGGGTCAAGCAACCATATCTATACAATTTTGTATAAATTAATATAAAACTTGAAAGCAAAGTGACAAATGAATTATTCGGATTCGGTTTGGCGAGGTCAAAAATTTGTGATTCGGGAATAATTTGGGTATAATTTGGAATTATCCGGATTAGAAATCTCAATCCTGCATGAGAGCAAGAAATAAAAAAATGTTCTGGGAAACATTCAAGAAAAAATTGTGAATAGTTCGTAAAATTCGTGAATTATTCAGGTTTAATTCGATCAATCGAATAATTCAGCATTTGATTCAGCATCACCAAAAAATAAATTATTCAAATTTAATTTGCAAATTTTGTGAGTATGCTTGAAAGTGGAACGTGTAATGGGAGCATTAGACTCAAATCGATTCCATGCATGCTTCCTTTCATCCAATTTGCCTCACGATGAATGTATCCACCTTATCAATATTCACGCGGATGAACCTTCAAAAAAATATTCATGCGGATGAAACACAGACACAGTGAATCAGACAGAAGGGAGTAAGCATCAGATTGATTTGAAATGAATTGTACCATTAAAATGAACAAACTAATTAGAGCCACACAAGAATAATCGCTAAATTTTAAATTATTGAGAAAAACATCAGCCATCAATTCTAAGTCACGCAACAATTCATTTGTGGTTTACGCTAGCTTCCACACTTATTCATTTATCTATTGAGTAAAGTTAATATACACTTAAGTGTACCAATGAATCCATACACTTAACTCTAAAACCGTACGATTAGCTTTGAGATTTGTGTAGATTCTTTAAAAGTCTTGTAGCTTCTTTAAAAGTCGTGATACACGAATCTCAAAGCTAATCGTACGGTCCTAGAGTTAAGTGTATGGGTTCATTGGTACACTTAAGTGTATATTAGCTTTACTCTTTATCTATTATAGATGAGCCCGGCTAATACGTTTATATAAAAACTTCATCACCATATAATTATAAATCACTTTTGCATTTTTAAAGTTCAAACAGTTAATTCGAACTGTTCAACATGATTACTAAATTAAAATATAATTGAAGGCCAAATTTTACATTTTTTGAAATTTGAGTATTATTTTATAAGATAGGTAGAAAATTCATTTATTCAGAAAATTTTGGACTATAAAAAACAATATTTTTTTATTATAAATGGTTCGGATTGACTGTTTGAAAATACAAAAATAATTTATATGCACATGATGTTGAAATAATTATATAAATATATTATCCAGACTCATCATTCAAATGAAGATTATATGGGTTAGTGTTAAAGGCACAGGTCCTCTACTGTGGCAAAGACAAAGGCAATGTCCTCAGTTGTAAAAAAGACAAGGCACATATTTTTTGACGTTGAAGGTTATGAGTTCAAAATTCGAATGAAAGAAATATTTTTGTTATAATTATAAAAGTTAAAAAAAAGTGATAGATAGTTTGTCTTCCAATTCATTTATTCAATAAATCTAGATCATTTTTTTTTCTCATATCCCATGAAAAAAAGGAGGAAATAAATATGCCACAACAATATTGTATCGGACAGGTGGTTTTTGTTAGAATAATTTTTTTAGTGATCCCTAAAATGGTTAGGCCCGATAGAATAGATTAATTTTCAATGATGTTTCCGTGCATTTTTTTTAATACAAGATATTTTCGTGCATTTGGTATTACCATTGCTAATATTAAAATGTTTGTTCCTAGGTTGTGAAACAAACACTTTGATCTTTTATATTTTTAAAGTCCAAACAGTCGATCTAAATCGTGCAACATTTAATCTATAATAAAATATGCTTGGAGACTAAATTTTATATTTTTTGAATTTTTTTTACTATTTATTAAGTCAGATTTAAAATTGCTATTTTTAATCATTCATAAATATATTGTTTACTGTTTATTAAAATCAATAATTTGAAAACTGATTTAATAAATAGTAATTTTTTTTAAAAAAATGTAAAATTTGGTCTCCAAACAAATTTTAATATAGAGATCACATTTAAATGTTTGGATTTTGAAAATCGGAAAACCAATTGGTTGCACCACAGCTTCTACATCTATCTATCTATCTGTGTGTGTAGAGATTGACTAATATCAAAATGTTTGTTCTATCATAGTAAAAAAAAAAAAATGAGGTTTAATGGGTTCCAAAATTATCAATTATTATTAGTTTGAACTTATTATAGTAATTCTTTGGTCACATGGGTTAATGGCCAAGATTTGGGAGTAATTTGAAGTCATTTTTGACCTAGCTATTTATTGGAAGATATGCATATGTAACTTCACTATTTATTCCTAAAGTCATCTAATGCTCCCTTAGGTCTGATTGTGGATTACAATTACAATGTAATTTCACACATATTCATTTGGGTGCTGATATTACAACCAAACTTTTTATTATCGACCAAGATTCTATAAATCTCAAAGGTTTAAATAGCGTTTATCGCGTTATAGCGTGCTGGCTGAAAAAACAGTGCTATTTTGAAATAGCGCTGCTATAGCGTCAATAGCGTTATAGCTTTTATAGTCCAAAAACGCTATAACGCGCTATTTAGAACATGATAAATCTAAACCATCTGTCCGTAGTTTGGCACAAATCGGATGATAAACTAGAAAACCTACCCATACATGCAAGGCCGTTAAGCTTTCAAAATCACTCCCTAATGACTTTAATTTCAAAATCAACCATCAATCCCTATCTGTCTCTATCAATTATTAGTTTTGAACTTTAATTAGTAATTCTTTGGTTACATTTTCAGCTTGAATATTCTACATTGTCTAGAATATAGCTGAATGCCACACGGATTAATGGCCAAGATTTAATTGGGAGTAATTTCAAGTCATTTTTGACCTAGCTATTATTGGAAGATATGCTTATGCAACTTCACTATTTATTCCTCAAGTCATCTAATGTTTTCTTAGTCTGACTGTGGTTTACAATTAAAGCGTAATTTCGCACCTATTATTTTGGGGTGCCCGATATTACCACCAATTTTTTTTTTATTATCGACATAACAAATGTACTTTCTCCAACAATATCATTCATTATAAAAACCAGTATTTAGTCTATTGGTAAATGTACATGGTCTTTATGTGAGAAATCATGAGTTCATTCAGTTTAGTATCTCAAAAATTCAATTCAAGTTTTCTATCAATGGTAGATTGATAACGCCAATTTATATAGCGAAAATTACTGTTTTTTAGTACCGAAAATGGCGGAAAAATATATGCAAAGTACCCATTTTACTGAATTATTCACCGCAAACGTGTTTTTAGGTTATTTTGGCAGGTTTTAGAGAAAGTTGCGAATTTAGGCCAAAAACATAGCAAAAACGCCATATTTAGGTCAATTCTGAAGGAAGCGTCAAAATAGGGTATCACATGGAGTATGCAAACAACTCACACGAAGTGCACAACATGCAACATGGTGAAATTCACTGAAATTCAACTAAGTACAGTGCCGTACAGTATAAACTATATCGCATGCGGTATAAACCCAGTATTGCATTAGCACACAGATCCAATCCGTGGACTGTCTAGTTTGGATGAAATCTTGGCCGTTGAGCAGCAACCTTTTAGAAGGACAAATCTCCAGATGTAGTAGGCCTTGCTATGATTGGAAGTCTATATTTAGCGCTCCATAATATGGCATGGGAGGCTATATTTGGCACCCATGTTCTCCATGACTACATGCCTTTAGGAAGACTATATAAACCCCTCATATAGTAGGAATTAGTGTGCATGTTTTAGTTATGTAACTCTATAGTTTAGAGTAGAGTATTGCATGTAATTTCTAGAGTTGGAGAAGAAGAGGTGCTCGAAGTCCAAGGCGGAAGAAGAAGACGTCATCTAAAGAAGAGGTGTTCTAGGTTTTATGTTATGTTTTTATTTTATTACTTCTTTTATTTTGTCATGGTTTTGAGTAGCTAAGCTTCTCCTATCTAGGGTTTGGATATAATGAATTCTATATTATCTCTTTACTATAATATTTATTTTTCTTTTATGTCTATTTGAGATTTTATTATACTTTGAATCTCATTGAAATATGTCATTGCATACATAGTTCTGTCTACTATATGCCAATGTCCTCCACATACCAATAAGTGTTAAATCATTGTACCTCGGTGTAAGAGAAGATACAAGTAAGTACTATAAACACTTCGGCTAACGAGACTTAGCAGTGGTTCAAAGACTAGGGTCAGATACCAGTGGGCTCCCTTGGTAGGATATAGATTAGATATCATCTCAAAGTTTAATTAGGAATTTATTTATTACTTGTAATGAATAGGGTTTAGGGTTATTACTTAGCGAGTAATAGGGAAATACAATTAATTAGATTGGTGTGAGTAGTTTAATTACATTTTATTATGTGATAATCTTAATTGTCTCCCACAAGCTGACCTTAGAGTCGGAGAACCTTTCAAATACACATAGAATTGAATCCTAGCATCCGTAGGGAATGATAGTATCGGAATGCGGCTCTACTCTGCGGGGTGGTCTATACTGTATGTGGTAGTGACAGTAGCATATACGGGTCCATATGCGGCAGTGACAGAAGGTCGTATGCGAGTAGACATGAGTACTATAAATATGTATTGATATGGGATAATTAGAAGGATTTCATCTAAAACCCTAGATGTTCCCTAAACTTGGTTTACAACAATTAGCATCTCCACCTATACCCTTGTCAGAGAAAACTATAAAATCACAATGTACCTTTATTATTTATTTTATTTTATAAGTACACATGCTACCCAAACAAACCAGAAGAACATAGACTAGTGCTAAATTATTAAACTACTTGAGATCTATCTCTATGGATTGACACCCGACACTACTACACGGTAGGATTATGCGCTTGTAATCCGATATAGTAGCATTAGGGTAACTAAGAATATACTTTATATATATATTAAAAGTTAGTAGTCTCATTTAGAGTCATCATAGCCATACAACGACCGGTATTTTGTTTAGTGTAATTTAGGTTTTTGTAGTGTAATTATTAATTATATAATTTGTTAGTTTGCATATAGATTAATTTAGCTTTTTGCATGTAGTATAAATCAATTGTGGAATGATTTATTTTTTTAGTATAATTTAAGTTTATGTAGTGTAATTATTAATTGTAGAATTTTTTAGTTTGCATGTAGAGTAATTTAGCTTTTTGCATATAGTATAAATCAATTGTTGAATGATTTATATTTTTTAGTGTAATTTAAGTTTATGTAGTATAACTATTAATTGTAAAATTATTTAATTTGTAAGTAATTTAACTCTTTGCATATAGTATTAATTAGATTTGCATGTTAATATTTTTTTGGAGGGAAAAGAGGGGTATTTAAAAAAAAATACATGGGATCGAAATGCCAATTCGGTTCCAACTGGGGACTAAACAACCAATTCGGTAACAAAAAAAAATTGCTAGACTGAATAGGAAATTCGGTCTTTGTTGTTTTTATAAAAAAAAAAGTAATCATATTGGTTTGGTAAAAACAATTTTTTTAATTATGGTATATAAAAAAAATTTCAATCCCGATCCGTCTCTATCAATTATTAGTTTGAACTTTAATTACTAATTCTTTGGTCACATTTTCGCCTTGAATTCTACATTGTCTAGAATCGTTGAATGCCACATGGGTTAATGGCCAAGATTTGGGAGTAATTTCAAGTCATTTTTGACCTAGCTATTATTGGCAACTTCACTATTTATTCCTCAAGTCATCTAATGCTTCCATATATATGTATATCGATTGTGGTTTACAATTACAGCTTCCGCACCACCTATTCATTTTGGGTGCTGATATTACAACCAAAAATTTTATTATCGACACAATAAATTTGAATTTTTACATATTTTGGATAAATGTGTATGTGTCCCTACTCTCTTTAACTTGTATTCATATATTTTAAATTAAAACATTTCCGTACAGAAAGTTTCTCAATTTCCTTGAAAACAAATTGTATAGAAATTTCTGACGGTATATGTTTCTCAATTTTTTTTTTTTTTGGGTATACCATGAAAAAAAAGAGAGGAAATAACTATATATAACACTATAATTTATAAGTAATTGTTGAGTGATCCCTAAAATGACTAGGTCTTTAATATATAATTAAGTTGGAATTCAATAAAAAAGAGATATATATTGATAATTTTGACAATATATTTTGAAATAATTTTATAAAAGATAAAAAAATAATAAATATATACATTTGTTGTTGGACTGATGAACTATTTATGTATCAAATATCATGCAATTTTAGTACAGACAATTGATATCATACATACAAATTAACTAAACGGCAAAGGACGATGATAGTAGTATCACATGTGTGGTGTAATATTGATTTCATGATCAATCATATATTGTTAAATATAAACCATTGCAAGCATCAAGTCATTTAATAAACAGTAAAATTTGCATCAAAATCCTATCAATTTTATATGCTTCATATAAATATAGCATTAATCACGTTTTAAATCTCTGATCTTAAAATTATCGGTAAATTTGTCCTTTGTCACAAATTGGTCACTCAAGTTTGATTTGTCCCTCTATAGCCACTGAACTTTGAATTTATTCCAATCAAGTCACCCTATAACTTCTTCATCCAAAAGATTAATAAAATATACTTTTCTATTATTATTTTGGATGAAATGAGTTTATTATGTTAATATTTTGGACATAATGAGCATATTTGGTTAGTATTTTTGATGGAATGAGTATATTCTGTTAATATTTTTGATAAAAATGTTAGAGGATGTCTTAATTGAGATAAATTCAAAGTTCAGTGACTATAGACATACAAATAAAATTTGAGTAACCAATTCATGATAAATTCAAAGTTCAGTGACTATAGACATACAAATAAAATTTGAGTAACCAATTCATGATAAATGACAAAGTTTAGTGACCTCTAACGAATTTTACCCTAAAATTATTTATTATTTTTTACCCCAATCTTGTTTGCAATTATATGACTAAATGATCTGGTATGCTATATGTTTTTTTTTTAATTTTATTTTATCACAAACACACATATTTATGGAAAACGAAATTTTACTCTTTTTAGTTTACTGTTTGCTATTTTTTAGATTTTCTAAAATGACTTCTTTAACCATCTTAAAAATTATGAAAATAGTTATTAAAATTTGATTTCCTATAAAATATTAATATCTAATTTAAATTAAATTATTTGAACCGATGGTAGAATTTGCATGTTTTAGTATGTGTTTAGATCAGAGGTTTAAATAGTATTTATTATGTCACAGTAGAATGGCTAAAATAATGCATGACTTTATGTTCATATTGTGTTGTTATTGTTCTATAATCTTTATGATCTAAAAACACTATAGTGTCTTAGCGTGCCATTTATAACGTTGGTTTAGATTGAATGCACCAAGTCTGCTTTTTTTTTTTTGAATAAAAAATAGAACTGCGGAAATTCTGCTTGTTTTAATTAGTATTTAATAATTTTAGTCGGTTTTCATTAGTAATTCTATGGTCACATTTTAGTTTGAATTTTACGTGGTCTGGAGTTGTCCAAATGCCACACAGTTTGGTTAAGAATTAGACTCATTTTCGACCTAGTTATTATTCCTAGTTATGAATGCAACTTGACGACTTATTATTCTTCAAGTCATATAATTTAATTAATGTTTCTGTAGATTAGATTGTGATTTACAATTACAGCTTCCGCACTTATAAATTGAGTTTGTTCGGTAAATTATTGGAATAGAAAAAAAAATAAAGAACTGAAATTTGAAATATGTTTCAATTCTTCACTATTTTGATTGTGTTCGGTTAATGTTGGAAGAATGAAGTAGTGGAAGTGGAGGAGTATTAGTAAATGAGTCAAATTTATTTCTTGAAAAAAAAAAAACTAATTCCTCTATTCTATATTTCCAGGTGAGATCCAATGTCGATCTAACTTTCTATTCACTCGTGGGATCCGGGCGGTCCGGGGGGGACCACCACGGCTCCTCTCTTCTCGAGAATCAATACACCCCTTATCAGTGTATGAACAGCTATCTCTCGAGCACAGGCATAAGTTCGGCCTCAATGGGAAAATGGAGCACCTAACAACGCATCTTCACAGACCAAGAACTACGAGATCGCCCCTTTCATTCTGGGGTGACGGAGGGATCGTATTATTCGAGCCTTTTTTTTCATGCTTTTCCCGGGGGTTTGGAGAAAGCAGCAATCAATAGGATTTCCCTACCTAATCCTCCCTTCTCGAAAGGAAGAAGGTTTAAAGGAAGAAGGTTTTTCTTTCCGCGGGGACCAGGAGATTGGATCTAGTCATAAGAAGAATGCTTGCTTACTTCTTGGTCTTTGACCCCCTAAGTAGGGATCAAAATATAAAAAATAAGGATTTTATTGCAAAAATTTTAACCCAATTTCTTTTCTTTTTTTTGTCAAGTTTCCAATTCCACTCGCTTTTTTTCTTGTTCGACGGAAATAAAACATCTTTTCCACTCTATTTCTCTATATCATCCTTGTCGAACAAGCCCAAAAAAAATAAAATAAAAGATAAGATGATGATTCAAACACAAGACATTTTTTTTTGTTGTAACCCTCAAAGAAAAAAAAGGAAACAAATATACCACAATAATGTTGTAGCAAACAATTGAGTAGAACCAAGGTTCTAAATAGCGTTTATCGCGTCATAGCGGGGAGCCTCCAAAAAAAGCTATAGCGAAAGCTATTCCAAATAGCGTTTTTTTATTTTTATAAAAATTATATTATATATTTGTACTAAATATCAACATTATTTAGTCTCATAGAACAATAAATAATATCAAATTGATTAAAAAATTATAATATTCATATTGAACCAATATAAAGTCCAAATTGCGACTCAAAATATCTATAGTAATACTAATATCATAAGCTATCGATCTTTTTCTATTTAAAATATCTTCAACATCATAACATAATTTATCTTTTTTCTATTTAAATTTCAAAATAACCTAGAAATTGAAGAGAAAAAAAAATCATACTTCTAATAAAATAAACAGATGATCCTTAAAGAAATTCTTGTTAGTCCCTAAAATTTCCATAATTTAGCAATTATTTATTTGATTTATCATCAGTTAAAAAAACCAAGAGCAAAATGAAAAAAATATTATAGCGGACCTGAATTTGATATAATGTAATATTAATCAAAATTAAACAATATCTTCACCATTTATTTATTTTAAAGCTCATATAAATTGGAAAAAAAAAAGAAAAAGCAAATGTTGCATAGCACGCGCTATTTGCACTACACGCTATACGCTATAGCGGACCGCTATTACCGCTATAGTGTCTGTAGCGCAAATAGCGTATTTTAATGCCATAGCATAGTGTTTGGTCTCCAAAAAAGCTATAGCGCGCTATTTAGAACACTAAGTAGAACTAAGGTGTTCTTAAGTTTATACAATATTTTTGTGGACTTAACTCAAGAATCTGTGGGATTGGTTTTAAATGATTTATTCAAACTATTGAAATCATTCCACTTCATGAATGATGCGTTTATATGTTAATTTTATAAAAAAATTCAACTAATTTAGTTCAAAGTCAGTAGTAAAAAAAAGATGGTTTATAAGTGAAATTTTAATGCGTTTATTTTTCATAATTTTTTAATTGCTTGACTTTAATTGTACTAAATTAGTTCGAACATTTATAAAGTTGACAAGTAAAAACATTGCTCGTGAAGTAGAATATTGGTTATAACAATTTAGATGAATCATTTAAAGTAGTTAATTTGATAGATTTTTAAATTACGTTCACAAATGAAGGAACTTGATTAATTTAAAAATATCCTAGTCCTACGATCTCTAGACAGTTTGTCTTTTTGTGGTATAATTTTCTTGAGTGAGACTATGGTTCTTGTAACGTTCTAAACTTGATTATAAGAAATATATATATATGAGAGTCTATTTGCAAAACATATTTTTTTAATTTAGATATAAAGGAATTTAAATCAATAAATTTAAATGATATATATATGTTATTATAAAATTGTAAATATAAATTTGACATATATAGATATATGTACATTGAATTTAGAAAGAATGAAATGCATATGTAAATATATAAATTGATATATTTAAAATATATATATATATATATATATATATATATATATATTATAAATGTTATATATATGTTATATATTGAATTTAAAAGGATTTGAATGCATTAGAAGTTTATACGAGGCTATATATGCAAAAGATAAACCCTTATGTAATAAATGAAAGATTGAAGGACCAAATTGCAAAAGTACCAAAATCATGTCATAATTATCTCCTTGTACCGTTTGGTACCATTGGAACCGTGAGAAATAAAGAGAGGCGAGAGTGAGGCGCAAGAGAGGAAGAGAGAAAGGGAGAGAGTGAAATTCACGCTATCGATCGAACGGTTTGTAGATTCGAGATCCAGACGAAACCCTCTACGTAATTAAGCAATCAATTTGGTATAAATCTCTATCTCTCAATTTCTATTCAAAACCCTAGTTTCGATTTGATTTGGATTTATTTCGTTTAAAGTTTGAATTCGAATTTTGACTTGTTATTAGATATATTCAAGTCCATTTACTTGACTCATTGAGTTTAAATTTGTGAATTGAGATTTAGGGTTTTGGAAATAGGGTTTTGGTTTTGAGAACGTAATTGGGGGTTTTGAGATTCTGAAATGTTGGGATTTGTTGATATATTTAGATTGAAACCCGATTGATTGTTTAATCGAATTACTAACTTGTATCGATCAAATTATGACGTAAATAGATAAAAAGGTTGAATTGTTATGAACCTATATGAATAATGTAATGAACATGGTATAAGTTACCAAGTATAGTAGTATGCATGATCGGGAAAATGCGAGAATTAACTGAACCTAAACAGGACCTTTACGGGCCGCAACAAACCCTGTACTTAGTCAATTCTATTGATCTGACCTGTGACTGCTGCGGGCCGCAAAGGCTTGGGCTACGGGCCGAAAGTACAGTGTAGATGTATTATAAATGGTGTATTCTAAGCCGAATCAAAGGAACATCGAACCGTAATTATACGAATGTTAATTATATAGTAATTATAGCTGATTAAACCCTAATTGTACATATTCTAAATAGAATCTATAAGGCAACCGAGTACGGGATCGCACGAGACGTCTGAGACATAAGGTTGGTATACGAGCAGCATATTCAGGTGCGGGGTTTCTGGACTTGTCTGATATTTTATTTTCAGAATTAAATTATTGTTTCGTTTGACATGTTGAATATTTATTGATTGCATTATGTGAATTGTGCATCGTATAGCATAGCCCAATCTGATTGAAACTGAATTCTGAAACGTGAATGACTTGCATACTGGTATGGTTTATAATTGTGTCGATCTATTATGATCTGATCTTAGATAGATAGTCACCGGAATTGGAAAAAGGAAAGAATGGTATGGGTCACCAAAGAGTGACGAATTTGCAAAACCTGGCGCGCAGGTTTTGGTAGGACTCTAAAGCTTTAGTTTACCTAGGCTGCCGTAAGCCCTCAACCGGTTGAGGCAGGGGCAAATGTGATGATTTGTGGATTGTATGAATATGGTGACCAGTGTGAACGTCTAAAGCATTATCCGGCGTGATATGCATTTGAATGATCTATTGAGATTACGTTCTAAAGGAATTGATTGAATTTTCTGAATATGACTTGTAACCAGAAACTTAGGAAACGGTTAAGCCAAGCACTACAGATGGGTGTCAACATTAGGGTGGTAATTGGGGGTCCATCTGTAGGTGTCTGGAACCCTACAGGTGTCGACGGGAACGAAGGGTCCAGTTGGATGGTACATCTGTAGTTGCTACCAGACGTAATTAAAAGAATTAAGCCCTATATGTTCTTTAACTTGAGATTCGATTTTAATAATTCCTCTGTTGTGATTTCATTTGATTAACTGCTGTCAGGTATATGCATTTAGCTTTATATACTGTATATATATATATGCACTGTGTTGAATGTGATTTCTTTTTGAAAATAAAACTTGATTCCAAGTCCAGGGATCCGTTGTGGCAAATTATCGCACTGAGAATTTATTCTCACGCCCGTTGGGTTATTCTTTTTCAGGTTCTGGTGCAGCCGGGAGCGGTGAGACTCGTCAGTCCTAGGCCCTCGGTATTTGTCTCTCTTTACCAGTGACTTGTATTATATGTATGATACTTGTCGAGTATGGTGATGGGATTGTGAGAACCTTTATATATTTTGTGTGTTTTGTGATATGTTGTTGTTATGATATGTTGTTGTTATGATATGATACTTATGTATATATGTATATATACTTATGGTGGTGATATTACTTTCATATATATAGTATGTTCAGGTATGTGATGTGATATATGTTTATTTGTGTGCATTTAAATATTCTAGGTTGTGTAGATGTGTGGAATTGAATGTTTGAAATGAGTAAATTTGGGGTATGGGATAAATGAATCGTAATTGCCTTGTAGGCATACGGGAAACCGTATGTTTACGGCAGGGACCCTGTCGCATTTTGTACAGGATGGCTACGGGGTGTGACAGTTCTAGTTCAAAATATATATATAGATAGAGAGAGAGAGTGACTAATGTGCATTCGTATGCTATGGTCTAATATGGTTCAAATTTGAAATTTCAAAATCTAAAACATCGATTCGAACCGTTCATCTTGTTCTCCATATTAATATGTGCTTGGAGACCAAATTTTACATTTTTCTAAATTTTTTTACTATTTATTAAGCCACTTTGAAAATTGTTGATCTAATGGTGACTTAACAAAACAGCAAAAATCAGCAGCCACCGTTGGATCAATAATTTTCAAAGTGGCTTAATAAATAGTAACAAAAAATTCAGAAAAATGTAAAATGTGGTCTCCAAGCACATATTAATATGGAGAACAAGATGAACAGTTAGAATCGACATTTTGGATTTTGAAATTTTAAATTTGGACCGTATGCATATCGGGTCATATGCATATGACACATTACTCACACACTCTCTTGATAAGCCGAAATTGTATCTATTGAAATCTAGGGTTTGTTATGTAAATTAAGCCAAGTTTTGTTGAAATTAGGTTTAATTAGGTTAGAAATGTCCAAAAGTTCAAGTTACTGCTCTAGTTATGTTTATTTTATAGGTAATCAAGTGTTTGGAGCTTAACGAAGCAAAACGGGTGAGTTAGCACAAAGATTGGAGCTTCTGCCAACATTCATTGCGGCCCACAAGGACCTTTATTGCGGCTTGCAAGGACTTTTATTGCGTCCCGCAATGACCTCTCCAGATTTTTTCTGCGCATAACTGCCTCTATGCATTGCGGCCCGCAATTAGGTCGGTTCAGAGCCCGAATTTGCTATTTTTGGTTGGTTATTTCTAGGTTTTTGAGGGGGGTATAAATAGGAACCTGTAGAACAGATTGAGTACGTTTTTAGAGAATTAATCTCTGATTTTGAACAAGGAAGAGCAAGGAAAAGCAAGAAGAGAGAAGAAGGGAGAAAAGAGATCATTGATCAATTAGTTTTGTTATTTTCTTTCCTTTGGAACTCTTTTATTCTTTTGATTTGATTTGTATCTTAGCCATGGCTGGCTAAGGGATTTTCTAGGGTTGATTAGGGCTGTACTTGAAACTTTTGTTATGATTTAGTTGGTTTTATTCTATATGTTCTTGTTCCTTGTTATGATCTATTCTTTATTTTAATTGATTGTGAGGACTTAATCGAAATTGCATGAAACCCTAGGATTTGGTATTTACAATTGAGAAATTGAATATTAGGTCCAGACCATAAGGAATAGGGTATTTGATAGACTAAGTACCAAGAGGTGATGCTTGTCTTATATGGCCTTTACCCAATAGTTTAGATAAATTGTGCCAAGTACCGAGAGGTGAAAGACAATTTTCTGAGTTATTGGGATAGTAAGGACTTAATGACTTTAGATTAGAGTAGCCAAGTACCGAGAGGTGACGTTTATTCTAATTTAAAGATGGTACTAATATAGAGATATCACTTTGTACCTACAATACCCAACTGTGCCTTCATAAGTATTAGAACAAAATTTATAAACCAATTAGTCATGACATTTGTGGATAGGAACCCTAAGAAACCCTAATTTCTCATACTTGTTAAAAATCAAATTTCGCTTTAAGACTTTAGTTTAATTCAGTTTAATTGCAATCAAACCAACCTTTGAACAAACACAAATCTTTTCATTTTCTTTTACTAAATTAAATTGTTAGGTTAGAATTAATATTCCAACTTGTTCATGTGGAGACAATCCCTAAGTACTACTTGACAAGGTTGTACACTTGCAACCAAATTGGGTGTAAATTAGAATTTATTACTTGTATTGCAAACACCAACATCATCTCTCTCTCTCTCTCTCTCTCTCTATATATATATATATATATATATAGGACGTGGCTACGGTGCTACGGGTAGCTAAGAGGTCTCCATGCTACGGCTCGGATTTCGAGTTTTCAAAATCCTAACTGTCGATCCGAACCGTTCATCTTGTTCTCCATATTAATATGTGCTTGGAGACCAAATTTTACATTTTTCTGAATTTTTTTACTATTTATTAAGCCACTTTGAAAACCCCTGATCCAACAATAGCTTAACCCAACAGTAAAACCAGAAACTACCGTTAGATCAGAGGTTTTCAAAGTGGCTTAATAAATAGTAAAAAAATTCAGAAAAATGTAAAATTTGGTCTACAAGCACATATTAATATGAAGAACAAGATGAACTGTTCGGATCGACCGTTAGAATTTTGAAAACTCGAAATCCGAGCCGTAGTACAGAGGCCTCTTAGCTACCCATAGCATATTAGCCAAAACTTATATATATATATATATATATAGATATAGATATATATGTATATATGTATGTATGTATATATATGAGTAGAGTTAAAATGCACTATTGGTTTTGTGCCTCAACCATACTCCATGTCTCTATCTTCGTTTACAAAGTTCAAACAGTTGATCTGAACCGCTCAACATGATATACATATTAAAATGTGCTTAGAGAACAAATTTTATATATTTTTTGGAATTTTTTTACTATTTTTTTAGATAGGGACAAAATCACTGTTTTTGGATGGTCCAGATGTAGTGATTTTGTACCTATCTAAAAAAATAGTAAATAAATTCCAAAAAATATTAAAATTTGGTCTCTAAGCACATTTTAATATGTATATCATATTGAGCGGTTTAGATTGACCGTTTGAACTTTGTAAACGGAGATAGGGTCTGGTTGAGGCACAAAACCAATGGTGCATTTTAACCCTACTCTCTCTCTCTCTCTCTCTCTCTATATATATATATATATAGGATATAGGACTTGGCTACGGTGCTATGGGTTGCATAGAGGCCTCCTGTGCTACGGCTTAATATTCGAGTTTTCAAAATCCTAACGGTCGATCTGAACCATTCATTTTGTTCTCCATATTAATATGTGTTTGGAGACCAAATTTTACATTTTTTTGGAAATTTTTTACTATTTTTTTAGATTTATTGAATATCGTTGTTTTTTAGACAAATCTGGACCATAAAAGACAGCGATATTCAATAAATCTAAAAAAATAGTAAAAAAATTCCAAAAAATGTAAAATTTGGTCTCCAAACACATATTAATATGGAGAACAAGATGAACGGTTCGGATCAACCGTTAGGATTTTGAAAACTCGAATATTGAGCCGTAGCATGGAAGGCCTCTATGCAACCCATAGCATATTAGCCAAATCTTATATATATATATATATGAGTAAGGCTTGGATGCTATGGATAGCATGCAGACATCCATGCTACGGTCTCAAAAATAAGATGGTCTAGAAATGTAAAAAAAAATTGTCCATATTAATATGTGCTTTGAATATTTTTACTATTTTGTAAAAAATGTAAAATTTGGTCTCCAAGTACATATTAATATGGAGAACAAGATGAACGGTTTGGATCGGTCATTTGGATTTTGAATTGGTGATTTATAAACCAATGCACAAGGGTGCCTATGCATTGCAATGCACCATAGTCCATCTCTCTCTCTCTCTCTCTCTCTCTCTCTCTCTCTCTATATATATATATATATATATATATAGGGCACATCTAAATTACTGCCGGTAGCATTTCAGCAGAGGTGCTGCCGGGAAAATATCGTAATTTTTGATGTTCAAACAACAAATCCAAACCGTTAGATATTTAATCTATATTATAATCTACTTGGAGATCAAATTTTACATTTTTTGGAATTTGTTTACTATTTATTAAGCTGGTTTGAAAACCGCTGATTTCAATACTGCAGAAATTTACTGAAATCAGCAGTTTTCAAACCAGCTTAATAAATAGTAAAAAAAATTCCAAAAAAATGTAAAATTTGGTCTCCAAGTAGATTATAATATAGATTAAATATCTAACGGTTTGGATTTGTTGTTTGAACATCAGAAATTACGATATTGCCCCGGCAGCACCTCCGTTGAAATGCTACCGGCAGTAATTTAGATGTCCCTATATATATATATTTATATATATATATATATATATAAGTTGGCTAATATCAAATCGATTATTCCTGAGGTTCCGTGCAACTAAGTCGTTTTTTAATTTTTGAAGTCCAAAAAATTAATCAAAACTATTAGATGTGGTATCTATATTAAAATATGCTTGGATACCAAATTTTATATTTTTCTGATTTTTTTACTATTTATTAAGCCACTTTGAAAATAATTGATCCAACGATGGCTTCTGGTTTTACTTGTTTTGTTATGCCACTGTTGGATCAGCGATTTTCGAAGTGGCTTAATAAATAGTAAAAAAATTCATAAAAATATAAAATTTGGTCTCCAAATACATTTTAATATAGAGATCACATCTAACGGTTTAGATTGAATTTTTGGACTTTAAAAATTAAAAAAATAACTTAGTTGCACGGAACTTCAGGAACAATCGATTTGATATTAGCCAACATCTCTCTCTCTCTCTATATATATATATGAGGAGGGATTAACTTACATCCTTTTTTAGCAACACCAAATTATACCCTATATTTTCAGAGTTCAAATAGTAGATCCAAACCGTTCAACATGATGGATATGTTAAACTGTAGTTGTAGATCAAATTTTACATTTTTTTTTAATTTTTTACTATTTATTAAGATAATTACAAAATTTCAATGGTATGAAAACAACGATTTTGTAAAATATTTAATAAATAGTAAAAAAAATTCAAAAAAAATATAAAATTTGATCTGCAAGCACATTTTAATATATCCATTATGTTGAACAGTTTAAATCGACTGTTTGAAATATGAAAACTTTGAAAATGAATAGTGTAATTCGGTGTCACAAAAAAAAAATGTAATTGGATACCTCCTATATATATATATATAAGCATCACTCAAAAAACATCTCAAAACAAAATAACACGAACTACTACTTTTATTAATTCCTCCTAACATGATCAAATAAACTCACACATAACTTATTAATGATAGCAAAATTAACTTTAATTAAACACACCACGTTCTCTTGCAAAACATGTTTGACCATTATGCCTCTTGATTATGAGAAAATTCAAAATATAAAAGCTAATTATAACACCCCTTTAAAGAGTTCCACATAATTAATTTTGAATCACCGGAATTGGAACTTGTAAAAGAAAATTTTGCCGAAAATACGGACATGTGTCAATCTATCCAGAAAATAGTTTGGAGAGCAGGGATCAATGCTGTATGATTTATAGGCCCGGCTTGTTTATCGTGTTGATATTTGTAATTTATTTATCTTGCTTGCACTTCATGTAATATTGCCAATTAATTATTCTGATAAACCTCTGGTCAGCCCCAGCCAAGTTATCAAAATATGTCAGAGAAATTAAGTATAAATTATATAGGCTGCAATATTACCATACTAATTAATGGATCAATTTAGTTATCAACTTATTAGTGATCACTGATCGCTGCACTGACCTGAGGAGCATTCCATGCACTTACCCATTTCAATTTATTTCTTAACTAGCGAGGTCCAACATTGATTTTTAACTTATGATGCAAATCATCACCATTCTTCAATGGAATAAATAGCTCAACATCAATAGAATATTGTGTTTTAATGACAATCCGAAACGTCAAGAAGTGAATTACTAGGAAATTCTGTCAAGTAAATTCATGGTGTCATTTTTTCCTTGATTTGTCAAAGTAAATTCATGAAGTCATATGCAGTCTATAAAGAGAGAACATAAAGAGAAGTGTGTACTGTGCATAAAAATGGGTAAACCAAACAAACTTATGTTTCTCCTCTTTGTCATCATAGGTTCAGTTGTTACAGGTAAAAATTCAAACAGAAACATCTCCGTAGGAGTTATACTCGATTTGGACACCCTTCCGGGCAAAATGGCTCGAACAAGCATTGAGATGGCTGTGGAAGATTTCTACACTGTACATTCGAATTATAGTAACAGACTTGTGCTTGATATCAGAGATTCCCACCAGGACAATGTCAAGGCTACATTAGAAGGTGACTGATCAAATTATTAAACTGTAGTAATGTATTTATTGATTGTGCAAAGTACTGATCAACTTTTCTTTCAATGTCAAGCATTCATAGTTAAAAATATAGTCATCAAACAATTAATTGCCGACACGAAATTGTATTATTTATGGTCTTCGGGTTTGTAATTCACTTGAACCAAATCCCACTGTAAATTTTTTACTCTTTCTAGATTAATAAACCTACAGTAGATATCTTTTCTTCTATTTTTTTTACCCCCTTCCCCTTAAATTCCGGTCTGAAAACTTCAATCTTCTTGCAGCACTAAACTTGCTACAAAATAACAAGACTGAAGTCATCATTGGACCTCAGAAGTCCTCACAAGCTATCATTGTTTCTGAATTTGGTAACACAAGTCAGGTGCCCGTAATTTCATTCTCAGCTACTAGCCCCACTCTTACCTCCATCAATTTGCCCTACTTTATCAGAACAACCATAAATGATTCCGCTCAGGTAAAAACCATTACCTCTCTCATCAAAGCCTATGGATGGCGAGAGGTTGTTCCAATCTATGAAGATACTGAATTTGGATGGGGCATTCTCCCCTTCCTTGCTGATGCCCTTGAAAAGATCAATGTGCGAATCCCGTACCGGAGCTTAATATCAAAGTTGTCAACTGATGACCAAATCAAGCTAGAACTCTACAAATTACAGACAATGCAAACAAGGGTTTTTATTGTACACATGTCATCTTCCTTGGGTTCTAACCTATTTTTGAAGGCCAAAGAAGCAGGTATGATGAGTGAAGGTTATGTATGGATTGTGACAGATAAAGTGACAAACATGATTGATTCCTTAAATGAAAGTGTTACCATTGCAATGAAGGGGGCTCTAGGTGTACAGCTATATGTACCCAAGGCTGACAAGTTGAATAACTTCACAACCAGATGGAGAAGAAGATTCCAAGCAGACAATCCCCAAAAAACATCTAATGACCCTAGCATCTATGCGTTATGGGCTTATGATACCATCTTTGCACTAGCAATGGCCATAGAAGAAGTACGGGTACAAAACACCAAAATTGATAACTCTACAGCTCCTCAGATGCTGCCTGTCTTTCCCATTGGACCACTACTTCTTGAGGCGATCGCCAATGTCAAGTTTCGAGGATTGAGTGGTAACTTTGAATTAATAAATGGACAGTTGCGGTATTCCTCGTTTGAAATAATTAACATTGTTGGAAGGGGGATAAGAGAAATTGGATATTAGAGTGAAGAACAAGGATTATCAAGGGATGTAGATGAAAGCAAGAAGAAGGGATATTATTCAACATCACCAAGAGATTTAAATCCTGTCATTTGGCCAGGGGAAACAATTGTTGTGCCCAAGGGTTGGGAAATCCCAGTCAGTGGGAGAAAATTACGTGTTGGATTAATTGTCAGTACACATCTTGAGTTCGTGAAGGTGGAGATAGACCCTCATACAAATGCAACAAAAGCAAGCGGGTACTCGATTGATGTGTTTGAAGCAGCTGTGAAGCGATTGCCTTATGCAGTCCCATTCGAATATGAACATTTTGGAGGGACGCTTGGGGACTCGGTCACCTACGACGATTTGGTCTATCAAGTTTATCTTGGGGTACGCATCTCCTTTTGAAATATAGCTAAATCTTTTTTCTTTTTCTTTTTTTCTTTTTTTTGTCACAAACAATATGATTAATAATCTAGCAACAACTGCTATTAATTTCATTAAATATGGTTGAGGTTTGTATAACTAATTTATTTTGCTTCTCTCGAGTTTAGTTTTTATTCCTTGGATAAGAATACTTCTATTCAATTTATTTTTTTGAGAGAGAAAGATGGAAATCCTACTTTAAATTCCATTATATATGACTTCTGTTGTGTCGAACTTTTGAAATGAATTTTTTTTCTTGATACATCTATTTTAACAGTTAATTTGTTCTTGATACTGTTAAGATTCGCTTCTACTGTATTTTGAGTCTCCTATCATGCATATTATTATTTGAGGTACTAATTTTTAAATAACTGCTGGTAATTATAAACAACACAGCAATTTTTCTGAGAGATTAGAAGTCAAGCCATTATCTTTGAGATAAAAAATTGTACTAATTAGGCCATCCAAATTCTTTTTGAGATAAAGATTTTTTTTTTAAACCTTGGAAGTGGATTCCAAGTATAATTTTTTTTTGAGATAAAGATTGGAGTAATTTTCCACCTCTAAATATCCAGAAGAACTTCCTATTTGAATTTCAATCCTGTCACCATAATTAAGCAACCAATTTTAATCAAGCAATGGGGTGTGTGTGTGTGTGTGTGTCTCATTCATTATTTTAGGACTTAGTTATATGCTTGCATAAAAAAATAGCATCTATTTTTAACTTTTCCCACTTCTTTTGATCTATGATCGATCAATACTTGAAAAACCCAAATATGAATAAAGAGCTTTGTCTTGCAGAAATATGACATAGTTATAGGGGACATCACAATAAGGCACAACCGTACACTCTATGCTGACTTCTCGATGCCATACACTGTCTCAGGAGTAGCAATGATTGTGCCAGTCAAGCAAGCTGAAAATCAAAACACATTTATATTCTTGCAGCCATTATCTTTTGATCTATGGCTGGGGAGCATGGCATATCTCATCTACACTGGCATCACCATATTGATATTGGAGCCAAATATCAGGGCCCCCCTCAAGAGATCTATATCAAGGCATGTCGGAACTATAGTGCAATTATCCTTGTTCGCATATCGTAAGTTCTCTTATCAGAAAATTGTCTCACATATATAAAGAAACTTTTTGTACACAATCGGTTATCCCAAAATTAAAATGTTAGACAAGCTAACATATTTGCAAATAAATGTAGAAGAGAAGCTAGAGAGCATCCTATCAAAGATAGTTGCTATTGTGTCCATCTTTTTCCTGCTTATATTGACGTCAAGTTACATTGCTAGTCTTTCATAGAGGTTAACGGTAAAACAGCTTCAACCAACAGTAACTGACATTTATGATCTCATAAAGAATGGTGATCTTGTCGGATATAATAGAGGTTCTTTCATGGGCGAATTACTTCAGCAGCATGGCTTTGATGGAGCAAAATTGATAGGTTACTATTGTGAGGAATATGCTGACGCACTCAACAAAGGAAGTGCACATGGAGGAGTCGCTGCCATCATCGATGAAAATCCCTACATCAACTTGTTCCTGGCCAAAAACCAGAAGTCATATACTATGGTTGGTCCGATTTACAAGACAGGAGGGTTCGGATTTGCAAGTTAACATTTATCATCTACTTTTCTTTTGCACATTGTCACAGGTAACTTGGTATATCTCGTCACTTGCAATACGAGTACAAGCACTCCCATTATCATTCCCTGAAGCTCTGATAGCTATCATATAATGCTTGCAACCTGACCAAATACCCTATTGTAATGTTCTGTGGTGTTTATGGAAGGCACGAAATGAAGAATTATTCTCTGGTAAAAAATCAACTCGTCAGATGGTGCTGGCACATGTAAAGAAATTGGAAATAGATGGCTTGATTACACCTACTATGCAATTTGCAGAACCAGTGAAACCGGCAAATTATTGAAATAGGGAGTAGGGTCATACTGGTAGATGGGTCATGGGACGTGCAAGGAAGGGCAGGGGTAGGGATGGTAATTTACAACAGGCATGGAGATCTTGTGTACACACAGTTTCAAAATATCCAGGCAAGACCCCTTGCATGCAGAGGCTCATGCAGTGATCGATCATGGCAATACATACTACACAATATGGTATGTGGAGGAAGAAAGCAACACAGGAAATTTCACTATCTTTTCAGACAACAAAACTATGGTGCAGGCAATCAAGGAAGGAGATATCAGTGAATTATGTGTGCAGCTAGAAAAATCAGACAGAGGCACCATTTGATGAGCCAGCTGCAATATGTCACAAGAAGAGTGCTGCAAACGCCGGTCCAATGCATCATATCCCATTTGGAAATTGAGCAGAATTTAAATAGGTGTTTCTTTCAGTTTGAGTCAGAAATAGAGACTGTAACTCAGGCTTTGGTTATATTTACATTAAAGTACTTAGTTTAATTTCTTCCCAAATGTTTTATTATTGTTTTTTAGGTTACTGGTACTGAGTACTATGGTACCAGTAAATGTAATGTTACAGTAATTGAACGAATGCATGCCTACGGGCTTTAAATAAAAATAAATAAAAATAAAAAGGATTGGGTGTACTATGTGTGTAGTATATAATGCCATTGGTTGGAGAAAAAAAAAATACTGCGAGTGTGAGGACTGTTTAATTGAGGAGATAAACTTGCTTAAATAGACATATATACAAACTTATTTTATTTATATTTCTTATGTTAAGATCATAAAAGTAATAATTATCACATTTAGAACTTCAGATAGAGCAATTGATACTTAATCTACATATTAGCAAAGGAATATTTGAAGTTGAAATCGTCACTATAAATATTTAATTACTATTAATTTCCTCTCTCATTTTTTAGTCTAGATAGTTTTCTAAGTATTAATACAATAATTAGATCGCCTTTTAATCTTCTTGTAAAAAGGGGCCTAATTAATCCTACTCCCATTAATTTATTAGATGAGATTCATTGAATCAAACAAAATGAACGAGTTCAAAATGTTGAACTTAGTTTATTAGTTAGTTTTGTTATGATTATATTTTTGTTGTTGTAAAGTCAATGTGCATTATAGTGTTCGTATATATGATAATGAACTTTATTAATCGAAGAAAAGTAAAATTTTCCAGATGCAAAAAAGAAGTAATTAAATTTCGGAAAACTTAATATAAATACTTTTCATAACAATAAAAAAAAATGCATGAACGTTGCATAAAATTATAACTAACTTGATACAACTTAAATTATAAATATTATTTTAAGAGAACATATTTTTGTACCAATAACTTGATTTGACTTTGTAATTACGTTTTTTATATTTGAGATCTAAAACGTGTAATTATTCTTTACACTAGAAGTAAAGTTTATGTTCATTTTATTCTTGCAAGATGTTCTGATGTCTGACGTGTGTTCCTTTAATTGTTAGATCCGTGTATAGTAGCTTTGCTTTGGATCTGAGTTTCACCTTTCACCTACCTCTAAATCTGGGTTTTGTGACTTTTGTCTATTATATATTGATTGAGCTTCTGTCATTGGTGAAATTGACTAAGTCAATATAAATTTGGCTGAGTTTTTCATTTTGAAAAATAGAACAAAAGGGCACGGAAAGAATGGCCTGACAATGAAACTACAATGAATTAACCTATTATATTATTTTTCAAATAAATGGATTAAATTCTTTTACGAAGGTATAAGTCAACTTTAATAAAGAAAATTAAATTATTTTCTGAAGTTCAACTGTAAATAATCTAAATTTAAAAAAAGTATTGACTATGCTGATAGTAAAATTTAATTAATACTTTAAACAATGACACTAATTTTTTTTATCTTAATTTAATTTTGCAAGAAGTTCAACTCTCCAACCTAATTCGATTAGTTCTTCATTTATTATACTATTGATTTTGTTTAATTTTTTTTTTTTTTTGTATGGTAGTGTAGACTTAAGTTATTGCGCAAAAAGTTTATGCAATTATAGGATGCGACAGGTTCGAGGGAACTTTTTGTGCATAATTAGTTTCCATTTGTAGATTTTTAGAATTTACTGCTTGTGCTTTCTGCTTTCATCGTTTTCTAGTGTGGTTTGACTTGTTATACTTGTAAATAGATAATTCAAGTTTGTTCTCTTTTACTACCTATGTTACAGCTATTCCTGATTCTATATTATGAGACATGCCCTAATCTATATTTATTACCGAAGTTCAGCTATTTGTAGTTATTTATGTTTTCAACTATATAGTATTAATTGTTCGATTTTCACCAAACTCAGTTTCTATAATTCTATTTTCAAATTTCCAAAAATAAAACAAAATAAAATGAGCAATGTTCCCAATCAAATTACCATTTCAAATTGGATAATCTAACAAAAGTTAAAATGTGCATGAAAGAATAACCACTCATTAAATAGATACATAGTGCAACATTAGTCCTAAAAAAATAAGATATCAAATTAAAATAAGAAAAGAATGATACAGTACCTAAGCATCATTGTCCATTAAAAAAAGGGAAAAAAAATACCATCATCTGCAACACTAAGTTAAATAACTAGCATGATTAAAATAAGTATCAAAATCACTGAAAAAAAATCAATAACAAAAATTATAAGCTGGTTTACAATTCTTGCACTCCACATAAAATGCGTGCATGGTGGAACTCAATACCTTTATTAAAGAAGAGGTTCATCATTTTGTTGAACACTGCCCAAATCAAAAGGCTGTCAGAACCAGCCTGGTGAGCAAGGCCGATAGCCCGTTCTATCTTAAGGATCTTTGCCACATTTTCCAAACCGCCATATAAACTATTGCATGACTTAATGAGATGTTTAACATCAAATACGTCATGGCCAAAATAGACAGTGATGCGGTATAGGAACTTTCGCAAATCATTCGGCAGCTCTTGTCCAGACATGATCTTTATTAAAAATGCAAGATCATAGGCTCCATGAAAGGTTAACCATGTTTTATCAGACATGGAAATTAGTAATCTGGATTCCCAAAATAGCTCTGCAAAAATATCCGGGTCAACACCCTCAGTTTTATTCTTTAAAAAGTCAATTCCTTGTGATTTTAACAACTCAATTGAGTTCGGATCATTTGAATCAATCTCGGGGTCAAATCCACGAAAATTAAATTCCCAAGTCATAGAATCATCACTATCTCTGTTGGAAAGAGTAATCCCCAGCTGTATCAATTTAAGGTTATCAACATTTTCCTTGACCTGAGAGTAACGTTGCTCGGGGGAGAGGTTCCTAGGGTGTGCTATGGTCTGGTACACCAACCCAGGGAATTCGGTATCGATCGTCACATACCGATATGAGTCAGCAACCTGATTTATGATTGCAAATTCCATTGCAAGATTATGCTGAAAAACAGGCCGCATTTGCGCTGCCTGACTAGACCTTGCTTGGTGAAGAGTCATATGTGTTTCCTCCTTTCTCAATTCTCTCTCTCTCGCTCTGTTCTTCAAGCAGTCTCTCTAACTATCTCTCTCGCTCTTTTCAAGTCTATCTCTCTCTCTCTTTCTATGTGTTGTGGTCATGAATTGCATTATTCTTCTTTGAGCCGTATATATAAGAGGGAAGAGGTACAATTTTTTTAGTAATTGGAGACTACACTCTTATTTTGGTCTTCTTTTGAGATCCAATTTTAAACGAGTTACCATTTTAAAAAACTATTTATGTTCAATGTCTTCTTTAAAAATACTCGATTGAACTCTTTCTCATTTAGGGAAGCTAATAAAAGCATATACTTCTTATATTTGTCATCCTATATTTGTCAAAGGGTACTCTTTCCTTTTTGCCTCCAATATGTGGTACTTGAAATATCAATTCATTGAATGTTTTATTCATTTTAGATTGAGAATAGCTGATATGCGATGCTAAATCGAGAATTAACCTATTGTTTTATTTTTCAAATAAATGGATTAAATTCTTTTACAAAGGTAAGTCAACTTTAATAAAGAGAATTAAATTATTTTATGAAGTTCAAATGTTCAAAATAATCTAAATTTAAAAAAAGTATTGACTATGCTATGTTTGACAGTAAAATTTAATACTTTAAACATTGACACTAATTTTATTATCTTAATTTAATTTTGCAAGATGTTCAACTCTCCAACCTAATTCGATTAGTTCTTACTAATTCTTTTAATTCTGCTTATGATAAAATTAATAATAATATTTTAATGATAAATTAATGAAAAAAATAACTCATTTGATGAAAATTTTGACTATTTCTCGTTTAGACAAAGAAGATGTGTTTCAATTTAAAGTTATTTCCGTGACTCCTATCCTTATTGTTTGCCTGATCGCCTGATAAAAATAAATATTTTATATAGTTATAATTTCTTTATATTTCTACTTTGTTTTTTCAACAGAAAACACATAAATTTTTTATAACAAATGTGCTGTGTAATACTAATTTTTTTTATGAACCATATTTAAAAAATAAAAATCCAACAAATAAACCAAATTTCTTTATATTTTACATGTTGAATAAATGTTATTCCTTCTTTATAAGTTCTGATTTATTCAACATGCATTGTATATCTGTATTGTATATATGCTATTGCTATATGTTTGAGCTGTCAATTTAAATATGACACATGACATTACTATTTTGATATTGTTTATTTATATATTTTTATTATTTTTTAAATGTCTTCTTACTTTTTATTTCTTTTTTAGAGTCAGGTGGGACGAAAAGCTAGGTTCACAAATTTATGAACCTGATCCCAATTTGTTGATAACTTGATAATTTTAGTAATATTTTTATTTTTGAAAAAAACTATTATAGATAGATTGTGCACTTTATAATTAATACATTATTTTATGCAACTTAAATATTAATTAATATTTTACTAAAAATATCTCCCAATATAATATTTGTAAATTTTAAAAAATTAATGGACACTAAAACAATATTTAGCTGGAATATTATTTCTAAATACAAAATTTGTGTAAAGAAGGAATAATATTCCAGCTAAATATTTAAAAGACATTCAAAAAATAATACTTGGGATCGAGATGCAGATGTGTTATATTCAGAAGACATTCAAAAACTTATAAATATTTAAAATTTAAAATTTATAAACAATATCAAAATATTATGCCATGTGTCATATTTAAATTGAACAATGTTTTTTAGTTCAATTTTTGTATCCGTATTCATTCTCATTTGTCGGCCGAACATGTCCTAATACAATATACGTTGGGACCGAGATGGGTGGGAATTCGTATCATATCTCATATTTTGCGTGACTTTCTGGGAAATCCCAACCGTTAAAATATGTTTTGCAGGAATTTCAAAGCTCTAATAATGCTGGACCCCTGCGTTACCCCGAATAGGCACCGGACACGTCGGTCACGCAAAATATGATCTCAGAGGATACGCTAAAAACACATGGATCGAAGAGTCTATTCGGCACAGAAAGAAAAATTAATTTTCTGTAGCGGGTGTCTCATCTAAAAATTGTGATCAAATACGGTGTCGAAATGCCTATTCGGTTTAGCGGGTGTCTCATCCAATTTTCCCTTCCGTTTGATGGATGCAATCTGCACCGTTCATGGATCGACTCCAATTTTCCCATCAGTTTAAATGTCCACTTTCCCTAGCGGGTGTCTCATCCAATTTTCCCTTCCGTTTGATGGATGCAATCTGCACCGTTCATGGATCGACTCCAATTTTCCCATCAGTTTAAATGTCCACTTTCCCTACGCAAAATATGATCTCAGAGGATACGCTAAAAACACATGGATCGAAGAGTCTATTCGGCACAGAAAGAAAAATTAATTTTCTGTAGCGGGTGTCTCATCTAAAAATTGTGATCAAATACGGTGTCGAAATGCCTATTCGGTTTAGCGGGTGTCTCATCCAATTTTCCCTTCCGTTTGATGGATGCAATCTGCACCGTTCATGGATCGACTCCAATTTTCCCATTCGCTTCACCAATTTTCTCCAAGAAACCAAAAGCTAATCAATAATGGCCCGCCTACGCAGGGGACACAGGGAGAAATCCGAGGTCCGAACGGTGGTTCAAGGGAGGGAGCTACGAATTGAGGTTCCCCAGAGGGAAGATGCCGAGCCGACCAATCGACGGTCGGTAAGCACCGGCGGGAGATCGCAGATCCGAAGGGTGGTTCGTCGGAGGGAGCCACGAATTGAGGTTCCCCGGAGGGAAAATGCTGAGCCGGCTATACGAGAGTCAGTAAGCTCTTGCAAGAGTACCACCGGCCAAAAGGGGTGCCCAGTCATACCTCCTTACTGTCCTGTCTGGGTGCCGGTGTGGAGGTTTAGCTATTATTATGGCGTTTGGGTTATAGTCTGGTACACAGACTACTACCTGTAGGTTGTCGGGTTTAGAGTCTGTCTCATGTTTCTTGGTGTTCTTGGATTCGTTGTACAGGATGGGGGTTTAGAGTCTGGTACACGGATTATGTGTAGGTTGTTAGGTTTGGTCCTGAGTGATCATGTAGGTTTAGCGTCATGTATTTAGGTGCAGAGTCTGTCTTCTGGATAGGTAATTATGTTGTCCGTGTCTGTTTCTTGGTTTCTAGGATTCATTTTTCAGGTTAGGGGTTTAGAGTCTCTTGTTCTAGTTATTATCTTGTGTTCATAGTTTGGTTGGATTAGGTATTGGGATCTGGTTTATTGATTTGGTTTATTGTGCGTTTAGGTTTCTGATGTTGTTAATGTAAAGGTCTTTGTCTTCTTTTCTGGTAATAATGTAAAACTCAGTAATATTAATAAAGAATCGATCTTGTGTTGGGAGTCTATTGATCCAGTTCGCATAGTCTGGTTCAGATGAGGTTTTTTGTGTGTTTAGGTTTTTTTTTTTTTAAGGTCAGTGAGCATTAGCATTTGTTTGTTTAGGTTATCTTAAGCGTTAATGAAAATATTTTATCTTTTGTTCTAGTTATTATCTTATTCCTGTTATTATCTTGTGTTCATAGTTTGGTTGGATTCGTTACTGGGATCTGGTTTCTTGATTTTGTTTATTGTGCATTTAGGTTATCTGATGGTGTTAATGTAAAGGTTTTTGTATTCTTTTCTGGTAACAATTTAAAAATCAGTAATATTAATAAATAATCGATCTTGTGTACATGTTGGGAGTCTGTTAATCCAGTTCGTAACTTCAGTTCATTCATAGTCTGGTTCAGGTAAGGTTTTCTGTGTGTTTGGGTTATCTTAAACATTAATGTAAATATTTTATCTAATTTATTTATGGTAATAATGTAAAAATTAGTAAAATTAATAAAGAATTGGGATCTTGAGTTCATTCATAGTCTGGTTAGGATTATTTATCCCGGTTGGGTTTCTTGACAGGTTTTTTTTTGTGTTTAGGTTACAAAACTCTGACATTTTTCCTAAGAAACTCTTGGTACTGTAAAACACCAACAAAATACCACTGGTACCCAGCTGGTACCAAACAAACATAGACTGAAACAGTACTTTCAGCTTATTAATTACAACCAAACAGTAAAATCAACAAAACTGAATCTCTTAAAAAACTAAGAGAAGTTGGTTATTTGTTCTGCATCAATTTGTTTAGACAGCAATTATTGGCCTAATTAATATTGATAAATTAGTTACCAAACAACAAAACCATATGCAACATAAATCAAACAACTAGGCCAAATAGATAGAAGAAAGTCTGCATAAATTAAATAAAGGGTGATTGACTTGAAATTTTGATATATGGCTGTATATAATGCTTTTGATGTCAGGTTATTAGTTGCATCATATACTTCAGCTTAGATATTTTTTTCCTTGGCCACAAGTATAATGCCAATTATTGTAAGTTATTTTCCGGGGTTTAATACTATGGTGTAAAATTATATAGGTGCTGTTGGTGGGGCATGACTGGGGAGCAATTATGGCATGGTATGTGTGCTTGTTTCGCCCCGACAAGGTGAAGGCAATGGTAAATTTTGAGTGTGCCTTTTACACCATGCAATCCAGCCAGAAAATCTATCAAGCATATAAGGTCTACTTACGGTGATGCAACTAAATTAATCGAATTCAGGTAAAAATATTTTTAGAAAAATTATCTGTTAGAAATAATGGTATTTTCCAATAGTATCCTTTACGGAACTTTTTTTTAAATAAAGGAAAATTACCACAAGTTATTTAACATTGGAATTAAAAGCTTGAGGCTCATTCCCAATATGATGAAATTATATGTATCAGTTGTAGTCATTTCTGCATCATGATTTTCTGGCACATAACTGACCAGAATCAAAAGAAAAGAAGAACCCTTCAGTGATGATACATGGCCTCACTTCTGCTTACTGGTATATATAAACATATTGTAACCCACGGTTTAATTATTTTGAAGGGGCAAATAGCAAACAAATTTATTCCATTTGTAACTGATACTCAAATTCATGCAGGAGCCTGAAGCAATAGAGGCCGAGTTTCCCCGTCTTGGGACAGAGTTGGTGTTGAAAAAAATTCTCACATATCGGAATCCAGCTCCAATTTTCATCCCAAAGGATCATGGATGGGGGTCCCCAGATGAGCAGATTCCTCTGCCTTCTTGTCTTTCTGAAGATGATATCAAATATTACATTAACAAGTTTGAGAAAACAGGATTTACTGGAGCGTTGAACTACTATCCAGCCTTAGATATGTATGGTTTATTTCCTCTCCTTCTGTTATGTATTTAAGGTTGAATATGCTTATTAATTAGTTAGTTTTTGACTTTTGCTATTTGTTTCATTGATAGATGTTATGGATTTGTGAACTTATATATATATATATATGGTATGTGTGAACTGATTTGAGAGCTGCTAACTAGCATGGTACCAGATACCAAGCTATTATGTAAAGTTACTACATATGTTTGGTTATTAAATCTAATGGTGACTAAAGAGCTGCCCAATTCATGCCCAAGCTGCCCGATTTCAATCGTAGAAGGTCAGACCTAATCTGAACTGAGCTGTACCAATAGTAAGAATTGCGCCTATCTAGTTACAACTGGAAAGGAAACCCAAATTAGCCTACCAATCAACTATCATACAAATTCAACAGATACTCGTCTGGTTTAATTATTGGCATAATGTCACAAAGATTTCATTAATAATGATGAAAGTTGAATACATATTGCAGAACCTCGGAGCTTACGGCTTCATTGTAGATTTGTAGGGGATCTTTGATCTTACCTACAATGTGGCTGGTATAAATTTTAGTCTATTACCGAGCATATACTCAGCTTCTTCAGTAAATTTTAGTCTAATACCGAAATATGGTTGGTTAATATTATTATGTGTGATGTTTGTATTTTTTTTTTTTTTGTTGAGGAAATGTGATGTTTGTACAATTGTACTTGTGTTCAAGCGAGATGAACATGCTTTAATGCTATTAATATTATGGGCCCAAATATTGAACGATCAAAACTATTCCTTTCACTTATTATTATGGGCTTATTATTGGGCCTCATTTGTTTTTTTAAAAAAAACAAATGAGGCCTAACCATGAGGGCATTCTTTTTTGTTCTTCATTTATATTATTTTTGAAGAAGAAAACAGGCAGGGTGTAAATGGTTGGATACAAATAGGATAATAGTTTTATTGTATCTGTATTTGTTATAATTTTTTGAATATGGATACGGATATGGATCGGATATTAAACGTTATGAATACGGATCGGATATCGGACAAATACAGATATTATTCATAATTAGCTTGTTAGTTACATAATATCTATTATATTATTAAAATATTAGTCACTAATTATGTAATAGTGTTATATTATTCATCAAAATATATATATATGTATACAGTTTAATAAATTATTGGTACAATATGCAATTTAATAAATCAATTTTGAAACATATAGCATATTTATTGTGGTTTAAAAGTGCAAACGGTCGGATATGAATAGTTAAAAGTCTTACCGTATCCTTATCCGTTATAATTTTTTGAATACGGATACGGATAGTCTCGGATATAGATATGGATCAGATAATTTAAGTAATTTTCCGAATTTGGATCTGGATGAAATCAAATAATAATATCTGATCCGTTGACACCCCTAAAACTTTTTTTTTTCTTTTCTTTTTATCCTCTGTATAAGACCCCAAGGGAGTGCTGCAGTAACAAGATTCTTACACTTATTAATATATGGGCTACTAATTGAGCGTCATTTATTTATTTTAAAAAACAAATGAGGCCTAACCAAAACGGGTTCTTACATTTATTTATTTTGTCATTTCTATTTGTAGAAGATTAAAACAGAAGTTATTTTATTTTTATTTTTATCTGCTGTATAAGACCAAAAGGGAAGTGCTACAGTAAGTAGATCATTTGGTCCAAAACTTGCCTTTTTGAAGGAGAAGGAATGGGACCGTGACAAGTCCGCCTGGTCTTGTTTGGGTTTGCTTGGAAACACATCAAATAACACTTTGGAATGCATTCTATCTATTAAAATCAATTATCCGCATTATTCCATCATATCATGACCAAGTGTCGCTTTTTAATATTTGCATTTTGTAGTCTCTTGGCCCCTCCCTGTCTTGCGTGTCAAATCCTGGAGACCCGGACACGTACCAAGTACACACACGCTCGCCCTGAATGCATTCTCTTCCTGACACCTGCTTTCATTTCAACACGTTGTAACCAAGAAATATAGGAGAAATAAAAACATCGTAGGTGCTACTGTGCTAGCTTGACATGTACCTGGAATTTATTTTAGAAACCATAAAAAAATAGAATTTATTAAACTCATTTGATTGGTTCGTTTTTAAAAAAATCATAAGAATGGAAATAGTATTTCGTTTCGAAAACATTTTTTATTTTTCTGTACAAAATTGTCATTTCGGCTCACAACTATACGATTTTTTCCAAAATATGTGAACTACTTCGGACCGAATTGACAATTCGGTACGTAAAAAAAAAAGTTCATTCGAACTAAAATGCCATTTCAGTTCTTATGATTTTTGTAAAAACGAAACCAACCAAGTTGATTTTAGTAAATTCTTTTTTTTTCTATTTATGGTTTATAAAAAAAATCATGTTCTTGCTATTATTCCTATGTAAAGTTAAATTTAAAGATGGCTTGTGAGAATAATATTTGTTAAAGATAATATAAACATTAATTGAGCATTTATCATTTCACCTTGTTTGTATCTAACAAAAAAAAAACATTTCAAATTTTCAAATAATGTATCTAGTGTGGATTCCGTGCAAATGCGCTCAATAATTTTGTAGAGACAATATTATAATTTATTCTTCATAATATTCAATCATGCAATTCAAATGAAAGAATTGTTGACGGCGATATGTATTTAATTTTATACTATATTTGTTGCTTAAGTGGACGTGGATTACATGTTGATTTGATCTTCAAGCACATTTTAATAAATATTGCATGTTGAATGGTTCGGCTATTTGAACTTTAAAAATCATAAAACTAAGTTGTAGTAAGATGTTGTAACTTTCAAATGTTGTAAGTGTGAATCTTCTCATATACCTCTCCTCCTTATTAAGGAGCTTAATGTCTAGATCCTACAAGAGTTCTAATTTTTTTTTTTTTTTTCAAAATGATGTTTAGCCGTTGAATTTTCAGATCGCACATAAACGAATTTTTCAAATTATGCGCTTCAACACTTAAACATGCACTGGTCGCGCCGCATATAATCCTAGCGCTTGTAGACCGCACGCTGCACTAGAGTTCACATATGTTATCTTAGGTGTTATCTTATAGATAAATATAGTATTTAACTATTTTTCTCTACAAATTTGATTTAAATTATAATTATATAAATATCATATATAAAATTATATATATATATATAGGAATATGCTAGCATGCTATGCATAGCATAGAATCTCTCCATGCAACGACTTGGATTTCGAGTTTTCAAAATCCTAATGGTCAATCCGAACCATTCATCTTGTTCTCCATATTAATATGTGTTTGGAGACCAAATTTTATATTTTTTGGAATTTTTTTACTATTTCTTTAGATTTATTGAAAATCGCTGTTTTCAGCAAATCTGTACCATAAAAAAACAGCGATTTTCAATAAATCTAAAGAAATAGTAAAAAAATTTCAAAAAATGTAAAATTTGGTCTCCAAACACATATTAATATGGAGAACAAGATGAACGGTTCGGATCGACCATTAGAATTTTGAAAACTCAAAATCCAAGCCGTTGCATAGAGGGGTTCTATGCTATGCATAGCACGCTAGCATGTTTCTATATATATATATTAATAGCCGTATCGTATCAGTATTATTATTACTTTGAGATTTGTGCAGCACGTATTTGAATGGTTGATTTTCAAAAAGGTCACGCAAATAATGAAATAATGAAACGCTTAATCTTCTTTATTTTATAATATTTTATAATGAAATAATATGTTTCCGCTGCAACGCACGGGTACAATGCTAGTATATATATTATGTTTCAATGAGACGAGTATGATATCAGGCAATACAGCTGTGTGCATAAGTGCATTGCACCACTAGCCTGCCAGTTTACAATGCAGCTGTAACAATGTATTGCAAAACTAGCAAGTATATGTATATTGCAGCAGTAGCGAGGAGTAGCTAACTATATATATATACATTGCAGCATTACGACACTAAGTGGTGTACATTGCATGCACCACTGATTTGTGTGCATTATAATTGTAGCAAACAAGATTTAAAAAATATATATGTGGTGAGCGAGCTTATATATGATACAATATATAGTGCAGATTGATCTGTACTATAGATCAGTATTTTTTTTTTTTTTTTGAAGTTCTAGTAATCAATTTGAACCGTTCAATATAAAAATGTAATTGCATATAGGTAGAAAATAACTATTTCTGAATGGTTCAGAATTTTTATATTAAGTGATTTTCTATCTATCTAAAAGAATTGAAATATATATAATTTGATCTACAAGTGCATTTTTATATAAATATTATGTTAAACGGTTCATATCGACTATTTAGACTTTTAAAATGAAGTTATTGATCTATAGTATAATGTACCATAGCCTCACTCATATATGATTACTAGCTAGAGGTGCTACTTTTATCTAATTATCCAATCTCAATACAGTACCGAACCGGAACTGGGTTAGGATTCGATTAATTTGGATATGAAGAAAGTGTTTTATTATTGCCTTCAACATGAATATGTACGCTTAAATATATACTCCTTACCAGGAAAAATCAATATATACACTAATTTAATTAAATAAGAAAAGGATACTAGAAAAGTTAATATATAACTCAACATTTGAAACCAATAATAAAACACTTTCTTCAAACAAAAACAAAAAGAACAATTAATTAAAATGCTCATCACACAATCGGAACTGTTGAAGGCAGCAAAAATGGTGCAAGCAAAAATCACCTGATGGAACCAAAGTATAATCAGACTGTCAAATACCACTGTTCCAGAAACTGTAGTTACCAGCAAATCCACCTTGTTGTCATCATATTCGTAACACAACACAATCTATTACGGTATATAATAATAGTTCTTATATTTTGTACTGTGTGGCGCAGTACGTAGTTGTTGGTGGTGTACAAATCAGCCGTGTGTTACTGTAGCAGACTCTACAGTGCGACCCCACCCTCTACCTCGGTGGAGATCGAACGTGCGTGCGGCGCATTGGACCGACACGTGGTAAGAGGTCCACAAACGACCCTCTTGAATCTGGTGTCGTTGACACGTGACATGCGTACCCGTTCTCTCTTTATACAGTCTCGCTCTCTCTTTATACGGTGTCGTTGACACGTTACAGCCTTACAGGTGTGGAGAAAAGGGTTGAGGAGGTACATATTGCTACGGTTATCAATGAAGGGTTTTTCTTTGGGTAGTATGGTTCTTCTGTGGACAAATTTCATATAACTCTTTGTGTCGTACATTATTCCATTGGATTATTTGCGCCTCCAATCATACAAACACAGTAATGTGCACAAAAAAACATGGGGATTTGAAGAGGAGCTTGTACCTTAGCATGAGTGGACCCCACGCTTATACCCCAAGTCAATCAGAGATCGACACGTAGCGAGATTTTGGATTAAAAATACTCGACCAAGATATGTTGCGCTCACACTGCTATAGGTTTTGTATATAATCGTTCATTTGTTGATTGCTATGAGTAACACACGGAACATTACACCGAAGTGCCATAGAAAGTATAAGGATTAGAGAGACCCTCCCTCTCCGTCCGTCGAGTGCGTATTCTCTGAGATATCTCAACTTTTGCGTGACCGACGTGTCCGGTGCCTATTCGGAGGTGATGTAGGGGGTCAGTATTATGCATGCTTTGAGATTCGTGTATAGCGTATTTAAACGGTTGGGATTTTCCATAAAGTCATGGAAAGTTTGAGATATCTCAGAGGATACAAATTTCCGTCGAAATGCGTAATACTAATCTAGATGATATCAAGCACTGTACCACTGGATGACGTCAACAACTGTACCGTTACCATAATACCATCTGATTTCAGCTTTTGCACTTAGACCCTGTAAAGTTTAATAATTGCGAAATTTTCATGGATAATTTTATTTTTAGATGCTGGTTTCCTCTTAAGACATAAAGGATCTAATATATTCCATAGCCAGTTTTGATAATTTATTGTACCCTTTAGAATTGAATTTTTTTTTGAATTAATTTTATTTCCAAAAAATTAAATAGTATACTTTGTCATTTGATATTCATTCAATGGCTTTGAGCCCAAAGCTTTTTTAAAGGGTTGAAATTTATTTACAACTAATTAATTTGACAATATCGTCAAAGGCCCAAAATAAATTTTATTTTCAATATACATAAAGTCAAAAGTAATCTATACTTTATGTAAATTGTATACATAAAAATAAATTAAACATGTTTATCATTTAACTACAGCTCGTATTTAACTACATCAATTAAACATGTTTATCATTTTCTTTCTTTCTATTTTTACAATTTCCTTGGACTTGATTTGAAGAAAGTATTGTCAAACTAATTAGTTATCAAAGAGATCTATCTGAACTTTTACATTAATTACAGCTAAAATAGAAGAAAAGGTTACTAGCTGCTGAAAGGATGTACAATCCAAATAGGTAGAGTATGGCTTCAAATTTATAGTTGCATATTTTAGGTGTGTAAAGTACAATGATATAAATAAGTTTGGTATCCATCTTGATAGTTCTTCTTTTGTAAGATTGCATGTCAGATAATATATGATTTATAATATTATTTTTTAAAGAAAGATTAACGACATACTTTCAAGTTTCATGTCTCTATTATTACAACAAAAAAATTATTATATTTGAATTTTAAAGCCATAACTTCTCACATCAGAGAACATGTGTCTTAATTCGTTATTAGATCAAAAGTTAGTTCTTATTTATGATTATAATATATGAGTTGGGAGTTTTTGTAAATTAATTTGTGTGTTCTCACATGCGAATTTTTTTTCGTACAATAATGTAACAACCGAGCATAATCTTGGTCTTTTCTCCAAGATATGATTGTTGTTTATCCAAAGGTTCTTGGAATTCAGATCCAGTGTGATACCTATTCATGTAGAATGAGATCTGAATCGTCAATTTTAATCTAACACGAATATCAAAACAGAACCTTTATATTTTAAACAGGCACCGAATCAATTTTGATTCGACCAGAAGTATTCTATGTACAACAGAAGTACTCACTGAAGTTGTTGCCTCTGCTCTTACACAATGAGAATTGATCAATCGTTCACCAACAGAGCAAGAAACATCAAAGAATTCATATTTCAATTTAGATCTAGACCGTCCCACAAAAATCCGTACAAATATTAAAGGAGACTGTACATTTCATCTCAGACCGAATTAGCTCATAATTCTTAATAGGATAGTTCAGATCTAAACAGCAATATTCGGTTAACCATTTAACAGCTTCTCGTGAACAGAATTGATTGAAACGTGGACAAAATTAACTCTGCCATGAACAGACCTATATTTTTTTTTTTTTTACAATCAACCTACATTATTACTCTATGCGATAGAGGGCTCGGGAAGTATAGAGAATTGAACATGAACATGAACATGAACAGAGCTTAGCCCAGTACAGGCTACATCGTTCTGTTGTCGGAACTTGTCCCTAGCTGCATGCTACTTGGCTTCCTTAAAAACCAAACACCAATTTCCAATTTGGCATGTCCTACAGTAACAAAAAAAATTAGTTTAGATCCGGACCGTCCAATCCAATCCGAAGTGAAAATGCATAGTTGCATACTGTATAGGCTTTTTTTTTTTTTACATTTGTGCCAACGGTCTTGATCCAGATCATTTCTTCCTCTCAATATTTCTGGCCCATACCTGGATTCTCCATTTTTTTTTTACTTTTAGAAAGTTCAATTGAAATTTTCAGAAAACAGATTGATTGTTTTCTTTTTCTCTAATAATAGCGAGGATGAAATCAAATTTAAAAAAAAAATGTATACCGAATCATTTTCAGCCCGAACTTTGATAAAAAAAAAAAAAAAATTTCTAAAATAAAAGGTTGTCTCATGTAGCACCATTTTCAGCACACGGAGGACCTTTCATTTTCAGATAATATATTTATGGAGTTTAGTTTCAGCACGAACTTTGATACAAACGGACGGTTATTAGTGCGCAGCAACCGATGGATGCTGCTCTGTAGAAAGATTTAGACATAAATTCTGATACTGTTTTGGTTCCCTGACGAAACCAAACAGGTACGACTGTGCGAGATTACAGTTAATTTCAAAGAGTTAAACATAATTTTTTTTTAAATTTTAATTAAAAGCAAATCTGATTTGCATTTTGTTATTCAAAGAATTGAAGCCATAGTAAAAGAAAGAAAAAGCATGGCATTAACAGCAAGAAAAGAAAAAAAAAAAGGATACATACAACTAAGATAAAATCTGTACCGACTGAAACCGAAACCGAAAATACCGGCCGAAATCACTTAATTTGGCGAAATGGAGATACACCACTTATCCATTAATAAAATGATAAATTGATAATTAACTGTGCTGCTTGTGGCTTGGCACTTGGCAAAGCATCACTCTCTCTCTAAAAATTCCCCATAATTAGGAAAACCTAAAGTCAAAGTAGTATAAAGACACACCCAAAATCCCGGACGACCTATTTGTGTTAGAGACTTAGAGTTAGACAAACAAAAGTCACAAAAGCATGAGTTTTGGGTCTTGTGCCCCCTTCCCTCAATTTCTTTTACAAGTTTCTCAAAATATGCAATGCAATAGTGCAGCCTTTTTTTCTTTTTTCTTTTCTTAATTATTTTTTAGAAAGGTTCTCTACCTCTGGCTTACAATTGCTACAGTTTTTACCATGCAAGGAATTTTTTTTTAGAAAGGTTCTCTGCCTTGGCTTACAATTGCTACAGTTTTTACCATGCAAGAAAGCCAGTCAACCTAGGCCAACATATCTTAAAAATTATTACCAGTTTCTCAAAAAATTACTGTTTTTGGATGGTCCAGAATTTTCAGATCAAGTGATTTTTTATTCATCTAAAAAATAAAAAATAAATTATAAAAATGTAAAGTTTAGTTTACAAGTAGATATTCATGTAGAGACTATGTTGAATGGTTCGGATCAATCTTTAAAAAAATTTAAGTCGAAAATTTGAATCCATACCACGGGCCAACATGCGCTATGCATAGTACCATAATCTCACTCTTTTTCTTTATATTGAAAAAAGACTACTCTTATGTTGAAAAAAAATACTGGTTTTATTCGAATATATAATTAGAAAAATCAAGTTCTTAATTTAGTTTCTAGACTTCAAATTATATGATATTAAAAAAAATAAAGTTCTTAATTTTAGTACTTTTTATTTCTAAGTTCTAAATTTTTCATACTATTTAAATTTGACTTGTTTAATTATCAATTTTCATGAAACTAAATTTAAAAATTAGTATCTTTTTTTCATAATTCAAAGCAACAACACCTCAAATTTGAAAGTTGAAGGAGTTGCAAATATAATATTTTGCTCTTGAAGTTTTTAAAGTGTTATCCTTTAGACATTTGTATTTTTTTAGTATAATAATTTATACACATTATATTAAAATATGAAGCTGGTTTTTTTGGGATATGAGATGTTGGAGAACATATTTTTTTATTACGAAAATTAAAATAAAATTGTAGAAATATGAAAAATTCAATTATTGACACTAAGTGAGGGGAAAAAAAAGGAAGAGAAGAATAAATATCAACGGATTCACAGACTAAAAATCACATTTTGTAAAATTATCCTTTCTTTTGGCTGTTATACAGCAAAAGGAGGGTGATTTTTCTGTGCTACACTTTCTTTGATGATGACTGTGTAGTGAATGATGGTAATTAGTGGCATAGTAACAAGACTCACCATTTATTCGCGTTTAATTCGTTTTTTTGATATTTTTAAACTGAACTCCAAATAAAACGCGAAAAAATACCATTTTTTTTTACTGGGTTTTTTTTTGTTTTCTTATTGTACCGAATCATTTCCAAAATATACCCGAATCACGAATTTTTGAACCCGCTGAACTGAACCAGAACTTTTTGTTTGTCACTATGATTAGTGGTACTGATGTCTTCCATTATTTTGTAAGAGCAAGTTTCATATTTTCCTTAAAAAGAGAAAAGGTGCAATTTTAGAAATTTTTTTTTTATTAAATGGGTTTCTAAAATACAATACTAAACAACACGCTTCTTTGTAATTTTTTTTAAAGAAAACTACTTTGAGAAAAGTATTAAATATAATATTAAAAATCTTCATATTTTGCCCACAAAATTTTAAAAATCATTGCACAACAGTCTTAAATTTACAAAACCAACATGAATGAATTAAATTTCTCATGACAAAATTTCTTACTTAGAATTACAAACATATTATAATATTTAGAACTCAAATACCCTATAACATCATAACATGACATATCTATTTCGAAATCATGAACTACTTGTGACAACTTACAACTCTCAATTAAAAGTTGCTTTCAGTTCATCAAGAAGAAACACAATATATCACTAATTTAAAAGTTAATGACAGACAATTTCAATTGTAATTTGATCCTGTAAGTCAATATACTTAATCAAATGATAAAACATTGGAATTATCAAGCATGAGAAATATTGGTACCTAAAAAAAAATGGATACAATAAAATCATGTTAAATATAAAAATTCAATTAGATATGAACTACAAAATAATATTTATCATTTTTAATTTATCCATAACATGACCTTACTCTTTCTTATATGCACTAAATGATACTTAAATTAGCCTAAATTGATTTGTAATTTTTTTTATTACATTCCCCTTGTCACACACATCTTACTCCCAAGTACAATAGGTCAAAGCCTCTGTGTCACTTGATTCATAATTTCTCATAAATTTCAATATATATGAACTTAGAATATATTAATCATTAAAATATAAATCCACCTATATTAAAAGAAGCCATTCAAGATTTTAAGCAACTTTTTAAAATTTTGAGACATTATTACAACATCACAAACCAACAATTGAATTTTATTCTGACTGGACAAGCCTGCATATATACCAGGATTCGCTTCATTTTACGGTTTGAGATTAAATTCCAGTCGCTTAGGGATTCGAGCTAGCACAGGGAGCAGTATTATTGGACTTTGAGATTCGTGCCAAGTTAAAAAGAACAGTCCAAATCCAGTAATTGTAAAAGATTCCCTGTTACGGTACCAGGGAGGATCTGAATTCCATTACCTCATATTGAAACCCGCTACACACAAATAATGTCATTTATGTGAAACAGAAGATCCAGGTCCATCTTAGCAGCCTTTATCCAGTACTGTATTGACCTGACCAACCACAGCAGATAAAAGAGTCAAAAACTATACCATTAGAGTGTAAGTGTAGTGTGTGTAGCTGAGCCCTTTGCAAGTCATGAGCTTGTCTGATCTATTGATCTCTAGTGTTCCAGCTATGCCAACTCAACTACACTGGAGTTCGTGTGTGTGTGTGTGTGTGTGTGTGTGTGAGTTCGTGTGTGGCTATGGATGAACTCTCTGGATACTACAACTAGAACAGGGGAAAAAAGTTTGTTATCTTTTTTAGCTAGCTTCATGTGCATTTCTGGGGCCTAGCTTCATTTTGTTGCTTTTAAAGAGGTTCTCTCTAGACAGACATTGCTATGTCAAGTGATCAACTTACTTTAATTTGTTTCTCATTAATTAATATATATGTGTCATATTTACTTGTAATTTTTTCATTTCATTCTGCCATTTTCTAATGGGGTAGGAATATAACTATAGGATCTTTGAAAATATTTTAGTTTCTCAATCTTAATATTTTTTTTCCATAATTAATGCGGTTAAGACAACATTAGAAAATAAGAACTCATGTGGGTGTTGATGTATGTAACTATATATATCCGTTTAGATTGTTTTATTCTAAAATTATGTGTAGTTTGAGCAGTAATTAATATTTGAGGAGGGATCCATTTACAACATTTTATAACAATTTGATTTTATAATTTTTAAAGTCTAAAATATTCATCCAAACCATTTAACATGATCTCTATATTAAAATGTGCTTGGAAATCAAATTTACATTTTTTTTGAACTTTTTACTATTTATTAAGTCTTTTACAAAACTGTTGTTTTTAGATAATTTTGGACAACTGAAAAATAGCAGTTTTGTAAAATACTTAATAAATAGTAAAAATATTCAAAAAAAATATAAAATTCGACCTTGAAGCACATTTTAATATAGAAATCATGCTGAATGATTTGGATCGAATGTTTGGACTTTGAAAATCACAAAACCAAATTGTTATAAAATATTGTAACTTACAAATGTTGTAAGTGGATCCCTCTTAATATTTTATCAAATATCGTTAAGAGACGTCTGTTGGTATTTTTCAATTATCGCCATTATAAATTTTAATTATTTGATGATAGAAGTAAACATATATCAAATCTTATGATTTTACATACATATATGCATAATGTTGATTGTACATGGATTACATATACATAGTTTGTCAATTATCGTCATTTTATTAATTTAGCAATAGATTCTAAGACTTTTTAATTATTGTGACAAGGCTAAAACTTGATTTAAAATACAGTACATACTATCTAAAATAATTTTTGAACTTTAACCTTCATTTCATGCTCAATATATATATAGAGAGAGTAAGGCTACCATGCTATGCAAATTAAAGTGGTTATTTTAATTTGCGCTCAAATATCTAGTTTTGAAGTTTAAATAAGTAATCCGAACTTCTCAACATGTTATTTATATTGAAATGTGCTTGGAAACCAAATTTTATAATTTTTTGAAATTTTTTACTATTTTTTTTAGAATTTTTCAAAATCAGTGTATTTCATTAAATAAAAATTTTCAAAAAAATACAGATTTTGAAAAATTCTAAAAAACAGTAAAAAAATTTCAAAAAAAATGTAAAATTTGGCCTCCTAGGATATTTTAATATGAAGAACATGTTGAAAAGTTCGGATTAACTATTTAAACTTTGAAACTAGAAATATGAGCACAAATAAAAGCAACCACTTTAATTTGCAAAGCATGGTAGCCTTTTTCTCTTTTTTTTTTTTTTTGAAAATGACTTGGTAGAGGCTACCAAGTTTTAGCCTTTGTCTCTCTCTCTCTCTCTCTATATATAGCATATATGTAATGTAAGCAGTGTTTTAAAAATCGATTTAGTCGGCCGAATATTCGGTTGGAATCTGAATAGAAAATGAGTATTAGATTAAATATTCGGTTTCGAATATTTAGACGCATATCCGGCCGCATATTATCTATTCGGTCAAATATTTCCGAAATAGAGAATAAGAATCCGAATAAGAACCGAATAAGTTATAATTTCATTTATTTAAGTTTGAACTTATGTTTTATTTATGCTTATTTGTAGTTTTGTAATTTGTACTGTGGATTGTTAACTTGTTCTTACTAGTGTTATGTTTTATTCATGTTTATTTGTAATGTTTATCTATGTTTATTAGAGTTAATGCCTATGATTTTTTATTTGAAAATCCAAATAAAAATCTGAATATTCGGCCGTATACTATATATGCGGTATTTGGTGGCTTTCAGAATACTGAATAAGAACCGATTATTAAAATACTGAACGTAAGAAATACCAATATCGGATACCGACATCGTAACAGATATCATTTAAAATTAATAAAGATATTGATGATGTTAGTTTGACTTCATACAGTTATAAATCATATTTTTTTTGTTTTTTTTTTAATATTACATAAAATCAAAAATAACATTCTCAATATTTTTACCAGATCATTACATTGACATATCATAAACTTATAAACAGTAAATCCAGTCAACAAATTGGTTGGCTTATACGCTACTAAGTAGCTAGGGAGCTTGGAATTATAAAAAATAAAGAAAATAAACAGAATAAAACAAAAAGAAATTAACAAACATTGAGCATCCTAATTAAAGAAGTAATGATTAAGGTTTGTTTCTTTTTTCCTCAAACAGGGAGATCAATAGCAACTGATCATGTGCATCAAAGTTCACAATCTCAGTGGAGAAGTCAAGAGTGAGTCATAGATTCCAGGTTTAACTCTTCTGAAATACTTAAACATAGAATCAATAATGATTGCAATATTCTTTTCATGAGAGATTTTTTAAGAGCATTTTTTTTTTTTTTAAGAATAGTGGTATATACTAGTGATTTTATTGAAATTAGAATCTAGAGTATATCTGATCTGCTTCCTAAAATTGATTTCAAAATCAAATATAGCAAGTCATACAGTTTTCCATATCATACAAAAGCAGCAACAAAATTACAAAAACCGAAAACATAAACTGCACCATCCAATCACTACATGCCTATAAAACAAAAACAAAATACTAAATCATGCAATCTCATCCCAGTTAACCAAATCATCTTCTTCATTTCGCTCTTCTCCAGATATTGGAGATGGAGTTGTCATCACTAGAATCCTGAATGGAGTTGTCATCACTAGAATCCTGAATGTTCTCTGCTTGAAAAAGTGAATTTTTTGTCAATACCCTTTACTTCGGATCTATATAGAAATTTTTACGTTCTGTTTACTAATTAAATAAAATGACAAAAGTATATATCCTTTTATTTAACAGATAATGAAAAAGTTACTAAAGTTCTCAAGTTTAAATTTAATTGTATGATGTTATTAAGACATAATGTATGTGAAAATTTGATGCACATCAGAATCATCATAATATCATATACTGAGATTGTTTTTGTATTTTCTTAAGGTTAGTTAGCCAACCAACAATTTCATTAATTAAACAAAAAAAATATTTAGTAAAAAATTACATAGAAAATGTATGTTATTAGAAATTTAGCAGTGTAAGTCACTTGCCTATTTTTTTTTCAAAAAACAAGAAATGAAAAAACACACAAAAATAAGTTATATCATAAAAAATAAATTCATTATTTAACATTATAAATTCAGCGGGTATTTGCACACTGATGAGACTATTTTTTACATAATATTTTAGGATAAAACTAAATTATATAACTTACATTAATTACTTAAAAGTGAAAGATTCTACGCAAATTTTATTTTTAATTTTAGAAGAATTATAACTTGATTTTGAAGATCTAGTGAGTTGTGCCATGCCCAATTTGATCATGATATCATTGTTCACAATCATAATATAATTAATAAATTCAGGAGCTCAGTCTTCAATTTTGCTAATCTACTAGATCAGTTGCATTGTTCTTCTAATAATAACACTAACTTAATTGGTAGGGTCCTTCTTTTGTTTTTTGTGCTAATTAGTTTGTTGAATTTAAATATTAACTTTTATTTATAAGTGATGCTTCATTTTCAATAATTAATAATTAAGTGTTTTGTTAAAGAAGCATGGTTATTCACATTTATTACTGATTGGTTTATAATATATATTGGAGATGTGTGGTTATAGTTATTTGCATATTAACAAATGAATTATTATTGCATTCATAGTAACAAATGAATTATTCGGGTTCGGTTCGGCATGGTCAAAAATTCGTGATTCGGGAATAATTCGGGTATAATTTGGAAATAATTTGCTATTATAAAAACGGATATAATTCGGAAATAATTCGGGTATAATTTGAAAATAATTTAGAAATAATTTATTTACCAAATTATTATTTTTAGGTTATTCACTATTATAAAAAGTGGATATCCTTATCCGTATTCGTATCCGGTTAATCTCTAATCCATATCTGATCCGTATTCATATCCGGAAAATAAAAACGGATATGGATACGGATATGAGTTTACCACTATCCGATCCGTTTGCACCCCTAACTAAGACTAACATGTAATTTGGAACATGCATCTTGTTGGTCCTTTTGTCTTTTGGTTTAAATTGTATTGAGAAAATAAATAAATAAATAATTAATTAATTAATTAATTAATTAGTTGTTTAAACACTTAAACTTGTCTCCACTTGATTAGCATGTTCATATGAGACCCACTTAATTTGCTTACTTGTATATAGGATTAAACATTTAATGGCTTTATACTACTTTTGCTTTGCTTTTGACCCATTTGAGTCATCATCATAATTAAGTTGGTTTCTAAAATTATACTTTTGTAATGACATGAAAGCTATAGTTCTCCTTGTAATTATATATATATAGTCCACAATTAACTCCCCATGATTGGCAATTAAATATGTTTTGATTGGAACTTGGTTTGAGAAATCTTCATTAAATTTTCATGCTTGAGAAGTAGAGAGGACATTCAATTAATAAATGTTTAGTTTGGTTTGGTTTTTAATGAGTGATCAGTCAAACATAGAAGAATTCATGGGCCCTTCAAATGACCTCTCTCACGTGAAGGCCATTTAAGATAACTTAAATCTTGGAATAGCGAAAAGGAACACAACTGATTCACTTCCCCACTTTACCACCAACTTTCTCTCACACTCCGAATTTTCTGAATCCGTATGACCCCAGGTACCTGAGGTGGAAGTGGTGAATCTGGACCGTTCATTCACTTGGCACGAATCTTAAAGCAGACCCTCTACAATTAACCTCAACAGCCACTGGATTGAGTTTGGCCTGAATAAAATTAATTTGGACAGTCCATTTGTTACAATTGCACCTTAGATACATAGTGGAACACAAACTTAAATTTTATTTTCTTTACATCTTCTAATAATAAAAAAAGAAAATTGACATGGTTTTCGTAAAAATTCTATTTTCACTATATCACCTCATCTAGAGTAGGAATGCATATAAGATCTGCACTGCCTTTAAGAGAGAAATAACTATAAATGTCGTTGCCTTTTAGAGAACGCAAATCTTATCTGCATTCTTATCTAGGTGGGATGCATATGATATATGTGTCTCACCTGCGTCCTTAGTAAAAATAAAATTTTCACGAAAAATATGTTAATTTTGTTATTTTTTTAATGACAGCAAGAAAAAAAAACCAATCACAAAGTTAATAAAGTTCTTCAGTTTACTGCATATAGAACGAGTAGAATTGTCTTGCTTGTAATGCACATAATTGATTAGTTATGTCATTTAGTTCGTTAGATAAATAAACAAAAAATGACAAGAGAATACGAATGTACAGATCTTAGAAGAAAGCGCGCGCGCGCGCACGCACACACACACATATATATATTTAAAACCTCACAAAAATCAATAGTGAAAAGCTACATTGTAATAATAAGAAAAAATATCTAGTTTAACTTTAGAGCACATAAAAATATATAGCGTTTATTTTGGATCTTTCACAAATATGATTTCTTTTATCAAAAAAAAGTCTTAGTTGTAGATCACAATAGCAGTCCATCCATCAGTACTATGTATAATATTTTGGTGTCATAACATAATTTTTATATCTGGGTATAAATGGGGATGCATAGACGGGAGCTGTGAAACGGCCTGAATGCCTAAATAGAGGAAAAAGGAATGCCACTAGGATGGAGGAATGTCTTTATCCACCTCAAGGGTTGTTTAATTCTTTACCAAATTAATTAACTGCTCCATTAAAATTTGAAGTTGTGAAGGTGACAAACAAGCTCCCTTCCCAATTGATGCAATTTTTATTTCTCCTATAATGCGGATTGCACATGGGTGAGATCCTACATGCATTGCAAAGCACTCCCACTCAAGATTATGTTTCAATTTTAATTTCTAAGCATATTGCAACTGTCAACGCAAGTCTCAAATGCTACCTACGTCAATTTTATTTCATTGCTACGTAATAGATATACATAGCTTTATTATATATATATATGTGTGTGCATGTAAGACAGATAGAATTCCATATGACGCCCATGGTTTGTATGAAGTTCTCTACTGCTGAGATAAAATAAATTAAAAAAATAAAGTTTTGTTTTTGCTAATTAATGCTATTTTTTAATAAATATATAGGTTGGTTATCATGCTATAAGTAGAAGATTGTAGTTTAAAAAAAGAAAAATCCTATTGATAAACCAGAAAAACATTATATTTTCTCAAAATAACATTTACCTTTGTATGTTCATTAAAAAGAACTGAACAGCAGGTACAGGTGGTAGCACACGTAGCATTGACTTCATCAAACCAAGCAGAGCCTGTTGATATTTTGAGCTAATTAATTTGGGTTATTTGAAACACGCTTAAGAAAATTGTAAATGCTTTAATTAGAAGAAAAAATAAATTACAAAGCTAATAGACAATTTTTTTTTTAAGTATCAATTTCGAACGACATAAAATATATATATATATAGAGAGAGAGAGAGAGAGAGATGGGCTATGGTGCATTGCAATGCATGGAGGAGTTTGTGCATTGGATCATAAATTTAAAATTTAAAATTCAAATGGCCGATTCAAACCGTTCATCTTGTTCTCCATATTAATATGTGCTTGGAGACAAAATTTTACATTTTTTTGAATTTTTTTACTATTTATTAAGTATTTTACAAAATTGTTGATCCAACTGTGGCTGCTGATTTTACTGTTTTGTTAAGCCACCGTTGGATCAATAATTTTGTAAAATACTTAATAAATAGTAAAAAAATTCAGAAAAATGTAAAATTTTGTCTCCAAGCACATATTAATATGGAGAACAAGATGAACGGTTTGGATCGGCCATTTGAATTTTGAATTTTAGATTTATGGTCCAATGCACAAACCCCTCCATGCATTGCAATGCACCATAGCCCATCTCTCTCTCTATATATATATAGAGAGAGAGAGAGAGATAGGCTAATATACAATCGATTGCACCACGCCTCTCGTGCAACCAAGTCATTTTCTGATTTTTAAAGTCCAAATGATCGATCCAAACCATTAGATGTCATCTCCATATTAAAATGTGCTTGGAAACCAAATTATATATTTTTTGGAACTATTTTTTAAGCCATTTTGAAAATCGCTGATCCAACGGCGGCTTACCAAATAGTAAAATCAGAACCAAACCATTGGATCAGCGATTTTCAAAGTGGCTTAAAAAATAGTAAAAAAATTCTAAAAAAATGTAAAATTTGGTCTCCAAGCACATTTTAATATGGAGATGACATCTAGCGGTTTGGATCGATCATTTGGACTTCAAAAATCAGAAAATGACTTGGTTGCACAGGAGGCGTGGTGCAATCGATTATATATTAGCCCATCTCTCTCTCTCTATATATATATTAAAATTATACCCGACATATATGCTAAATGGTAAAGAAAAATTGAACAAAATCGTTCAAAAAAATTTCAAATAAACAATAAAAAGGTGGGTTTTAAGCTATTTAATAAATACCTGACATAAAATAGGTAAACCATCAATAAAATAACAGTGACTATCTTATAAATTTTAAATATTCATGTTAATTTAATCGTGATCGTTTAATTTTAATCGGACGGCTTATTAAAAGAAATCAAGCCATTATCTTTTAATTTTGATGGTTTGATACATCCCCGTGGATGCATGTCAAGCTGACGTGTGTATTTGGATCAGACTAGAGTATTAACAATACCCTTAACGGGTATACCCGCCCGTACCCGCTACCTAGGGTACCCGTATCCGAGTTAGGGTATGGGTCGGGTACTCGGGTACGCGGGTACGGGCAAAAATGGGGCTGGACCCAATTTTTTGGACCAATACCCGACCATACCCTACCCAAATTTACCCGTACCCGACTATACCCGTACCCGACTATACCCGTACCCGACTATACCCGTACCCTAGTACCCGAGTACCCGTACTCGATACCCGAGTACTGTTCATCCGAATTCAAAATTCAAAATTCAGTTTTTCCCCCCCACCCAATGCCATGATTTAATTTCTGTTTTTTTGTTTCTGTTTTTTTATTTCTGTTTTTTAATTTCTGTTTTTTTATTTCTGTTTTTATTTCTGTTTTTTTGTTTCTGTTTTTTTTTCTGTTTTTTAGATTTATTTTTGTAAATGTTAGATTTATTTTGAATATGTTAGATTTATTTTTGAAAATGTTAGATTTATTTTGAATAAGTTAGATTTAATTTCTGTTTTTTAGATTTATTTTTGTAAATGTTCAATTTATTTTGAATAGGTTAGATTTATTTTTGAAAATGTTAGATTTATTTTGAATAGGTTAGATTTAATATCAGTTTTTTAGATTTATTTTTTTAAATGTTAGATTTATTTTGAATAGGTTAGATTTATTTTTAAAAATGTTAGAATTATTTTGAATATGTTAGATTTATTTTTAAAAATGTTAGAATTATTTTGAATAGGTTAGATTTATTTTTGAAAATGTTAGATTTATTTTGAATAGGTTAGATTTAATTTCTGTTTTTTAAATAAATCTAACATTTTCAAAAATAAATCTAACCTATTCAAAATAAATCTAATATTTACAAAAATAAATTGAAAAAATAGAAATTAAAAAACAGAAATTAAAAAAACAGAAATTAAAAAACAAAAACAAAAAAACAGCAAAAAAAAAAAAAAAAAAACCAGCCAAAAAAACCAGAAAAATAAACAGCAAAAAAAAACCAACAAAAAAAACAGAAACAGAAAAAAACAGCAAAAAAAAAAAAAAAAACCCGTACCCGTATCCGCCTTACCAATCAAGGGTACACGGGTACGGATATAAGATGGGTAGGGTATGGATTTTGAAATATATACCCGAGATACCCTTACCCGTGTACCTTTGTACCCGAGTATATCCGTACCCGAGTTATACCCATACCCGACTCGGGTATACCCGGGGTACCCGTACCCGCCTGAGTATAAATATACTAGATCAGACAGACCTCACTCTGTAAATATAAAAAATAAAAAAATAAAAAATAAAAAATAAAAAATAAAAAGTAGGAATAGGAATTCTTAGGTATCCAATGAGTAGATGTGGATTAATTATCACTTAAAATCCCAAGTTCTAAACAGAGATTTGGGCACGAAACCCATCAAACCAAACAAAATTTTGTGTTCCCAATACACGTTTAGGCGACATTTGAGCATTCTTCTGTTCAGATTAAATGATTAATTGATTAGTACACAAGTGAAACAGAGATAGTCTACACATATATTTATAATAAACTACTGGATATATAGAGTTATAGACCAAGAAGTTTAGTTGATTAGATCGTCATTATATTATGTTAATACATATATAGTCTGAAATTAGAATTACCGTTACATATAGAGAGTTGGGCTATGGTGCATTGCAATATATAGTCTATTTTGTACATTGAACTATAAATTGTTGATTTTGATTTTCAAACAACCAATTCAAACCGTTCAATTTAATATCCATATTAAAATGTGCTTGGAGACCAAATTTTACATTTTTTAGAAATTATTTGCTATTTTTTTAGAATTTTTAAAAACCACTGTTTGTCTAGCTATGATCAAATTTTTTTTTTAAAGCAACAATTTTTTAAAATTATAAACAAATAGTAAAAAATTTGCAAAAAAAATATAAAATTTAGTCTCTAAGTACATTTTAATATGAAGAACATGTTGAGCCCTTTAGATCGACTATTTGAACTTCAAATCCAATGGTTATAAATCCAATGTACAAAAAAGACTATACATTACAATGCACCATAGCCCAACTATATATATAGAGAGAGAAAGCAAAACTAGGGTGCGATGTGCTCACCAAGAGGGATTGGTGAGCACACCTCCAAAAGACTATCGGATTGACTTCGAACTATAAATCAAAACCGTTGAAATCCAAGTACTTCGTGAGTAATGTATGTGCATGTAAAAATTTTAAAGTTTCGAATTCATTTAGTATATGGTCAAGCGGACAAAAAAATGACAAAAAATTAATATATAAAACAATTGAAAAATTAACTTATAAAATGTTCATTGTTTTGACCGCTTGACTATGAGCTTAAAAAATTTGAACTTGAAAAATTTTACATGTACATACATCACTCACAAAGTACTTGGATTTCAACGATTTGGATTTGTCGTTCGAAATCAATCCGGTAATCTTTTGGAGGTGTGCTCATCAACCCCTTTTGGTAAACACATCACACCCTAATTTTGTTCTATATATATATATATACCAAGCAAACATAGGTAGAAAGAAGATGCATTGTACCAAAAAGGTACAAATACATGGACTGTGAAAATTAAATATAATTAGAGATTAATTATATAAATTTTTCATACTACATATAAAGAGTTAATTTTATAATATTCGTAATATTTTATTTTAAATTATATAAAAAATTATGCACAAGAATACCTTTTTTTGAAAATAAATGAGAATACCTTTTTTTGAAAATAAAAAATTATGCACAAGAATCAATTATTCTCATATGTTGAATGTGCATCCGGATCTGAACAAACATATAGAGAAATAAAATGAATCTAATATTAAAATCATTAAATGGTATGCATCCGTATCATCAACTTAATAATATTATTAATTAATTATACCAACCATGCATATTTTAAAATGTCGAAACTTCATGTTATTTTGTTATTCCAATTCTAATTAATGGACTTTTGACAACACCAAATGAAGTTGATTATTATTCCAGAGAAAATAAAATTAAGCACATAATCATTGATAACATAAAAAAAAAAACCTAAATATCATGAGGTAAATTGTTGGGCTTTGAAAACCGTATTCATTGTATGGTTCTAACTAGAGCTGCAAACGAATCGAACTTATTCTAGTTTGAGTTTGATTTGAATTAATTTTGAACTAAATTTGATTTGAATTAATTTCGAATCGATTTTTTTACGAACTCAATTTTGAATCTTTTACGAACTTTTATATGACAAGAAAGAGTGATCGTAGTCGCCGAAAACGAGAGGTGAAAGTCATATAGGGTTTTAGAATTGAGAACGACAGTTACGATTTACGAGTTATGACTTATGGTTGAGCAACCTTAATTAAATTTTAACTTTTAAGTCATTAGTGAACATAAGTCATTAGCGGAAAACAAACGTTACTTTGAGATTCAAACTAGAATAGTTCGCCAACCTATTTCGAACGAATCAGGTCTAGTTTAAACTTAGTTCGAATTAATTTTGAACTATTTCGAATCAAATTTTTTATGAATTTTTTCGAATCAAACTCAAATCAAATCACGAAGTATGAAATTTTTGTGCAGCCCTAGTTCTAACTAACAACGCACACAGAGAGAGGGAAACAACAGGAAGGCCATAAATTTGCACTTTTATTATCCAAATATGAAAAAATTACATGCATAGATAATATTAAACCTTATTTTTCATGTTAGGTTATGGATCATGATCCCATGACATGCCATCCCATCTACAGTGTCCTTGTTTCCCTAATTCCCTCTCACCCTTCTCTCTCTCTCTTCTAGTTTAAATCTCCCCTAGCCCCATCTCCTCACTTCACGCAACTATCCATTCCTTCCCTATACACACTGTGATACTCTCTCTCTCTACAAGCTCCTCCTCTCTCTAGAAACCATGAACACAGCTCAAGCAAACGCTACCAATTCCATCCCCATTACTTTCACTGATACTAAACAACTACAAGGACAATCTAACACCTCTCCTTCTCCATCTCCTCCCGGTGAGAGAAGAGGCCGAAAGAAACAAACCGAACCAGGCCGGTTTCTTGGTGTTAGACGTAGACCGTGGGGTCGTTATGCTGCTGAAATCCGTGACCCCACCACGAAAGAACGGCACTGGCTTGGTACATTTGATACTGCACAAGAGGCCGCATTAGCATACGATCGAGCTGCTCTTTCAATGAAAGGAACACAAGCAAGAACCAACTTTGTATACAGTACTGGTACCAGCACTGGTTCACCTTTCTCTAACTTCCCTGCACTCTTCACCACATTTCAGAATTACCAGTTTAACAACCCTGTTCAGCCTGTTTCCATCCCTTCTTTCCATGCAAACCATGCAGTCCCGGTGCAACAACCAAATATGCAGGTATATACTGATAATAACAACAGTAATACAACACTGCATGAGATCAGTGATGACAAGTATACGAGTGATCAGTTCAACATCAACCTGTTCTCAGAGGATACCAAGTCTGGCTATCTGAGCAGTATTATACCAGAGAGCTATCTAAGAGCATCTTCACCTCCGAAGAATAACACTCGTTCTTGCCAACCAAATGATACTGATAGCAGCTTCTACCCAGTAGCCAACAATGGTAGTGTACAAGTTGGTGCAATAGGGTCATCATCAGATCATGATCAGTTCCCGTCGTGCACTGATATGACTGATTTCGGTACGGTCGGTTCTATCGGTGCTGGTGATGTTTGGTTGGATGATCAGTTATGGGACCAGCTGAGTGCACTTGGTACCAGTGAGATGGGGAATATGGGCTATTCTTCTCTCTACTGATAGTTTATGTCATGCATGTTTTTCTTGTTTTATTTGTCAATTTGTGATGGAGATCAAATTAGGGGAATAGGTTTGTTTCTGAGTTGTAGACTTCTAGTAGAGATGCCATGATAGAAGGAGAGTTGGCTTTTTTGGTACTGTCATTGTTCTCTTTTTGGTCTTATTTTGTCCTGAATGGCATTGTGAAATTAAATGTTTGACATCATCTCAAATTCAGTAGCCAGCTTTAGAATGTAGTTGTTATATTTTACCTACTTTCATATTTATGCTCCATTTTTTTCTCTTAACTCTCCACCTCTAAGGATATATATACATCTTTTTCTACTTGTATCTTCAAAAACTATAAATTCATATATAACAAGTTTCATATTATGATCACTTTAAAAAAAAGTTCCATATTATGAAAAATTCTGATATTTTTCAATTTATTTAGCTTTGGTTTTTCCTCCTAAGATTTCATAAATAATTTCAAAATATTACTTGTTCCAAATAAATATACTGGAGAGTATGAGTTGCCCGCCTATTTCCTTCAAAATCAAAAAGAAAAAAAGAGATAACTTGGTCAAAGCCAATTTGAAAAAAGTAAATACAACACTACAATAAAATTTACAAAAAAAAATCTTTTGAAACATGGCTTCCTCGTTTATATTTTAATTAGTCTAGCTCGACAAAAAGTGAACTCCACTTACCAGTAATCCTAACAAGCGCATTAGGTAAAAAGAATCATTATTTTTTTTAGCTTTTCTTTCTTTATGAATTGCGCTTGAGACTGAACTGGGTTGTCTTGACACATATCAGCGCTTCAACTTCAACACACAAAACAAAAAACAAAAGCCCATAATGAGGTTCTTTATGCTGGCCCAATATAGCCCATTTAACGAAAACGGGACCCACATCGAACCGCATATCTTGTAAGTTATATTGCAGAAAGTTGATCACCTTTCCAATTATATTGATTTGAAGTGGATCAAAAAAATAAAAGATCTACATCATCAATGTTAGATCCATTCTAACTGTTCGATCCGAAATATACGGTTGAGATGAGTTCCTAACATCCTGTTTGGATGGAGAGTAGAGAGAGGAAGAGGAGATGAAGAATAGAAGAGAATATAATGGAATAGAATGAAGATTAACATATTTAACCTCTTCGTGTTTTAATGATTAATGAGAGAAAATAAACTTAATTTTTATTTTTGTCTTATTTTTTGTTTGGTTGATTAAAATTTAAAAGGTTAATAAGAAAAGAAGCGTTTAATTATCCACAGTATTTTGTCCACTATTTGTCCACAGCTTTGACTTGCGCGAATACTGTAAAATTACTTCTACATGTTGTATAATTATACAATATATCACATAAAATATATCAGTTAATCACAAAACATCCAGCAACTATTTAAAGTGGCCCCACGATAGTTAGAAAAAGATTGCAACTTGCACAACAAGACAAAATAAATGTACTTTCAAACTGTACTTTCGAAAATTATAGTTATAGGAAGTTATTGGTAGTTAGAGTTAGTTATTAGCGGTTATTAGTGGTTATTGGCAGTTAGAGTTAATTATTAGCGTTCGCATTGAGTTGAATCTTGTATACTATAAAATTGAATCTTGTATATAGTAGAATTTTCAATTGAATCTTGTATACTGTAAAAATTAAATCTTATATACAATAGAATTTTCAATTATATCTTGTATACTGTAAAATATATACTGTAAAATTGAATCTTGCATACTGTAAAATTTTCCAATAATACTGTAAATTTTCAATTGAATCTTGTATACTGTAAAATTTTCACATAATACTGTAAATTTTCAATTGAATCTTGTATACTGTAAAATTTCTAAAACTAAATCATAAAATAATATCATATATACTGTAAGATAAAATGTAACAAATGCTACATTTCAGTTTAAACTACAATCTACAAAAAATCATATATACTGTAAAATTACAAAATATAAATCATAAAATAATACCATGTATACTCTAAAATTGCTAAATCTATACATACATCCATCATCACACAAAAAATATATTCACCACAAAACAACATATGTTCACCACAAATAATATCTGTTCAACACAAGATAAAAATAGTCACCGCAACATTCAGAATAGCATAATAACAACAAAAAACTATGGACAAATAATTTTTACATTAAAAACCTCTTATGTTCATTGTTCGGATGAGTAAGAATCATCTCTATCATCTCTTTCCTCCATATTTTCACAAGATGAATACTGTAAAATTACAAGATAAATACTGTAAAATTATAAAATAAATACTATAAAATTAACAAATCATCTCTTTCTTCCAGATTTCCATAAGATGAATATTGAACAATGACAAAATAAATACTATAAAATTAACAAGACAATATTGTAAAATTAACAGATCAATACTCCATATCGTCTCTCTATCATCTATTTCCTTCAGATTTCCACAAGATGAATACTGTAAAATTAACGGGGCAATACAGTAAAATTAACAGATCAATACTCCATATCACCTCTCTATCATTTCTTTCCTCCAGATTTTATTTGAAATGCTAGATCTATTACTGCATATAATGAAAACAACAAATTCAACAGAAATAACTTACTAAATTTGAATTTTGACGTGCTCTTTAACAAAAATAACTTCTATTCGATCGCGCTCCACGACATCCGAGCCAACCGATTGTCAGATCTGTCTTCTAGATCAAGTTTGCCGGTGCTGTTGCGAGGTGCAAGTGGCTGAACTAGAAACAACGAGCAAGGAGAAAAGAAAGGAACGATTTCAAAGATGAGGCTTTCGGGAAAAAAAAATGGATCCAGAAAAGAATCTATCTATGACATCCAAAAATCAAGATATTTCTTCTATTACCTTTATTATTTAATAATAATTCTATAAATAAAAAGTCTCCACCTGGCGTCTGGCGATAATATCACCCACAAAATAATAGATCCGGACCATATCTGATCGGAGAGCAAGGAGAAAAGAAAGAGAGAGAGGGAGAGAGGAGGAAACTGTGGTAGTGCGAGTTTGATTGGAGAGCTAAAGGTAGATGAGAGACTCGATCTGATCTCATCAATTCAAAAATTGAAAATAAACGATCGGGGAAGGAGAGGTTTAAATAAGCATGAGAGCCCGTTAGAAGGTGGTTTAACGGTGGGGAGCGAAAATAGTTATAGACAGTTAAATTGGGAATGGATAATGTTTGTAAACAGATGGTGGACGAAACATGATGGATAAGAACCTTTTCTCAATAAGAAATTTGGTGGCTGTTGTAGGTTTGTGCCAAAAAGCTTGTACGAGTTTGTGTTATATTTTTTAAAAATATATTTGCAATAAAATTTATTTCCATCCGTTACACTCTAAATTGAGAAGAAACCCAATTATATCAATTACAATGATACAAGGTTAAAACCTTTCACCTGCATCCTTCACCTCTGACATAATTTTGTCAATCAAACATGATTCAATAGAAAGTTTAATATCATGTTCAACGGCATCATAGGAAGAGAGGATCAGAAATTTGTGCTTTGCTAATTCTCCGTTTCTTAGGCACAATTTAAGGAATATATACAGTTAATAATAGATGTACAGTTTAAAGTTCTATTGCCAAAAAACAAAAACAAAAAACAAAAAAAAGAGGAAAAAAAGCATAAGCAGCAAACAAAGTCAACACAAGCAAAACATCACAACAAACCATTTGACAAGCTCTGTGATAAGAAAAACCTTACAATACTAATATATAAGATATTTACACAAGTGCAAACTATAGCTTCCAGTCTATTTTTCCTGGAAAAAAAATATAAAGTACCTCACAGTCAATGCCTTATATCACCCACTGCTTGGGGCATTGTACCAGTATCACTCTATTTCTATAACTAGTATTTTTATATATATACAGTGTACCTTAATCCTAAATGAACTCTCTATTCCCTACACAAAAACACATTGACATATTTGGCAATTCAGGAACTGACCAGGGACTTGAATAAGGCACAGGAAACACAGTTTGGTAAGTCCAGTAATCGGAATTAGGAAAGCTGTGAGGTTTATAATTTTTCTTACAATGGACAGAGAGATCTGGAACAACCCAAATGCTACTGTCCTGCCTTTGGTTTCCTTGCTATCAAATAGATGCCACAGAAATCCAATTCTTGGAAAAGGGAAAAGAAAAGCTCCCAAGAATACCTGAAACAGGTATGAAATATAGGAATGCTACTTGGAAGGAAAACCAGAAGCATTGCTACAAATCAGAGTTGTTCTCTGGTCCAGAAGCACAGCATTTGTAGCAATAAAAATTAAAAAATCCTATTGGTTTCCTAATTCAGATTACTGGACTTACTATCTAAAGAACAAACTGCGAGTAAAGATCTGTTTCTTGCTTCATTTCAAAAGGCCACTAAACAATCATACTGCATGGCTATCTCCAGCCCTGGTCTGTACAACTTGAGTCCCTCTGATTATAGCAATCAACCATCGGGTGCTTCTGCAACGATTTCGGCGTAGATGGGCCCCCGTAATAATCATTTGAGGCCTCAGACTGAGATGCCAAATAAGAAAGAGCGGTCATGACCTCATGGATTTCGGGCCGCTTTGCAGCGTCATCCTGCAGACACATTGCAGCAATGGCCAGCGCTCGGAAGAGGCCTCGTTTAGGAAACTGCTTGTTCAGAGCAGGATCAGCCATTTTGGGGAACTTTTTGTGATCTTTGAACATTGGACGGGCCTGATGAGAGGATTAGAATCAGTTTCAGTGTTATCGGAGAGTCAAAAGCATGGTCCATTTGAAACAGAAAATACTGATACTGTACTGATCTGAAACCAAGTAAATTGGGTCTTTTTCTTTTTTCTTCCAATTTTCTTACTTGTTTTTTAGTGTTAAGGTGTAATGTACCAATAATTAAGGCTGATAAACAATATTCAAAGCTTCTTTTTTCCTAAAGAGGTTCCCTGTTTGAAGTTTCCAGTAAAACAAAATCTCAAATTCCCAATGCTACATCAAAATTATATTAAAGATAACAACAGGGAAAATATGCTCACTAAACAACAAAGAAAAGTATAGTTAAAGAAAAAAACATCAAGCATGAAAGAAACAAATAGAAATAACTAAACAAATATAAAGAATAAAGAAAATTTACCCAATCAACAAGGTATTGCTCATTAGCAGGCCGAGTTTCAACGTACCCTCTACGGCCGGTGACTATTTCAAGTATGACAACCCCGAAACTGTAAATATCTGATTTAACTGTCAGCTTCCCAGTAGCGGCGTATTCAGGAGCACAGTATCCCTCTGTCCCCATGACCCGGGTTGTGACATGGGTTTTGTCGCCGATGGGTCCAAGCTTTGCAAGCCCAAAATCTGATAGCTTCGGGAAATATTCTTTACCAAGAAGTATATTTGATGGCTTGAAATCTCTGAATATGACAGGAGGGTTAATTTTGTCATGCAAGTACTCTAAGCCTTTAGCAGCACCAGCTAATATCTTCATCCTTGTTTTCCAGTCAAGGGGGGCCTTGTCAGGCGGAAGGTCTATTTTAGTAAAATGTAATAGTACTTTAGAAGCATTTAGAAGTTTAATCTGGTCAATGCAGGAAAAAATATTTCTTGGAAAAAAAAAATTTGGTGGATTTTAGACCTTTGGTCTGCTTAGTACAGTAGATCTATTACACACATACATAAAACATATCAGATGCATAGAATTTCAGCATGGTCAACCCAGAATGAGGGTCTATTTCATATCAAGATCCTATCAAATACATTGGTACTAAGTTCATGGCAAGGTTGTTCAGTATAATTTCCGTAACACAAGTATGGACTAACTGAAATTGCGAAGTTGCATTATGATGTAGCTTAAATGTTATTTCTCTCATACAAGTTGGAAATACTATCAATTTTGTTTCCCTCAGCTCATATGGGTGTAAAAGAATGTGGGCAATAAGAAACTGAGAATGTAAAACTTCAAACTAGCTTGCAGAAAGAAATGATGAAAAATTGCACTAAATATTGGGACATGAAATCCTTTTGAAGTAGCTTAATTGAAAATGACAAAGAATTGTGCTCAAATTGGTTGAAGTAGATGTCGAAATTAATTTGAAAAGGTCACAATTTTGACTATTCCATGTATCAGATTTACTAATGAAATGATCAAGTTTTTTCAACTTCTGTAATAGATTCAGTACTCCCAATTTCTTTTTCCCTTGCGACATATTCAATAAGATTGCGCAATCAAAGCTTAAACTGAGGTTATACTCAGACTGCAGACGTCAAAGTATTTAAAGCAGATTGAAGAATTGATAAAGATTTGTTCTAAATGTCATAAATAAGGGACAAAATAAAATTGAAAAAAAAGAAGAAAAAAAAGTAGGAGTTGGTTAATCTAACCATGAAGATGATCTTCTAGGGATCCTAAAGGCATGTATTCATAGACTAACATCCGATGGTCACTATCCGTGCAATATCCAATAAGATTTACCAGATGCTCATGATGAAATAAACTCAGCATGAGCACCTCTACCAGAAACTCTCTGTTTCCTTGTAGGCCATTCCTGTCTAGTTGTTTAATGGCCACAACCTGCACAATAGAAAAATCATCCAGCTTTCAAATTCTGAGACTGGTATTACAGATCATACCAAGGTAGTAGTCTTTTTACAATGTTGAGTACCCCACACTAATTTAAGGTGTTCATAGTTATTTTCTTTCAAAAAAAAAAGCATCAGAATAATCCAGAATGATTTGAGTTGATAGTGTTTGGCCCAAATGGTACGGGACCCATCTTAATAGGTTTCGATTGCGGTACTTTGGCCAGAGGATGTTGCCTAAGACCTAATAAACCCCTGATACTCTATACTGACCTTCAATTAAGCAATATAATAAAAGAATTAAAAGTAAAAAGGAAGAAGATGAAATTGAGATACGGATAATTGGCTTAACTGTTTGGTACAGTAATCCAGTACATGTCACTATCAGTATATACTGTATAAAGGGACTTGTACTGGTATGTAGTTTTTGATGAGTAGAGAAATGACGGACCTGTCCATTGTCCAGCCAACCCTTGTGCACACAGCCGAACCCACCCTTACCCAGGAACAAGTCTTCTTTAAAATTTATAGTGGCAGCTGCTAGCTCATAGTAGCTAAATGTTCGTATGGGAAATTGTGTTCTATTTTCACCATTAGTATCTTGTTCATGACCTCCATTCACTTGGTAATCTTGCCTCGACTCGACTACTGGTGACAGAGAATATTAACTTAAGATATAATTAAATTAAATGCGAAAAATAAATGAAACTATCTAAAAGCGTGCAAAACTTGTATCCTGATAGTCTGATACAGTACCGACCAAACCAACTAGTTAAGTCCGGTACGGTTGAGTCCGGTACCAAATATTTGACCAAGAAGATACGAAACTAACCAGAGACAACTCTAGCTTGCTGCAAGTTCAACCCAGAGGTGCCTTTCTTCTCTCCTTTCCGGCCGAAGCACGAACAAAACCCCATGACTGCATATACAAATATAACAATAGAAAACAAGAAGACGTAACTGAAGCTAAAGATAAGAGAAGGGTGAGATAAAAAAGGATATCTACCTGCGACTTGGCAAGGAAGGGAAAAGCGAGACGGTGATCAAAGTCGCCTCTGAAGAAAGCGGAATTCTACTTTCTGGCCTGAGTGGAAAAGAAAATGTATTTTCATATAAATCCAGGGATTGATTTGTCAAATAGCGCCGGTAGAGTGAGCTCAGGTAGGCAGTTCTTTTTGACTAATTATCTGACGAAGATTCTCTGTAGTTAAATATGTAGCGAGTTAGTAGGGAAGAAGGGTGCATTTGTTTTGCAGTGAGTCTATGGTATTATGCATATTACGGGTTGGTCCATGTTACGGCTAAATATTTGAGTTTTCAAAATTCTAATGGTCGATCCGAACCGTTCATCTTGTTCTCCATATTAATATGTCTTTGGAGACCAAGTTTTATAATTTTTGAAATTTTTTTACTATGTTTTTAGATATTTAGAAAATCACTTCATCTGAAAATTCTGGACCATCCAAAAACAGTGATTTTCAATAAATCTAAAAAAATAGTAAAAAATTTCAAAAAAAATGTAAAATTTGGTCTCCAAACACATATTAATATGGAAAACAAGATAAACAGTTTGGATCAACCGTTAGAATTTTAAAAACTCAAATATTGAGCTGTATTACGGGCCATATCGTAATATGCATAGTGCCATAGACTCACTCTTTGTTTTTTGGTTGTTACTGTTTGCTACACATTGTTGTAAATTAATGGAATCCAACAATTTCATTGATCCTTAATATTTGAAAATTTAGATATGGATATTTGATATTTAAATATCTGTGTGGATATTAATATGATTTTATGTTTTAATTATTTATATTAAAATAGAAAATATATATTATAAAAAAATTTATGTTATTCATCATTATAATTAGATAAATATTTTAGACTTTAATATTTTTTATATTATTTTAATTAATATATGATCTGATTCGGATCTGTATCCATATCGTATGATATCCGCTCCAATTTCACCCCAAGTTTTAGAATTAGTTTTTAAATGAATAAGAATTATCAGCGGAAAGAGAATATGCGGGTTTATTATATTCAAACCGAGTAATTAATAACTATATATATATATGTAACCTGATGGTGAAATGTTTGTTTAATATCCTCTCGAGGTATCTATGAGCAATTTTGTTTAATAAGAATTAGAGCAAGGAAGAGCCTGTTTTAGGAACTTTTGAACTACAGCTAGGATCAGAAAAGAAAACCGCGTTGCGTGTGGAGCAAATATTATCCATGTTTCAAAGAAGTATTGGAAACCAGTTAAGTATATAAATGTTTGTTTTCTAGGAAAAGGAGAATTTTAAATTTCAGTACCTGATTATTTTTCTTAAAAAGAAACAAATTGAGCTTTGAGCTTTGATTTACATCTAGTTGATCCTTAATTTTTTTTTTTTTAAAAAAAATCTTAGTTTGTAAAATTTCATTTGCACCCTATCAGTTGTTAATATAAAAAAATAGCATATTAATTTCTTTGAAAATAATTGAATTAGTCCTTCTATCGTTGATTTTCAAAATAACCAACTTAGTTTTTAAAGACTAATTATGTACAAATTAAAGTTCAAAAAGATCAATTTGATGTAAATAAAATTTCAGCTACGAAGTCAACTTTAAATATATATATATATATATATATATATATATAGGTTTTGGCTAATATGCTATGGGTAGCTAAGAGGCCTCCGTGCTACGGCTCGGATTTCGAGTTTTCAAAATCCTAATGGTCGATCTGAACCGTTCATCTTGTTCTCCATATTAATATGTACTTGGAGACCAAATTTTACATTTTTCTGAATTGTTTTACTATTTATTAAGCCATTTTAAAAACCGCTGATCCAACGGTAGTTTCTGGTTTTACTGTTGGGTTAAGCCACCGTTGGATCAGGAGTTTTCAAAGTGGCTTAATAAATAGTAAAAAAATTCAGAAAAATGTAAAATTTGGTCTCCAAGCACATATTAATATGGAGAACAAAATGAACGGTTCGGATCGACCGTTAGGATTTTGAAAACTCGAAATCCGAGCCGTAGCATGGAGGCCTCTTAGCTATCCATAGCACCGTAGCCACATCCGTATATATATGTATATATGTATGTATATATGTATATATATATATGTATGTATATATATATATGTATATATATGTATGTATATATGTATATATATATATATATATATGTATATATGTATATATATGTATGTATATATGTATATATGTATATATATATATATATATATATATGTATGTATATATATATATGGACTAAAATCTGATTATTTTTGTTAAAGAGATATCTGACAACATCAAACTTCTAACTTTTCTCAATTTTTTATTGGGAAACAAATAATATTTTTTTACCAAGTCATATGATGGGACCTCATACATAAAAAAAAATTATGTAAATAATTTTATGCATTCCAACTCTCTAGTTTCAACTTTATTCGAGCACAAAAGAGTTGTAAATTCGAAATCCAGTTAAAATTTCATATATATACTTTTCATCTCAAAAAAAATTGATATTTAGATGAAGTTTGATACTTTGTACTCAATTAGGGGTGGCAAAAAAGCTTGTGGATCCATCACGACTCCCATTTGATTCACTCGCTAATAATTTGTTTGTTAGTGGATTGAGCTGTTAACAAGCCAGGTCAGCACTAGCTCGATTCAAAATTAACAAGTTTGAGCTAGAGCTTAGCTCACTCGCAAGCTGTGCGAGCCAGCTCGATCTAAGTATAAATTTGTGTAAATTTAATATACATGAATTTATTTTATGAACTATATTTGTATGAATTTGAAAATTTAGTATTTTTAGTATGTATGAATTTAGTTATAAATTTAATTTATGATAGTTGACTTTATAATACATTATCTAATATATTTAGGTTTTTGGCTCATGAGTTTTCACAAGCTGTCTTGGTTCGCTCGTTGTCAAATTAAGCGAGCCACGAGCCGCTTTTTCAGCTTGGATTCGAATGTTGGCTCACTCATGACTCGTTCGTTGCTAAAGAACAAGCAAGTTATGAGCTTGATCTAGCTCGGACCGAGCCGGTTCATTGCTAGTAAACACTAAAAAAACAAATTTCTAAACAAGAGACACAAAGGCAACTGCGCCTTTATACTATTTTTCATTTTATTTAGCTTTGGTTTTTCCTCTTAAGATCTCATAAATAGTCTCAAAATATAACGAGTCCAAACAAATATACACTGGAGAGTATGTGTAGCCCGCCTCTTTCCTTCAAAATCAAAAGGAAAAAAAGAGATAACTTGGTCAAAGCCAATTCGATAAAAATAAATACAACACTACAATATAAATTAAAAAATTATTTTGAAACATGACTTCGTCGTCTATATATTAATTAGTCGAGATCGACAAAAAAAGAAGAAGTAAAAATCATTAAAAAAGTTCTTCAATTGCGCAAGAGAGTGAACTGGGCTGTCTTGATACATCAGCGCTTGTAATTCAACCCACAAAACCGAAAACAAAAGCCCATAATGAGGTTCTTTTTTTTTCTGGCCCAAATATACCCATTTAATGAAAACGGGATCCACACCGAAGCGCATTCGAACCGCATTTATTGTAAGTTGTAGTGCAAATTGTAGATCTCCTTCCCAATTATACGGATTTTAAGTGATCAGAAAAATAGAAGATCTACCGTCCGATACGAAATATACGGTTTAGATAAGTTTCAGAAGGGCCCCAGTGAAATCCGTGTTACGACTTACGAGAAAATGATTTATGAGTTTATGAATTTATTTGAATATATTTTATTTTCCCTTTTAACATCCACAAGTGCAACAATAAATACCAATTCTTGCAATATTAACCAGATCTAGACTAAAAGGGATTTCGTTGGTTAAGTGGTTTTGATTAAATTTATCAATTCAAAATAGCACATGATAACAAATGGTTGGGTTTAACAAAAAAAAAAAAAAATAGAAGGAAGTTCCCAATTATACCTTAGGTTTCACCATTAAGTACTTGGCCTAAAATATAATTATTTTCTGTAAATCTTTAATTTAACTAAACTCGGTTTGTTCTAATCTAAATTCCTAATTATTCATGCAACATGGTTTGGTACCGTCTACCTTTGAACCAAAGCTACTGAAGTGGTTAACCTAAGCAGACTACTAGTTTCAGGTATCACACCATTCAATCACATAAATTTATTCAAGCACAAGAAATACATACTCAATCACAGACAAATATGAAGAAACAAACCAAATAAAGTTAACTAAAACCAAATTCAAGTTTTACAACCATATTGCAAGAAAGTTGCTTCAGAGAGATTGGTGTTTTTACAAATTTGAAGTAACTCCCAACATGAAAGTTGTAGATTTCTGTCTGCTTTCCAGCAAGCTTTGATTCAACTCAATCGGAGTTCGTATAATATAGCTATGGTCAAAATACGAACGGATCAGCCGCTTCATTTTCACCCAGAGACGCTTTGTGGGCCGCAAAAACTTGTTGTTACAAAATCTAATCTAAATTATCCTAAAATTAAATAAATTGGTACAGTTTCAAAGACAACCTATCCAAAAGTAGATACAATGGAGACTTATCAGGAGCTGAACCCTTTTCCTGTTGGTCATGTTAAACTCAATCTTAGGCAAAGTTAATTATTGGGTAAAAATTTTTTTTTGAAGAGAGGATCAGAAATTTGTGCTTACCTGTTGCTGATTCTCTGCATCTTATCAGATTATAGTTCTATTGAAAAGAAAAGAGATAAAAGAAGCAAAAGTAGCAAACAAAGTCAACACAAACAAAACATAACAACAATCCATTTAACAAGATATCTCTGTCATAAGAAAAACCTTTCCACAGTGCTAATATATAAGATATTTACACAAGTGCAAACTATTGCTTCCAGTCTATATTTTTGGAAAAAAAATATAAAGTACCCACAGTCAATGCTCCCTTATGCTCCAACATTTACTGACAAAACAGCCTCTAAAAAGCTTGAACGAGTGGGGCCTACTGCAGTGATGGTGGGAGATATAATGGGACGCATTGCTTGGGGCATTGTATCACTCCTATATTTTAAACTACAGCATAATTCTATAAATTCATATTTTTCCTATATACAGTTCACCTTTGATCCTAAATGAACTCTCTATTCCCTACACAAAAACACATTGATGTATTTGACAGCTCAGGAACCGACCAGGGACTTGAGTAAGAGATAAGAAACACAGTTTGGTAAGTCCAGTAATCAGAATTAGGAAACCTGTGAGGTTTTCAATTTTTCTTACACTGGATATGGATCAGATTCAAAAGCAACCAAAATGCTACAGTTCTGCCTATGGTTTCCTTGCTACAGAAATCTAATTCTTGAAAAAGGAAAAAAAAACTCCCAAGGATACCTGAAACAGGTATGGAATATAGGAATGCAACAAGGAAGGAAAAACAGAAGCACTGCTACAAGTCAGAGTTGTTTTCCGGTCCAGAAACACAGCATTTGTAGCAAATTATTGGACTTATTACCCAGTGTAAAAAAATTAAAAATCCTATTGGTTCCCTGATTCAAATTATTGAACTTACTATCTAAAGAACAAACTGTGAGTAGCGATCTGCTTCTTGCTCTATTTCAAAAGGCCACTAAACAATCATATTGTACGGCTGTCTCCAACCCTGGTCTGTATGACTTGTGTCCTGCTGATTATAGCAATCAACCATCGGGTGCTTCTGCAACGATTTTGGCATAGATGGGCCCCCATAATAATCATTTGAGACCTCAGACTGAGATGCCAAATAAGAAAGAGCGGTCATGACCTCATGGATTTCAGGTCGCTTTGCAGCGTCTTCCTGCAGACACATTGCAGCAATGGCCAGAACTTGGAAGAGGCCCCGCTGAGGAAACTGCTTCTTAAGAGCTGGATCAGCCATTTTTTTGGATAACTTTTTGTGATCTTTTAACATTGGACGGGCCTGATGAGAGAATTAGAATCAGTTTCAGTGCTATCAGAGAGTCAAAAGCATGGTCCAATTGAAATGGAAAATACTGTACTGACCTAAAACCAAGTAAATTTTTGTCCTTTTCTTTTTGCTTCCAATTTTTTTACTTGTTTTTTAGTGTTAAGATGTAATGTGCCAGGAACCATGTACCAGTGGCTTGATACTGGTATCCTGTTTGAATGGTTTCATATCAATGAAAACGGTGGGATTCACCCACTACTTTTAAAAAATATAATATATAAAAAGTAATGAAAACTTACCCAGTCAACAACTTCCTGCTCATACTTAGGCCGCTTTTCATCGTACCCTCTACGGCCAGTGACTGTTTCAAGTATGACAACCCCGAAACTGTAAATATCTGATTTAACCGTCAGCTTCCCAGTAGCCGCATATTCAGGAGCACAGTATCCCCGTGTCCCCATGACCCGGGTTGAAACATAGGTTTTGTCCCCAATGGGTCCGAGCTTTGCAAGCCCGAAATCTGATAGCTTCGGGAAGTATCCTTCACCGAGAAGTATATTTGATGGCTTGCAATCTCTGAATATGATAGGAGGATTAATTTTGTCATGCAAGTACTGTAAACCTTTAGCAGCACCAGCTAATATATTCATCCTTGTCTTCCAGTCAAGAGGGGCCTTGTCAGGAGGAAGGTCTATTTTAGTAAAAATATAAAAGTACTTTAGTAGCATTTAGAAGTTTAATCTGGTCAATACAGGAAAGAAATCTTTATCAGACTAAAAACATAATTTGGTGGATTGTAGACCTTTGGTTTGCTTAGCACAGTAGATCTATTTCATGCATATATAAAACATATCAGATGCACGTTCAGCATGGTCAACCCAGGATGAGGGTTTATTTCATATCAAGATCCTATCAAATTCAATTGGTATTAAGTTCATGGCTAGATTGTTCAGTATAATTTCAGTCAGGTCAACACAAGTATGCACTGACTCACATTATGAGGTTGCATGTAACTGAAATGTTATTTTTCTCATGCAAGTTGGAAATAATATCAATTTTGTTTCCCTTGGCTTATTTGGGTGCAAATAATGTGGGCAATAAGAAACTGAGAACATAAAACTTCAAATTAGCTTGCAGAAAGAAATGATGAAAAATTGCACTAAATATTGGGACATGAAATCCTTTAAAATAGTTTAATTGAAAATGACAAAGAATTGTGCTTAAATTGGTTCAAGTAGATGCCGAAATTAAATTGAAAAACTCAATTTTGACAATGCCCTGGGTCAGATTCACTAATGAAATGACCAAGTTTTTCAACTTCTCTAATAGTTTCTGTATTCCCAATTTCTTTTTCCCTTGTGACATGTTTAATCAGATTGCACAATCAAGGGTTGAACTGAGGCTATATTCAGACTTCGGACATCAAAGTCTTTAAATTAGATTGAAGAATTGATAAATATTTGTGCTAAATGTCGGTAAAATATGAGACAAAAAAAATTTAAAAAAAAAAAAGGAGCTGGTGAATCTAACCATGAAGATGATCTTCTAGGGATCCTAAAGGCATGTACTCATAGACTAGCATCCAATGGTCACTATCCGTGCAATATCCAATAAGATTTACCAGATGCTCATGATGCAATAAACTCAGCATGAGCACCTCTACCAGAAACTCTCTGTCTCCTTGTAGGCCATTCCTGTCTAGTTGTTTTATGGCCACAACCTGCACAATAGAAAAGCCATCCATAATACCAAGTTAGTACTGTTTTTACACTGTTGAGTACCACACACAAATTAAAGGTGTTCATAGTGGTTTGCTTTAAAAAATAAAACATCAGAATAATCCAGAATGATTGAGTTGATAGTATTTTAGCCAACTGGTAAAGAACCAAGCTTAATTGGTTTCAATTGCGGTACTTTGGCCAGAGGATGTTGCCTAACACCTAATTAACCCCTGATCCCTATACTGACCTTCAATTAAGCAATATAATAAAAGAATAAAGAAAAGTAGAAAAAAAAGAGAGATGAAATTGAGATCCGGATAGCATGCAACATATTGGCTTAACTGTTTGGTACAGTAATCCAGTACATATCACTACCAGTATATACTGTATAAAGAGACTTGTACTGGTATGTAGTTTTTGATGAGTAGAGAAATAATGGACCTGTCCATTGTCCAGCCAACCCTTGTGCACACAGCCGAACCCACCCTTACCCAGGAACAAGTCTTCTTTAAAATTTCTAGTGGCAGCTGCTAGCTCATAGTATCTAAATGTTCGTATGGGAAATTGTGTTCTATTTTCACCATTAGTATCTTGTTCATGACCTCCATTCACTGAATAATGTTGCCTTGATTCCACTACTGCTGAAAGAGAAAATTAACTTACATATGATTTAAAAAATAAATGGAACTATCTAAAAGCCAGTGTTGTAAATAACGGTATGTGGTCATCGGACAAAAAAGATATCGTCAAACAATTAATTGGTATGTTGCCGATTAATCAAAATTATGCAGACAATTTAACGTTTTTATTAAATTTATGTATATATATATCATAATTTATTTAACTCAATAGACTTATTAAATAAACTTAATTTAACTTAGTGTTATTATTATAACATTACACTACGCTTACTTTTTCTTAATCCAAAAAAAAAAATATTTATTTAATGAAAAAATAAATTTGAGAATTTTTTTTTTGAAATTCTAATAACTTATTATTTGAAAGAAATAAAACATTCCAACATAAAATTACTAAATTTAGTTTATAATAACAACTTAATTTCATAAATAAACATGTCGTACGTATTAATTAAAAAAATTACATCAGTAAGTAAGAAAAACATATGGTATAAATAATCGAAGAATTAATCAATTTCAAAATAAATAAGAAGAAAAAACATATATAAAAAATATTGGATGTATATCCAAAAATAAATAAAATTACAATACAAAATTTATAAATCTTATTATTACACAATGTATTTATAAATCTTATTATCACACACTGTCACAGAAAAAAAAAAATGATTACTAAAATAAACGAGAATAAACGGAACTAAATGAAAATAAACAGGAATAAATAAGGATAAACAGAACTAAATGGAAATAAACTGGAATAAACGAGAATAAACGGATGATTAAATGATAAAGCGGCCGATTAAGCTTTTTCATCCACAAACAAGCATCCGTTAAGTGTATTCGAAATGGTTTGACTGCCATTAACGATTAAACCGCCATTAAGACCTTTTTTTAGAAAGAAGAAAAGAAGGGAATGTGTGAAACTTCTGTTAAGTCCGGTACCAAATATTTGGCCAAGAAGACACGAAACTAACCAGAAACAACTCTAGCTTGCGGCAAGTTTAACGCAGAGGTCTCTTTCTGCTCTCGTTCCCGGCCAAAGCACGAACAAAACCCCATGACTCATATACAAATATAACAAAAGAAAATAACAAAGCGTGACTGGAACTGAAGAGAGGAGAGAAGTAGGAGTAGGGGTGAGGTAAAAAAAGATATCTACTTGCGACTTGGCAAGGAAGGGTGACGGTGATCAAAGTTAATTCGTTTCCTCTGAGATATCTCGAACTTTGCGTGACTCTACGGAAAATTTTAACAGTTTAAATCAGTTATGCACGAATCTCAAAGCACAAATAATCCAGGCCCCCTGCACTATCACCCAATAGACACCGGCCACGTCGGTCACGCAAAAGTTGAGATATCTCAGAGGATAAGCACTCGATCAAAGTCTGCCTCTGAAGAAAGCGAAATTCTACGTTCCGGCCTACTTGGAATCCAGAGATTGATTTGTCAAACGGCGCCAGTAATTTACTGTTATTTACAACACTGACATAAATTATTCAGGAACGGTTCTACATTTATATGTACGGGTACTAAGTCACGCCTATGAAATTTAACTAAGGATAAATTTGAGGTAAATACAAATTCAGCTACGAAATTAACTATTAAAAAAATTATGGACTAAAATCTGATTTTTTTTTTTTTCTTAGAAGAGATATCTGACAACATCAAACTTCTAACTTTTTTAAAAAAATTATTCAAAAATTAATAATTTTGTTTTACCAAGTCATATGATGGGACCTCATACAAAAAAAAAAAAAAAAAAATCAAATGATTCACGCCTCCACTCCATTCCAAATCGAGTTTCAACTTTAAACGAGTTTCAATAAAAAAAATAAAAATTACTGAAGCACAAAAGAGTCGTACATTCGAAATCCAATTAAAGTGTTTATGTATATTTGAAGTTGAGAGGATTTTAATCACAATATGTTCAAAACTATTTAATATTTACAAATAATTTTTTATTTGAATTTTAAACATGCAGTCTCTTACACAAAAGAGCATTGTATTCATTATTAGTCTAAAAATTGATTCTTCCTTGAAGAATCTCTTGTTATTTTTGTAAGTAGGGAATGTAAAAATCTCTCATTTCAAAAATTTAGAGATGTTTAGCCTCCCTCATAACAGAGCAGATACAGAGTGAATAATGGTAAAATCATATTCATTTTTTATTTTGGATATGAATATGGAGCGGATATCAGACGAATTCGGATACATATAAGGATCAGATCGGATCGAATATTTATTAAAATAATATAAATAATTATTAAAAATACTAAAGTTGATAATATTTATTTAATTATAATGATGAATAATATAATTTTTTCATAATATATATTAAATATATGTTATATGAGGAGAGATCCAATTACACTCTTTTATGGTGACACTGAATTATACTCTATATTTTCAAAGTCCAAACAGTTGATTCAAACCGTTCAACATAATGGATATGTTAAAATGTGCTTGCAGATCAAATTTTACATTTTTTTTAAAATTTATTTACTATTTATTAAGATAGATACAAAAATTCAATGGTCTAAATATAGCGATTTTGTTAAATACTTAATAAATAGTAAACAAGTTTAAAAAAAAAAATGTAAAATTTGATCTGCAAGCACATTTTAATATATCCATTATGTTGAACGGTTTGGATCGACTATTTGAACTTTGAAAACTTTGAAAATCAAGAGTGTAATTCGGTGTTACAAAAAAAAGATGTAATTGGATCCCTCCTCATGTTATATATCTAGTATTTCAATACGGATAATTGAAACATAAAATAATATCAATATCCATATTCATACAAATATTCGAATATTGGATATCTACATCTAATTTTTTAAATACAGATCAAATACAGATCGAATATTATCCATACCATTTTCATACATAGGAAAAAATCTCTTGTTTGATTAATCTTAGAAAATTGTAAAATGGTCTGTTGCTTTATCTTGTATGTGCTTCTATACCAATTGCTAATGATGTATACTGAATTGTTACCCTCTAGTGTTTTAGGCTATGTTTCAATTAGAGATACGTGGAGGGAGAGAAGGAAGAAATATTGTGCGCGGAGGAGACTCTTATCTCAGACTGCAACTGTCCAGTAATTTCTCATGCTCTAGAACGAGAGAGGAAACAAAAGTGAAGGCTTTATGGAGGAAAGAGCAGAGTCGCGAAGTGTTGATTTTTTAGAAATTGTGTCACTCTTGATTTGAGTGTAAAAACACTGTTCTGGAGTGAGACTACCTCCGATCTGTCCCTTCCCTTTCCGGGATTTACCCCTCAGTTCTGGAGCACTGCCTTAGTCTTGTCAGAGGAGTTTCGTTTGCTTGATCTCAACCGTTCTCTCCTTCCGTTATGATCAGTGCAGAGTCTCGATTGAGAAGTTGGTTATTGGTCCACTTTTCTCTCCACGATCTCAGCTGCGTATTTTGTGTAGCAAATCTTGTAGTGAATCGAAATTGCAATTAAAGGGTCAACACAACTATATGCACATATCTGTACGCAAGGATCTGAAACAGAAATACCGTAATACGTTTGTGCTGGATGAAATAAAAACGCTCGAAAAAAAACAAAGGTGTCTCCGTCAAGAAGAGAACATTAGCCATGATTTTTCAATAAAAAAAATATATATATATATATATATATATATATATATATATATATATATATATATTCTAGCCATGATTTTTCAAAAATGTTATGTACCACTTGATGGAAGGTCAAAAACAACTATGTCGTACGATGAGGTTTCAAATGTTTTTATTTTGTGTAATTCAAAATTTAAAATTTAAAAGTTAAAATAAACCCCTCAGATATGATCTACATCATTTTATTTATGCATGAATAAAAAATTATAATATTTCAATTTTGTTGTGTTTGTCATCAAAAGCTTGTACAACTGTATTGATATGGATAATTTCTAAATGTTTAATTTTCAATTTATTTTTTTGAAATCATGGATTGGGGATCAAGTCATCTAACACACTTTCAAACTTCTATGTATATTATAGAAGACTTTCTCACTTTATGGGCTTCAAACTCATGACCTCTCACATGGGAACCATGTGCCACTAGATCAAAGTCAAATTCTTGATTTTCAACTTATTAATTCATATAAAAACAAAATTGAAATATGATATTTTTTTTTATAAACACAGTGAAAATTATACATATCAAATCTAATGATTTTATTTTGACATTTATATTTTAAATATTAATAATTTTATTTTTTAAATTTAAATAGTCGATCTGAACCATTCAACGTCTTCTCCATGTGATAATATACTTATAAGCTAAATTTTACATTTTATTTTATTTTTTTACTATTTTTTAGATAGGTAGAAAATCACTATTTAGATTGAGTGATTTTCTGTCAATCTAAAAATATAGTATTTTTTTTCTTAGAAATATAAATTTAATCTACAAGTATATTTTATATGTAGATTATGTTAAATGGTTGAGATTAATTGTTTGAACTTTATAAATAAAAATATTAATTCATAATACGAAGCTTTATACCTTTATAGCGCTTTGGTTGAAGAAACATGCTTGTAGCGCTTTGTTTGAAGTAATATTTATTTGCATTTTCGTCATAATTTTTCCAATCAAAATGTTAGAACATGAATTTAAAAAAACCGTTCATGATTAAAATAAGGACAAAGCTATTCATAAGAAAATTATAGAAATAATGATAATAATAATAATAATAATAATAATAATAATAATAATAATAATAATAATAATAATAATAATAATAATAATAATAATAATAATTATATGTAATTATCCGGGTAAATGAACGATGTATTTATTTGAAAAAAATGAACTAAATAATGAAAGATCAAATATTTTTTTCTATCTTGGTGTGAATTTGTATCAGTCATGTAAGACCCTTGTTTTGCACATAATCAGTCCATCTGTTCAATTTAAAATTTGAACAAACACGCACATATTCTATCCGGAGTCTTAAAGTGGAATTTGTTTTAAGGTAAATTTCGGTCAAGGTTACTAAATTTTGTACTTTGTCACGACTTAGTTACTCAACTTTAATTTATCTTAATTAAGTTATTCAATTTTTTATTTGTTTCAAATTGGTCATTCTATAATTTTTCTGTTCAAAATGCTAACGGAATATGCTTATTCCATCCAAAATTATAATAGAATGAGTATATTTCATTCAAAATATTAACTGAATGAAAATATTCTATTAATATTTTGGATAAAAAAGTTATAAAGTAATCAATTTGAAATAAATAGAAAGTTTAGTAACCTTTGGAAAAATTTGCCCTTTATTTTACATAGACCTTGACCGGGTCTTGGGTCCCTTCTCCAAAAGAAATTATAAAAAGAAAAAGGATTCTCATGTAGAACTATTTTTCTATGTTTCCATTGGAATAGACTACACTGTGATCGGAAGGAAGGTGGTTATGTACCTTCAATTCAATTCAATTGAGATGAATTGAATAGAGACGAGTTGAGATTGAATTTTTTAGATCGGAAACAAAACTATTGCAAGAAGAATTCATTAGAGTGGTATTTTAAAGTGGGCAGATAACTTCTTTTATTTACTAAGAATGCCATTAAAGATCTTAGTTAGGAGTTTGCTTAACCAATACAGAAAGAAAGATAGCAGTAGCGGAGAATAGACAAATAGGTAAAAATCGACAAGGAGAACACACTCGTTATGTGATCTGAACTTATTGTCTTTGTCAAAAGTTCTCATCTGACTTATCTCGGTAGCATTGGGAATTAAGAGGAAGAAGATACTGCAGTCTTTTCACACGAGTAAATTCTATTCTCGCTAAATCTCTACATTTTTTGACGCGATTTCACCACGCGACTTTTTCATTGGCAAATCATGTTGTTTCTATTCATTTCGTGTCTTCGTAAAGTTTCCAATCAAGAAAATGATTCGAATTCAAAATCCAATTCGCATTTGAAGGATAAAGAAACGCTTCCAATCATACGGTAAAAGAGTAGTCAATTTTCAATTCTATAATTCCTCAATTCTTCTACAGTTCCATACCAACTTCCTCCAATCAAATATGTCAAAAAATTACCAAGGAGAATAAAATAAGAAAACTACATATCCGGCCACATAAGATGGATCATGAGTCATGACCCATGATACTCCGTTATATACAACATTTTTTTTAATTAACAAAAAAAAATATTTCATTATTTATTTCAAATAATATTTCAAATTTTGATTAAATTTAGTTTTTATAACACCATTATATTTTTATTCTTTATTCTTTTATAATTTTTCTGATTTTCCTCAAATAAATTTAAAATTTGAAATAATTTTTTCGATCAGTTACATCACGTGTGATCATAATATGACTTGATCACAACATGATTAACATGCTATGAATAAAATAAGAAAACTACATATCCGGTCACATAAAATATATCATGAGTCATCCGACCACATAAAATGGATCATGAGTCATGACCCACAATACTACGTTATATACAACAGTATTTTCTTAACAAAAAAATATTATTTCAAAGTTCGAACAATAAATTAATTTTTAAAGCTATATTTTTTTTGCTTCATTATTTCTTTATCTTACATTATTTTATCATTTTCTTGATTTTTTTTTCTTTCTAAAACAAACTTAAAATTTGAAATAAAATAAAAACTTGACCAGATTATGGTGTGACTTGATCATGGCACGATCAATTAACATACCATGATTGTTTGTCTCATGTTCCAATTTTAGAATTTTAATCATGGCATATAATATAATACATGAAAATTTAACTTGATCATCAGACGACACACAACTCAAATCACGATATAACTAATTACAATACCACATGATACAAATTTACATTCTTAACCTTACACTGATTCAAAAAATAAATCATAAAAAGGAAAAAAGAAAAAAGGATGAAAGAGTTTTATTGGGAGTTTTCCCTGTTCCATGAGAAAATGCACAACTACAACGGAATTAATATGATCCGAAATTTTTAAATATACCATTATCTTAAAATAAATAAACCAAACCACCACTTTCTCTCAAAATTTCAAATTTTAACATGGCCACTTTTCTGCGGGTCGCATCTAGGGAATACAGCCACCTTTTTTTTCTTTCTTCTTCTTCGTGTAGTTTAATTTGAACGGAAAAAAGGGGTGGCTACATCCCCTAGATGCGGTCTGAAAAAAGATGGCCGCACCTAGGGAATGTGGCCATATCAAAAATCAAATTTTTCAGAAATCGTGATTGTTTGGTTTATTTTTTTTAGAAGTATGGTATATTTAAAAATTTCGGTAATATGACACAACAATTTACTCCAATAAAATCTGTCCAAAATTTGACAATGTGAATAAATAATATAGAAACTGCTTATTGAGCCACATAAGGTGGGAAAATGGCACACAAATTAATACTCAGTTATATTCAAGAAAAATTCTCTGAGCATACATCACTTATGTTGACAATGCTTAAACAATGTAAATATATAACTATCTCAGAAGATTTATCCAAAGGGATAAAATAAATAATGATGTTGCTATCCAATGTTATCCGGGGCATTTTCGTCTTTCTTTTCCTCATTATTAATTAATTGTCAACCCTTCACGGATTAATTTTAAATAATTAAGTATAATCATATATAAATTTAAATTTATATAAATTTAAGAGTGAGGTTGGGGTATTTGCAATGTATACTTATATATTGTGCTTCGATACAATAATTGTTGATGTGCTTCAACACGCTTGTTGTATTAAGGGGTGGATTCAAGATTTTTGTCAAAGGAGGGGAGAGAGGTGGTAAAAAGATAGCAAATTGGATCTACATAGTTAATTATGTTTAAACACATTAGCTAATCGGATACTAGATTAGAACAATTATTTGACTTCTAATTTCTAATACTCTGACTATTAATCCTAATTATCAATCCGAATTCAAAAAAAATATTATAATTTTAACCTAAATTTATTCTAAATTACATATCAGAATTTCAAAGAGAGACAAGAAAAATTTCAGAGAAAAACAAAGTTAATCGAGATCTATAGATTCCTATAAAATTTTAAAATTTAGGAGGAGGGGAGGCAACTACCCCTGACTCCACTTGAGTCCACCCCTAGTTGTATTGAAACACACTAAGCAGATTTACATTGCAAAACACCATAGTCTAATTCTAAATTTATTATTTATAAAGAAAAATACAAAAATAACTTAACCTAGTCTGATTGATGGACAATAATAAATGAAAATGTCACAATAACTATGACTTCCTTCAAAGAAAAAGAAAAATGCGAAGAAAAGCAAAAAAAAAAAAACAAAAACAAAAAAAACAAAAAAAGGGTCTAGTTGAAACATATGTCACAATCAACCTGCATTTAACTAATGTCTACTTGCATTTAACTTTGACAAGTCTAAGTCAATATGTCACAATCAACATGCATCCATTGCAATATATAACTTCGAAAAATAGTTAGCCCACCTGGCGTTTTCTTTTGTGAGATAAAAACATGGAATAGAGTCTTCAATTTCAAATATGCATAAGAATTTCATGATTAAATTTCGGACTAAAAATTGTTCTTGCATATGAATATTTTTTTTCTAAAAAAATAATCATAGCACGAAGGGTGGTTGCAGATTCATTTCTTACATATTTATTGGAGCTCTTACATACAAAAAAAAGGGAAAAAAAATAATAATATCAGGGGTTAATATACCGTATAAAAAAAATAAAAGAAATAATATAAGCAAGTAAAAACATGCATGTTAATTAAACAAATATTTAGCTTGGTCCTTCTCAATTTTCCTGGAGCAGAACCATAAAAAAAGAAAACAAAGAGAAATCAATGGGAAAAGGTGGGTCGTTGGATTCAGTTCACCAACTTGGATTCTTTACACACCCATCATTCCATCAAGCACGCCATATTACCTAAATTGCACTATGCTGTCCATTAAATTCCAAATTAGAATTCAACGCGATAACGACTTCACCAAATTGTATTAATTGGGTACACCCGTTTCAAGTACCCCAACCTAATCAAATTTATTTACATCGTCGGATTTAAAATGAATAGCTCAGATCTATCTGAAGTTCTCTAATGGTCAATTATGTACAAATTGGAGAGGAGCAGAACATCATTTGTAACTATTCTAAGTCTCCCCAAGTCAACAACACCTACTGCTATTATTAGCTAGAGCTCTGATACACCATAACCATAACCATAACCATAACCACCTCAGTACATTAGTTTGTGTTCTTTCTGAGCAAGCTTCTACAATTAAGAACCAAAATCTCTTTTGATCAATGGGGAAGGTGTGTTGCTTAGACGGTGGTGACGAGCCGGAATTTAACATCATGGGGATTCTCATGGTAGTCGTCATTGCGCTGACGCTGATGGCCATCTGTTCTCCTCCACCTCGTCGTAGAGTAATGCTTGTTCCGGCCTATTGAGCGGCCGTTTCATTAACATGCATGTTTTCTTGTCAGATGATAATAGGATTTTTTTTCCTTTCTATGATATATAGGTGATACTTAAATCGATTCATTATATGGTTTTTCTGGCTTGATTTCAGCATTTTTCTTTTTACAAGCAAAATTATTTGTACGATGTAAAGTGATGTCAAGTATTTTTTTTCTATAGTTATTCAGAGAAATATAAATATATATCCTATTAATTTTTGTTTGGTCTCTTTCAATGGTTCAATTGTAAACTGATTCGACTGAACAGGAGAAGGAGCAAAGCCTAAAAAGAAGAAATTCTTTTTTCTTCAAGTTGATTGTTTTCAGCATCTAAAGTATTGAGGTTGGAATTCCTTGCGTCAATTATTTATTTATTTCGAGTAATTCGACAGATGCAAAACTATTTTTCAGAATTTCAGACAGCACTGATTCTGCCAAAACCAGCATCAGTTCTCCGCTAGTTGTTCTAATTTATCATTTCATTTCCTTAAAATCACCTTGAGTTCAATACATCATATATTTTCATTAATTATCTTTTTTTTTAAGGACATATTTTCATTAATTATCACACATGGTACTTAAATATCGTGTCTTGAACATGGATAACTGTCTCGTACTAAAACCCATAGATATTAAAAAAAAAAAAACCTTGAGATACTGTTACTAACCTGCTAGGAGTTATTGATTAATCATCTGGAATTACAAATCTTGTGAAGTTTCCAGATCTCTTTGAAATTGTTTTACATACCATAATTACTAGGTCAAGGAAATGTTCAAAGAAGAACTAACATACCAGCAAACACCTGAGATTGGGAGCTAGAATGATCTGGCACAAATCAGAGAATTAGTTGAGACAGGGAAGTATGAGAGAGTTATGAATTGTTGTATTGATATTTTTTTGTTGTTTTTCACAATCTGTACAGAGAGAGTATTTATAGCCACTTGACTAATTTTACTGTTGAGACTAAAAATAATTCCAACGGTAAATTCCTATTTGACCTGAATTACAATTTTACCCTTTCCCTATTTTACAATATTACCCTTCTAATTAATTCTATTCTTCAACACCGGGAGATACCAGTATGATGGATAAGAAGAAATTGACCAATAAAATGTCATACCTCATGGTACAAGTGAAATTCTTTCATTGTAGTTCACTATGCAAGAACAATTAAATTGTCCTTTCTGTGAGCTTACCTAGAGTTGACATGGAACCAAGTAATTTGAATTAAAATAAGATGAACAAGATAAAAATCTTTAAATAACCTAAACACACAAACTCAAGTTGCAGGAAATAGCAAAAAGAATCAAACTTGAGTAAAGAAAAACACTAATTCGAGATAAAAGCGAAGGAGCTGACAGCCACCAATGCATCGAATGCACGAAGCAATTCGCCTATTTCATTAACAAAAATCTGGATACAACTCCATAGGAGCATTTGCCTTATACAGGCGGTGAGAAACATAAAAAGACGTAAGAAAAATGATTACAGAAATCGTGAGTTTATTCTATGGTTGCCATGTCAGCGATAGGTGCTGAGCTGGCGTAACCAACTTCAAAGAACTTCAAACAGATTCTGAAATTTGTCGGAGGCGATCCTCTAATCTTCCTCTCATGTCTCCTCTCCAATTCCTCTCTGGTTCTGATCCTGCGAGGAGCTGTCAGGGATAATGAGCTTCAACGCCTTGGGTTCTCTTTTAATTGATGGGGCCCTCCTGTCAGTCAAACCACTTTTCATTTCCTTCTGCCCTGATGCCCTGACCTTGCTACATGCTTGTCGTTCTTCTTCAATCAAACTCTCGATTCCAACAGTCACCCCCAAATCACTGCTACCTCGTTGCATTATGTCAAAGTCATTTGCACATTTTCATCTGTAAAAGGAAAATCAATATCTCTGAGCATGAACTTTAACAACTCAATCAAAAGATAAAATTTTAAAGACTTTCGACAACGATAAAAAAAAACAAAAAAGAAGGGTAAGAGAAATTAAAATCTAACAAATCCAAAACATAAATGCATCAAGACATGGAGCTTTAATTATTTACTGTTCCCGCCCACTTATACATTATCACCAGAAAAAAAAAAATTGTATTAACACTTAAGAGAGAAAGTCAGCAAGTAATAAAAATCACATCCAAATAGAAAAAAACATAGGTAAAGATTTAATTCTTGGCATTATTACAAACTCTTTTACAAAGTGAAAAACCAAATCTCAGAGGATGAATTTTAAAAAAACTATTTCCATATAAGATAAAGAAAACAGAATAAACAACAGGAAAAAAGATATAAAAATACAACAAATCCAAATGAAAAAACAAAGCACGACATGAAGCTTTAAATCTTTAGTATTTCCTACCATTTTTACATTATTACCAGAGAAAGAAATATAACAATATTTCCATTTATACTTAAGAAAACCTAAACACAAAAAAAACTATCAAGAAAACCAACCTGGATAAATAATCCGAACCAGACTATGAATGAATTCAAGGTCCCAATTCTTTAATAATTTCACTAAGTTTTGCATTATTACCAGAAATAAAGATAAAATATTTACATTATCGTTTAAGATAACCTAAACACACAAAAAACCTTACCTGAACCAGAAGACAAGAACCTTTACATTAACACCATCAGATAACCTAAATGAACAATAAACTAAATCAAGAAACCAGATCCCAATAACTAATCCAACCAAACTATGACCACAAGATAATAACAAGAATAAGATAATAACTAGAACAAAAGATAAAATATTTTCATTAACGCTTAAGATAACCTAAACAAACAAATGCTATTGCTTACTGACCTTATAAAAAAATAAAAAAAATAAAAAAAACTAAACACACAAAAAATCCTATCCGAACCAGACTATGAATGAACTGAAGATGCGAACTGGATCAACAGACTCCCAACACAAGATCGATTGTTTATTAATATTACTGATTTTTATATTATTACCATAAAAGAATACAAGAACCTTTACATTAACACCATCAGATAACCTAAACTCACAATAAACCAAATCAAGAAACCAGATCCCAATAACTAACCCAACCTAACTATGAACACAAGATAATAACAAAAACAAGATAATAACTAGAACAAGAGACTCTAAACCCCTAACCTGAACAATGAATCCTAGAAACCAAGAAACAGACACGGACAACATAAATACATGACGCTAAACCTACATGATCACTCAGGACCAAACCTGACAACCTAAACTCAGTCCGTGTACCAGGCTCTAAACCCCCATCCTGTACAACGAATCCAAGAACACCAAGAAACAGACAACGACAACATAATTCTCTGACTCAGAACCAAACCCAACAACCTACATGTAGTCCATGTACCAGACTATAACCCAACCGCCATAATAATAGCTAAACCTCCACACCGGCACCCAAACAGGACAGTAAGGTATGACTGGGTACCCCTTTTGGCCGGTGGTACTCTTGCAAGAGCTTACCGACTCTCGTATAGCCGGCTCAGCATTTTCCCTCCGGGGAACCTGAATTCGTGGCTCCCTCCCGCGAACCACCCTTTGGGTCTCGGTTCTCTCGCCAGTGCTTACCGACCGTCGATTGGTCAGCTCAGCATCTTCCCTCTGGGGAACCTCAATTCGTAGCTCCCTCCCGTGAACCACCCTTAGAACCTCCGATTTCTCCCTGTGTCCCCTGCGTAGGCGGGCCATTCTTGATTACTTTTGGTTTCTTGGTTGGTGTTGGGAGAAAATTGGTGAAGCGAATGGGGCGCAGGAGGGAAAGTGAACATTTAAACCAAAGGGAATATTGGAGTCGATCCATGAACGGTGCAGATTGCATCCATCAAACCTGCCACGTCAGATCCGTACCGATCACAATCGCAGTCCCGCACTCTCCTTTTTCGAAATCATATCCCAGTCCCAACTCCCAAATGCCTCGATTTCGCCACAGGAGATCTGAAAGAAATTGCTCACCGGAGTCTTCACATCCTCTGAGATATCTCATATTTTGGGCTGACTTTAGTAAAACATCAACTGTTCAAATATGTTCTGCGCGAATCTCGAAGCCCATATAGTACTGGCTCCATGCGCTATCCCCGAATAGGCACCGGACACGTCGGTCACGCAAAATAGGTGATATCTCAGAGGGTACGCACTCTCACTGGGAGGAGTCATGTGCGATGGAAAATGGGAAATAGAGGCTTTTATTTAACTTTTTATTGAAGTTTTTAAAGTTCACTTGTATCTTTATAAAAGAATTTAGCCCATTCTTTTGAGAAAAAAAAAAAACAGGTTAATTCATTATAGTCTCATTGTAAGAGCATTATTTTGTCCTCTTTCATTCTGTTTTTCAAAATAAAAAATTTAGTCAAATTTGTAGCGACTCGGTCAATTTCACCAATGGTGGAAGCTCAATCAAAAATAGACAAAATCCAGTGTAAAGAATAAAATGGACACGACGTTAGACATGAGACATCAGAAGGTCTTGCAAGAATAAAATAGAAATAAATTTTACTTCTAGCGTAAAGAATAATTACACGTTTCACATTTCAAAATATAAAACACGTAATAATAAAGTCATATCAAGTTATTTGTACAAAAATATTTTCTTAAAAAAATATTTATAGTTCAAGTTGTATCAAGTTAGTTATAATTTTTATGCAACGTTCACGCATTTTTTTTTATTGTTATGAAAAGTATTTATATTAAGTTTTCCGAAATTTTACTTCTTTTTTGCACCTGGAAAATTTTATTTTTGTTCGATTAATAAAGTTTTATCATACGAACACTATAATGCACATTGACCTTGCAACAACAAAAATATAATCATAACAAAAGTAACTAACAAACTAGTGAACCAAATCTACAACACTTTAAAGACAAGTTAAGTTCAACATTTGAACTCGTTCAGTTTGTTTGATTCAATGAATATCATCTAATAAATTAATGAGAGTAAGATTAAAAGGCGATCTAGTTATTGTATTAATACTTAGAAAACTATCTATGACTAAAAAATGAGAGAGGAAATTAATAATTAGCAATTAAAATTTATAGTGACGATTTCAACTTCAAATATTAATTCCTTTGCTAATATGTTGACTAAGTATCAATTGCCCGAACTGAAGTTGTAAAATAATTATTACTTTTATGATCTTTAACATAAGAAATAAAAATAAAATAAGTTTGTATATATGTCTATAAAAATCTAACATATTTTCCATCGTTGTTCATGTACAATATTTCGCCTTCAGTATACCATCTATTTAAGCAAGTTTATCTCCTCAATCAATTAAACAATCCTCACACTCGCAGTATTTTTTTTTTTTGAAAAAATTTCCTGTGCGCCCATTCAAACTTTCAAAATAGCCAATTTTTCCATAAATATACCATAATATCCAATATCTCCATCTAAACTTATTTTTCTTTCTTCTATCCTCATTTATCCATTTAATTTTTCAATTTTTTATTTTCAAAACTGTATGGATTAATTTACCCTTTTATTATTACGACTCTTCATCTTTCTTCTTTCCAGTTCTTTCCTTCTATTCGCTCCTATGAAGTCTGCTTCCAATCATGGCGGTGATAAATACTCTATTGTTCTTTATGTGCAGTGATAAACTTTATTATTTCAATACAAGGCCTTGACGAATCTATTGGCCATGAATAGCAGCCCCGCTTGTTGAAGAATGCTTATCTGTAACCTCATTTCACCTCAAATTTACATAACCCATGTCAATTTAATTTGAATCATAAGATCACCTTGAGGTTGGATTAAGAGAATTTTCTCTTCTAGCGTTCCCACACTCTCCTAGTATCACAAGGCTACAAGCTAATCACTTTGATGGCTCAAACCCAGCCCCAACTCCTATGAAGCCTACTTCCAATCATGGCAGCGATTGACCCAATTCTCAATTTTGACACAATAAATATAAATTTATCTTAACAGAGGATTTGAGAAGAGAAGGGAAGGTGTGATGATTTGGTTGAGCTCGAGAAGAGTAATTGAACAAGGAGCCGAAGAGGTGCATCAGAGGATGACCCTTAACGGAGGTTTGATTGAATCAAAATAATTGAAAGCAAATGTGTTTGATGTCTTCTATCCCCATTAAACAGTCCTCACACTCGCAGTATTTTTTTTTTTCGCCAACCAATGGTATACGGGACAAATCTAACATATTTTCCACCTACTTTGCATTCTTTCAATTACTGTAACATTACATTTACTGGTACCATAGTACTCAGTACCAGTAACCTAAAAAACAATAATAAAACATTTGGGAAGATATTAAACTGTACTTTAATGTAAATATAACCAAAGCCTGAGTTACAGTCTCTATTTCTGACTCAAACTGAAAGAAACTCCTATTTAAATTCTGCTCAATTTCCAAATGGGATATGATGCATTGGATCGGTGTTCCTCTCTCAGCTCTTCCTGTTTTTGTCGCCCAGTTAGCCAAATTATGTGGTGTTTGCAGTGTTCTTCTCGTGACATATTGCAGGCTCATCAAATGGTGCCTCTGACTGATTTTTCTAGCTGCACACATAACTGTTTCAGCAGCCTTCCGCAATGGTAATTCACTGATATCTCCTTCCTTGATTGCCTGCACCATAGTTTTGTTGTCTGAAAAAATAGTGAAATTTCCTGTATTGCCATCATCACTGCTTGAGCCTCTGCATGCAAGGGGTCTAGTGCCTGGATTTTTTTGAAACTGTGTGTACACGAGATCTCCACGCCTGTTGTAAATTACCATCCGCACCCCTGCCCTTCCTTGCACGTCCCATGACCCATCTACCAGTATGACCCTACTCCCTATTTCAATAATTGCCGGTTTCACTGGTTCTGCACATTGCACAGTAGGTGTAATCAAGCCATCTATTTCCAAGTTCTTTACCTGTGCCAGCACCATCTGAGGAGTTGATTTTTTACCAGCGAATAATTCTTCATTTCGTGTATTCCATAAACACCACAGAACATTACAAAAATAGGGTATTTGGTCAGGTTGCAAGCATTATATGATAGCTATCAGAGCTTCAGGGAATGATAATGGGAGTGCTTGTACTCATATTGCAAGTGACGAGATATACCAAGTTACCTGTGACAATGGGAAAAGAAAAGTAGATGCATTGTAAACTCATTCTCTTGATCACATCGGATACATCTTGGGTTTACTGTTTGGATTCTTCTTGCCATTTCCATGGAAGTTGTCAGACCATCATGCACTGCATGCCACACAAACATTCTTACCATAGGGATAACATTTTTCCACTTACAGACCCGTTTGAGGGCCTTAAGTTTTTGTTCACTGTATACAGGTACCTGGCTTACTGTTTCGAATTAAAAGTCTGATATATAACTGGTGCTGTAATGGTGTAGGCTGGGGGATACTTTGGTTTTGTCTCTGGGACTCACTCCCTGTTTGAGGATTGTAATTGATCTACAGGTTTTTTATAACAAAAAAAAAAAAAGGCAAGTTGTTAAATTGGGGAAGGTGTGTTGTTAAATTTGAAGAAGGCTAGTTGTTACTGTAGCCCATAATATTAAGAAGTGAAAGAAAGAAGGCTAGTTGTTAAATTGTAATGAAAGCACCGGGACACCTAATACATAAATATGACAGAAGCATAATCATTAAATTGTAATGAAACCAGAAGACTTGAATTTTCAAAGAAAAATGGCTACGACTAACTGGTATGGCTAAAAAATCATAGCGCTTTCTCAAATGGGTATTACTTGCTGTCTTTTACTGATTACCCCCATTTTTACATTCTTACCAGAAAAACAAAAAAAAAAAAAACGCACTAAGACATGAAGCTCTTATTACTAGAGAAAAGAAAAAGATAGCAATACTTCTATTAACACTACAGATAACCTAAACACAAAAATGAAAAACCTGTCAAGAAACCAGACCCAGATAAATAATCCGAACCAGACTATAAATGAACTCAAGATCCCAACTGAAACAACAGACTCTGAACACCTTGGTTTATTGGATTAGTTACATTGCCGACCTTGTACCGGCGACGACGTGTGTACAACATATTTTCTCCTTATATTTCATCGCTCTATAATCTATGTATATATATACATATATATAGCCCTCCTCCTCTGATCCATTCAAGCTTAACCACCTTAATTTCTCTGGCATTTCAAGAAAAAAAAAAATTTTATCTTTCCAAAAATGGGGATTAATCTTCTCCACCTCTTTCCGCTTCTCCTCCTCCCATTTCTCGCAACCGCAAATATGCCGCACGAGCTGTTCCTCGTTCCGTCTGAGCCGCTGATCCTTGATTATCACAACGGGCCTCTTCTTACCGGCAACTACTCAGTCAACATCATCTGGTATGGCAACTTCACCGCTGCCCAGCGCGCCATTGTTGCTGACTTCATCAAATCCCTCTCCGCCTCCACCCCAGCACCATCTGTGGCCTCATGGTGGAAGACCATCTCCCTCTACAAAGGTGGTGGGGTCCGCATCACCCTCGGGAGTCAGTACTTCGACACAAAGCTTTCTTTTGGTAAATCTCTCACTCGGACAAACCTGTCTCAATTGGCCACTAACAATGGGACCCACCAGAATTCTATCACCGCCATTTTCACGGCACCGGACGTGCTAGTAGAAGGTTTTTGTATCGGAAGCTGTGGCATCCATAGGTGGGCCACGGCCGGCAAACACAACGGAACCAAGTTCACCTATCTTTGGGTCGGGAATCCGGCAACACAGTGCCCCGGTGGGTGTGCATGGCCTTTCCACAGGCCAGTTTATGGGCCCCAGGACCCACCCTTGATTGCACCAAACGGTGATGTTGGTATGGACGGCTTGATCATCCGTCTCGCAACCCTTTTAGCCGGTACAGCAACAAACCCTTATGGCGATGGGTATTTCCAAGGCGACAAGCTTGCTCCGCTCGAGGCTGTCACTGCTTGTCCTGGTGCTTTTGGAACCGGGTACTATTCAGGTTACCCTGGTACGCTTTTGATTGACAAGACGACTGGTGCGAGCTATAATGCCAACGGTTTAGCTAGTCGAAAGTATCTGATTCCTGGCATGTGGAACCCTAATACAAAGGAGTGCACCCCTCTCGTTTAGAGGATGCCTGATGAGGATAGATATGTGGAACCCTAATTTTTACATTATTACCAGAAAAGAAGACAAAACCTTTACATTAACACCATCAGATAACCTAAACACACAATAAACCAGACCAAGAAACCAGATCCCAATAACTAATCCAAACAAACTATGAACACAAGATAATAACATAGAACAAGGGACTCTAAATCCCCAAACTGAACAATGAATCCAAGAAACAGACACTGACAGCATAATTACCTACCCAGAAGACAGGACATTATATCTAGCATCCACCCCTTGCATGTGTAAATCTCCATCAGCATCTGAAGGACTCTGCCTGAAATTCAAATAAATCGCATATTATGTCCTGGCCTTTGTCAAATGCCTAATGTGCATAATTAAGCAGCATATATAATGAAAACATAAGACTTGAATTTTGAAAGAGAAAAAGATAAGACAGACTGCTATGGCAAGAAACCAGACAGGATAAATAATTCGAGCCAGACTATGAATGATGCAAGATCCCAACTAGATCAACAGATTTGACCACAAGATCCCAATTCTTTATTAATTTCATTAATTTTTACATTATTACCAGCCAAATCAGGTTGAAGAGTCGAGCTTCTTGCAAAATTAAACTAAGATAAAAAAAAATAGTGTCAATGATTAAAGTATTATTAAAACATAGCATAGTCAATACTTTTTTTCAAAATTTAGATTATTTTGAACAGTAGAACTTCATAAAATAACTTAATTCTCTTTATTAAAGTTGACTTATACCTTTGTAAAAGAATTTAGTCCATTAAAAAAAATAAAATAATAGGCTAATTCTCGATTTAGCGTCGCATATCAGCTATTCTTGATCTAAAAAGAGTAACAGATTCAATGAATGGATATTTTAAGTACCACATATTGGAGGTAAAAACAAAAGAGTACCCTCTCACAAATATAGGATGACAAATATATGAAGTATTTATACTTTTATTAGCTTCCCTAAATGAGAAAGAGTTCAATCGAGTATTTTTAAAGAAGGCGATAGACATAAATAGTTTTTTAAAATGGTAATTCATTTAAAATTGGATTTCAAAAAAAGTCCAAAATAGGAGCGTAGTCTCCAATTACTAAAAAATAGTACCTTTTCCCTCTTATATATACGGCTCAAAGAGGAATAATGCAATTCAGTACCACAATTCATATAGAAAAAGAGAGAGAGAGAGAGAGATAGACTTGAAGAGAGCGAGAGAGATAGATAGAGAGACTGCTTGAAGAACAGAGCGAGAGAGAGAATTGACAAAAGAGGAAACACATATGGCTCTTCACCAAGCAGGGTCTAGTCAAGCAGCACAGGTGCGACCTGTTTTTCAGCATAATCTTGTAATGGAATTTGCAATCATAAATCAGGTTGCTGACTCATATCGGTATGTGACGATTGATACCGAATTTCCTGGGTTGGTGTACCAGACCATAGCACACCCTAGAAACCTCTCCCCCGAGCAACGCTACTCTCAGGTCAAGGCAAATGTTGATAACCTTAAATTGATACAACTAGGGATTACTCTTTCTAACAAAGATAGCGATGATTCTATGACTTGGGAATTCAATTTTCGTGGATTTGACCCTGAGATTGATTTGCAAGATCCGAGCTCAATTGAGTTGTTAAAATCGCAAGGAATTGACTTTTTGAAAAATAAAACTGAGGGTATTGACTTGGATATATTCACAAAGCTATTTTGGGAATCCAGGTTACTAATTTCCATGTCTGATAAAACATGGTTAACCTTTCATGGAGCCTATGATCTTGCATTTTTAATAAAGATTATGTCTGGACAAGAGCTGCCGGATGATTTGCGAAAGTTCCTATACCGCATCACTGTCTATTTTGGTCATGACGTATTTGATGTTAAACATCTCATTAAGTCATGCAATGGTTTATATGGCGGTTTGGAAAATGTGGCGAAGATCCTTAAGATAGAACGGACTATCGGCCTTGCTCACCAGGCTGGTTCTGACAGTTTTTTGATTTGGGTAGTGTTCAACAAAATGATGAACCTCTTCTTCAAGAAAGATATTGAGTTCCGCCACGCACGCATTGTATGTGGAGTGCAAGAATTGTAAATTAGCTTATAATTTTTGTTATTGATTTTTTTTCATTGTTTTTTATACTTATTTTGATCATGTTAATTATTTAACTTAGTGTTGCAGATGATTGTACTTTTTTCTTCTTTTAATGGGCAATGATGTTTCTGTACCATTCTTTTCTTATTTTAATTTAATAGCTATTTTTTTACAACTAATGTTGCACTGTGTATCTATTTAATGAGTGGTTATTCTTTCATACATATTTTAATCTTCGTTAGATTACTCAATTTGGAATAGTAATTTGATCGGGAACATTGCTGATTTTATTTTGTTTTTATTTTTGGGAGTTTGAAAATAGAATTATAGAAACTGAATTTGATGGGAACCAAACAATTAATACTATATAGTTGAAAAATACAAAAACCACAAAAAGCTGAACTTCAATACTAAATATAGATTGGGGTATGTGTCATCAGGAATAGGTGTAACATAGGTGGTGAAAGAGAACAAACTTGAATTATCTATTTACAAGTGTAACAAGTCAAACCACACTAGAAAACGATGAAAGCAGAAAGCACAAGTAGTAAATTCTAAAAATCTACAAATGGAAACTAATTAGGCTCATTTTGTTTGATTCAATGACTCTCATCTAATAAATTAATGGGAGGGATTAATTAGGCCCCTTATTTTTTACAAGAAGATTAAAAGGCCATCTAATATTAAGAAGAGAAAAAAATTACAGTCTTTGAAAATCAGAACATGCAGGCAGACATAATAAAGTTATCTGATCCCTGGAGGCTAATAACAAAATAGAAAAGATATCCCTGGAGACTAATTCATCCCTTGTAAAAGCCATTACAAAATATCACACATGTATGTATGTAAGATTCCCGGGTCTTTCTCCAGCCATTATCTACCATCCATACCTTGTGTAAGTCTGCTTCAACATCTGATTTCTCAAAGAATCACTCTTCAAAGAAATAGACCATACATTTCATCCCTTGTAAAAGCCATTACAAAATATCCCTCGAGATTGATTATCGGTACCATCCACATATACCTTGTGTAAGTCTGCTTCAACATTTGATTTCTCAAAGAATCACTCTTCAAAGAAATAGTATCGGTACCATGCATTACTTAGCCTGAAATGCAGCCACTTGCATATTATGTCATGGACTTTCTCAAATGCCTAATGTGCTTTTAAAGTCAGTAGCTTGAATTCATAAATATGACAGAAGAATAATCATTAAATTATAATGAAATCAGCAGACTTGAATTTTCAAAGAAACATGGCTACGACTAACTGGTATAGCTACAAAAATCATAGCGCTTTCTCAAATGGGTATTCAGCAGTTACCCTCATTGAAATTTCTTTACTGATTACCCCATTTTTACAAACTCCTCTGTACATTTTTATCTGTAAAAGGGAAATTAAAATCTCTGAGCAAGAACCTTTATAACTCAATCAAAAGATAAAATTAAAAAAAAAAAAACTATTTCCACCGAAGATAAAAAACAACAACAAAATGGGAAAAATATATTAAAATCCAACAAATTAACAACAGAAAACACAGAAAGATATGAAGCTTCAATTTCTTTACTGTTTCCACCCCTTTTAAATTCTTACCAGAAAAAGAAAAGAAAAGAAAAAGAAAATCTTAAAATTAACACTTAAAATAACCTAAATACACAAACTCGAGAAAAAGAGAGCAAGTAATAATCCAAATGGCAAAAAAAGCAGCATTGAAGCATTAATTCTTGACATCTCAATCAAAAGATAAAAGTTTAACATACTATTTCCACACAAAATGAAGAAAAAAAATAAAAAAAATGAAACAAGTATTAAAATCCAACAAATCCAAAACAGAAACGCAGTAAGACAAGAAGCTATTATTACCAGAGAACAAAAAACAATAGCCATACTTCTATTAACACTAAAGATAACGTAAACACAAAAAAAGAAAAACCTGTCAAGAAACCAGACCCAGATAAATAAACTCAACATCCCAATTCTTTATTGTTTATTGTTTACACTGATTTTTACATTAATACCAGAAAAAAAAGATATGCTCATAACATTAACACTTAAGATAACCTAAACACACAAAAAACCTTATCTGAACCAGACTATGAATGACTCCCAACACAAGCTTGATTCTTTATTAATATTACTGATTTTTACATTATTACCAGAAAAGAAGACAAAAACCTTTACATTAACATCATCAGATAACCTAACCACACAATAAACCAGATCCCAATAACTAATCCAACCAAACTATGAACACAAGATAATAACAAGAACAAGATAATAACTAGAACAAGAGACTCTAAACCCCCAACCTGAACAAAGAATCCAAGAAACCAAGAAACAGACACTGACAGCATAATTACCTACCCCGGGTCATTCTCCGGCCATTATATCTAGCATCCACCCCTTGCATGTGTAAATCTCCATCAGCATTTGAATTCTGATCTCTCGTAGGATCCCTCTTGAAGGAAATAGACCGTACATTACTCTGCCTGAAATTCAAATAAATCGCATATTATGTCCTGGCCTTTGTCAAATGCCTAATGTGCATAATTAAGCTGCATATATAATCAATAGATTATAATGAAATCATAAGACTTGAATTTTGAAAGAGAAAAAGATAAGACTGACTGGTATTGCAAGAAACCAGACCAGATAAATAATTCGAGCCAGACTATGAATGATGCAAGATCCCAATTAGATCAACACACTTCGACCACAAGATCCCAATTCTTCATTAATTTTACTAAGTTTTGCATATTACCAGAAATAAAGATAAAATATTTGCATTAACGTTTAAGATAACCAAAACACAAAAAAAAAAACTTATCTGAACCAGACTAAGAATGAACTGAAGATGCGAACTGGATCAACAGACTCCCAACACAAGATCGATTATTTATTAATATTACTGAGTTTTACATTATTACCAGAAAAGAAAACAAAGACCTTTACATTAACAACATCAGAAACCTAAACGCACAATAAAGCAAATCAAGAAACCAGATCCCAATACCTAATCCAACTAAACTATGAACACAAGATAATAACTAAAACAAGAGACTCTAAAACCCCAACCTGAATAATGAATCCAAGAAACCAAACAACAGACACGGACAAATACATGAAGCTAAACCTACATGATCACAGGACCAAACCTGACAACCTACATGTAGTCCGTGTACCAAACTCTAAACCCCCATTCTGTACAACGAATCCAAGAACACCAAGAAACAGACAACCACAACATAATACCCAGAAGACATACTCTGCACCTAAATAAAATACATGACGCTAAACCTACATGATCACTCAGGACGAAACCTAAACGCCATAATAATAGCTAAACCTCCACACCGGCACCCAGACAGGACAGTAAGGAGGTCTGACTGGGTACCCCTTTTGGCCGGTGGTACTCTCGCAAGAGCTTACCGACTCTCGTATAGCCAGCTCAGCATTTTCCCTCCGGGGAACCTCAATTCGTGGCTCCCTCCGGAGAACCACCCTTCGGATCTGCGATCTCTCGCCGGTGCTTACCGACCGTCGATTGGTCGGCTCGGTATCTTCCCTCTGGGGAACCTCAATTCGTAGCTCCCTCCCGTGAACCACCGTTCGGACCTCCGATTTCTCCCTGTGTCCCCTGCGTAGGCGGGCCATTCTTGATTACTTTTGGTTTCTTGGTTGGTGTTGGGAGAAAATTGGTGAAGCGAATGGGTTGCAGGAGGGAAAGTGAACATTTAAACCGAAGGGAATATCGTAGTCGGTCATGAACGGTGCAGATTGCATCCATCAAATGGGAGGGGCGCATCATGACGTGGCAGTTTATTCATATTACGGATTTTCATGAAACCTGCCACGTCATATAAGTACAGATCCCAATAGCACGGATCTTTAGACGACACCGCTTTCTCCTTTTAGGCTTTTACCACATCATAATTCATAATCCCAATTCGAAGTAGCATGTAGCAATCTCGATTTCGCCACAGGAGATCTGAAAGAAATTGGTCCCCAGGGAGTGCGTATCCTCTGAGATATCTTATTTTTTGCGTTACGGACGTGTCCGGTGCCTATTCGTGGGTGACGTAGGGGCCTATTATTTGAGCTTTGAGATTTGTGCAGAACGTATTGCAACGGATGGGATTTTCCAAAAAGTCACGCAAAATATGAGATATCTCAAAGGATGCGAATTCGTCCCGGGGGGGGGGGTTCTTGAGGAGTGCGTATCCCCTGAGATATCTCAACTTTTGAGTGACCGACGTGTCCGGTGCCTATTCGGGGATGTTGTAGGGGGTCAGTGTTATGTTTACTTTGAGATTCGTGCAGAGCGCATTTAAACGGTTACAATTTTCCATAAAGTCACGCAAAGTTTGAGATATCCAAGAGGATACGAATCAGTTCTTGAGTGCGTATCCTCTGAGATATCTCATATTTTGCGTAACCAACGTGCGACGTGTCCGGTTCCTATTCAGGGATAGCGCAGCAGCCAGTATTATTTGAGCTTTCAGATTTGTGAAGAATGTATTTGAACGGTTGAGATTTACCAAATGGTCACGCAAAATATGTGATATGTCAGAGGATGCGAATTCGGGATTCATTCGTACGTGCGACGGAAATAAAGGAAAAGTCGTTTGATGAAGCTAATTAAGAGAGGAAGATACCGACTGGTGGACCCGTTTGATGAAGAAATAAACAGGGGACGGTTCTTCTTAGTGGGCTTCTAACTTTTAAGCTATGACTATATTTTACTACAATTATCTATTTCTTTCTGGGCTTTTGCCCAAATAGTTTGTGGAGCGATGTGTTGTTCTGTTACCTAATGGTTACTGTTCCATTGCGATTTGGGCTTCACGGATAAAAGTTTGAATTTTTTTACTCAGTACATTTGTGTTATGAAATTTTATTTATTTTCTGCTGGAAAACTAAGATAGAATATAAAGAACTTGTAATTATATAAAATATTTATTTTTATAGAGCGACAAGGCAAAGGACAAGAATAGGAGCAATGAAAGTAACTTTACATTGAAACACATCTTCTTTATTTAAAAATATGAATAACTCAACTATGTAAAATATATTTTTGTTGATTCATCAATACAAAATTATATATTTTATAATAGAGGAGGGTTCAAATGCCTCCATTTTTTGTGTCTCCATCATGCCTCCATTTTTAAAAACTTAAATAACTCAAAATTTAAAACTTAAATGTCAAAATAAAATCGTTAGATGTAATCTATGTTATTTTCTCTATGTGCCCATAAAAAATTATCACATTTTGATTTTGCTTTTATATGAATCAATAAGTTGAAAAATCAACGTCTAGAAATTATTCATATTTGTATACATTTTTACAAGCTCAAGATGACAATCAAAACAAAGTTGAAATGCCATAATTGTTTACATATGCATAGATAAAATGATATAGTTCATATCCAACGGTTTTATTTTGAATTTTAAGATTTAAATTTTGAGTTATTAAAGTTTTTAAAAATAGAGGCATGATGGAGGCACAAAAAATGGAGGCATTTGAACCCTCCTCTTTATAATATTATTGTTGTTGTTTTTAGATAAATTTCGTCGGGTGTTACTAAACTATCTTTTCCTACATATTGGTCACTCAAGTTTGACTTGTCTTAATTAAGTCACTAAACTTTTCATGTATTCTAATCAAGTCACTCTATAACTTTTTCGTTCAAAATGTTAATGGAATATCCTCATTATGTTAGTAGTTTGGACATAATATGCTCATTTTGTTAGTATTTTGGACAAAATATGCACATTGTGATAGTATTTTGGACATAATATGTTCATTCTGTTAGTATTTTAGATGGAATAAGCATATTCTGTTAGTATTTTGAACGGAATGGATATGTTCTGCTAGTACGTTGAACATAAAATTAAGTTATATTGTGATTTGATTGGGACAAATGAAAATTTCAATAATTTAATTGAGAGAAATCAAACTTGAGTGACTAATTTGTGACAAAGAACAAAATTTAGTAACCTTCAGCAAAATTTACCTTTTGTTATAAAGGTTAGTTATTTATACTTGTATATAGCTGGGTTGAGGAGGTTAACTTAGCACCTTGTATATAAATACTTTTATCTCTTCTATCAGTATATTTGTTAGTGACAATATTTGCTGACCATAAAAAAAAAAATTTACTTATTTACATTATAAAAAAAAAATGAAATTGCATATCTACTATGATCAAGCTACACGTCGGGTGGTCTTGCAAGAATAATGGACAAAAAATTTACTTCTAGCGTAATAATTACACGTTCTAGCGTTAATTCTCGATTTAGCATTACATATCAGCTATTCTGATCTAAAAAGAGTAAAAGATCCAATAAATTGATATTTCAAGTACCACATATTGGAGGCAAAAATGAAAGAGTACTCTCTGACAAATATAGGAAGTATATATACTTTTATTAGCTTCCCTAAATGAGAAATAGTTCAATCGAGTATTTTTAAAGAAGGCAGTGGACATAAATAGTTTTTTAAAATGGTAACTCGTTTAAAATTGGATCTCAAAAGAAGGCAAAAATAGGAGCGAAATCTCCAATTACAAAAAAAAATATATCTTCCCTCTTATATATATGGCTCAAAGAGGAATAATGCAATTCATTACCATAACACATATAGAAAGAGAGAGAGACTTGAAGAGAGCAAGAGATAGATAGAGAGATTGCTTACAGAACAAAGAGAGAGAATTGACAAAGGAGGAAATACATATGGCTCTTCACCACGTAGGGTCTAGTCGGCCAGCGCAGATGCGACTTGTTTTTCAGCATAATCTTGCAATGGAATTTGCAATCATAAATCAAGTTGTTGACTCATATCAGTATGTGGCAATCGATACCGAATTCCCTGGGTTCGTGTACCAGACCATAGCACACCCTAGGAACCTCTCCCCCAAGCAACGTTACTCTCAGGTCAAGGTAAATGTTGATAACCTTAAATTGATACAGCTGGGGATTACTCTTTCCAACAGAGATAGCGATGATTCTATGACTTGGGAATTTAATTTTTGTGGATTTGACCCCGAGATTGATTCACATGATCCGAGCTCAATTGAGTTGTTAAAATCGCAAGGAATTGACTTTTTGAAGAATAAAACTGAGGGTGTTGACCCTAATATATTTGCAGAGTTATTTTGGGAATCCAGGTTACTAATTTCCATGTCTTATAAAACATGGTTAACCTTTCATGGAGCCTATGATCTTGCATTTTTAATAAAGATCATGTCTGGACAAGAGCTACCGGATGATTTGCAAAAGTTCCTATACCGCATCACTGTCTATTTTGGTCATGACGTATTTGATGTAAAACATCTCATTAAATCATGCAATGGTTTATATGGCGGTTTGGAAAATGTGGCGAAGATCCTTAAGATAGAACGGACTATCGGCCTTGCTCACCAGGCTGGTTCTGACAGCCTTTTGATTTGGGCAGTGTTCAACAAAATGATGAACCTCTTCTTGAAGAAAGATATTGAGTTCCGCCACGCACGCATTATATGTGGAATGCAAGAATTGTAAATTAGCTTATAATTTTTGTTATTGATTTTTTTGCAATAGTTTTGATACTTATTTTGATCATGTCAATTATTTAACTTAGTGTTGCAGATGATTGTACTTTTTGCTTCTTTTAATGGGCAATGATATTTTTGTACTGTACCGTTCTTTTCTTATTTTAATTTGATATCTGATTTTTTAGGACTAATGTTGCAATGTGTATCTATTTAATGAGTGATTATTCCTTCATGCACATTTTAACCTTCGTTAGATTACTCAATTTGGAATGGTAATTTGATTGGAAACATTGCTGATTTTATTTGTTTTATTTTTGGAAGTTTGAAAATAGAATTATAGAAACTGAATTTGATGGAAATCAAACAATTAATCAAACTATGTAGTTGAAAACACAAAAAACCACGAAAAGTTAAACTTCGGTACTAAATATAGATTGAGACATGTCTCATAATATAGAATCAAGAATAGCTGTAGTATAGATAATAAAAGAGAACAAACTTGAATTATCTATTCGATGAAAGCAGAAAGCACAAGTAATAAATCCTAAAAAATTTGTAAACTAATTATGCATAAAAAGTTTCCTCGAACCTGTCGCATCCTATAATTGCATGTCTTAACCTTTTGTGCAATAACTTTAGTCTACACTAGCTGTGGGATTGACTTCACAGTTTACCGGTGTATTCACATCCTCTGAGATATCTCATATTTGGCGTGACTTTTGTGAAACATCAACTGTTCAAATACGTTCTGCACGAATCTCGAAGCTCAAATGGTACTGGCGATCTAAAAATTAGTTTGACACTTAAAGACAAGTTCAACATTTTGAACTCGTTCATTTTGTTTGATTCAATGAATCTCATCTAATAAATTAATGGGAGTAGGATTAATTAGACCCCTTTTTACAAGAAGATTAAAAGGCAATCTAATTATTGTATTAATACTTAGAAAACTATCTAGACTAAAAAATGAGAGAGGAAATTAATAGTAATTAAATATTTATAGTGACGATTTCAACTTCAAATATTCCTTTGCTAATATGTTGATTAAGTATCAATTGCCTGATTTGAAGTTCTAAATGTGATAATTATTACTTTTATGATCTTAACATAAGAAATAAAAATAAAATAAGTTTGTATATATGTCTATTTAAGCAAGTTTATCTCCTCAATCAATTAAACAGTCCTCACACTCGCAGTATTTTTTTTTTTTCCTCCAACCAATGGCATTATATAATACACACATAGTACATACGGGTAACGGGACAAAAAAAATGAGAGAATGAATTGTTGGGACCATCTGGGACACACATTTCCCTGTTTCGACTTTATTTTTTATTTTTTATTTTTTATTTGAAGCCGTAGGCGTGCATTCCTTCAATTACTGTAACATTACATTTACTGGTACCATAGTACTCAGTACCAGTAACCTAAAAAACAATAATAAAACATTTGGGAAGAAATTAAACTAAGTACTTTAATGTAAATATAACCTAAGCCTAAGTTACAGTATCAATTTCCAAATGGGATATGATGCATTGGACCGGTGTTCCTCTCTCAGCTCTTCCTGTTTTTGTTGCCCAGTTAGCCAAATTATGTGGTGTTTGCTGCACTCTTCTTGTGACATATTGCAGGCTCATCAAATGGTGCCTCTGTCTAATTTTTATAGCTGCACACATAACTGTTTCAGCAGCCTTCCGCAATGGTAATTCACTGATATCTCCTTCCTTGATTGCCTGCACCATAGTTTTGTTGTGTGAAATTTCCTGTGTTGGCTTCTTCCTCCACATACCTTATTGCCATCATCACTGCATGAGCCACTGCATGCAAGGGGTCTAGTGCCTGGATTTTTTTGAAACTGTCTGTACACAAGATCTCCACGCCTGTTGTAAATTACCATCCGTACCCCTGCCCTTCCTTGCACGTCCCATGACCCATCTACCAGTATGACCCTACTCCCTATTTCAATAATTGCCAGTTTCACTGGTTCTGCACATTGCACAGTAGGTGTAATCAAGCCATCTATTTCCAAGTTCTTTACCTGTGCCAGCACCATCTGAGGAGTTGATTTTTTACCAGCGAATAATTCTTCATTTCGTGCATTCCATAAACACCACAGAACATTACAAAAATAGGGTATTTGGTCAGGTTGCAAGCATTATATGATAGCTATCAGAGCTTCAGGGAATGATAATGGGAGTGCTTGTACTCGTATTGCAAGTGACGAGATATACCAAGTTACCTGTGACAATGGGCAAAAGAAAAGTAGATGCATTGTAAGCTCGTTCTCTTCATCACATCAGATACACCTTGGGTTGACTGTTTGGATTCTTCTTGCCATTTCCATGGAAGTTGTCAGACCATCATGCAGTGCATGCCACACAAACATTCTTAAGTTTTTGTTCACTGCATACAGACCCGTTTGAGGGCCTTAAGTTTTTGTTCACTGTATACAGGGCGTACCTGGCTTATTGTAAATTTCTTTACTGATTACCCCATTTTTACATTCTTACCAGAAAAAATAATTATTCAACAGTTAAGATAACCTAAACAAAGAATCAAGAAAAAACAGCAAGTATCAAAATCGTATCCAAATATAAAAGCAAAGTCGCAGCTTTATTTCTTGACATTATTACAAACTCCTCTGTACATTTTTATCTGTAAAAGGGAAATTAAAATCTCTGAGCAAGAACCTTTATAACTCAATCAAAAGATAAAATAAAAAAAAACTATTTCCAGCGAAGATAAAAAACAACAACAAAATGGGAAAAATATATTAAAATCCAACAAATTAACAACAGAAAACACAGCAAGATATGAAGCTTCAATTTCTTTACTGTTTCCACCCATTTTAAATTCTTACCAGAAAAAAAAGAAAAGAAAAAGAAAATCTTAAAATTAAAACTTAAAATAAGCTAAATACACAAACTCAAGAAAAAGAGAGCATGTAATAAAAAGCACATCCAAATGGCAAAAAAAGCAGCATTGAAGCATTAATTCTTGACATCTCAATCAAAAGATAAAAGTTTAACATACTATTTCCACACAAAATGAAGAAAAAAAATAAAAAAAAATGAAACAAATATTAAAATCCAAAAAATCCAAAACAGAAACGCAGTAAGACAAGAAGCTATTATTACCAGAGAACAAAAAACAATAGCAATACTTCTATTAACACAAAAAAAGAAAAACCTGTCAAGAAAACAGACCCAGATAAATAATCCGAACCAGACTATAAATAAACTCAAGATCCCAACTGAAACAACAGACTCCGAACACCAAGATTCCAATTCTTTATTGTTTACACTGATTTTTCCACTAATACCAGAAAAAAAGGATAAGCTCATTACGTTAACACTTAAGATAACCTAAACACACAAAAAACCTTATCTGAACCAGACTATGAATGACTCCCAACACAAGATCGATTCTTTATTAATATTACTGATTTTTACATTATTATCAGAAAAGAGGACAAAAACCTTTACATTAACACTATCAGATAACCTAAACACACAATAAACCAGATCCCAATAACTAATCCAACCAAACTATGAACACAAGATAAGAACAAGAACAAGAGACTCTAAACCCCCAACCTGAACAATGAATCCAAGAAACCAAGAAACAGACACTGACAGCATAATTACCTACCCAGAAGACAGACTCTGCACCTAATTACCTACCCCGGGTCATTCTTCGTAGGATCCATCCCTTGCATGTGTAAATCTCCATCAGCATCTGAATTCTGATCTCTCGTAGGATCCCTCTTGGAGGATATAGACTGCACATTACTCTACCTGAAATTCAAATAAATCGCATATTATGTCCAGGCCTTTGTCAAATGCCTAACGTGCATAAATAAGCAGCATATATAATGAAATCATAAGACTTGAATTTTGAAAGAGAAAAAGATAAGACTGACTGGTATTGCAAGAAACCAGACCGGATAAATAATTCAAGCCAGAATATGAATGATGCAAGATCCCAACTAGATCAACAGACTTCGACCACAAGATCCCAATTCTTCATTAATTTTACCAGACTATGAATGACTGGTTTTGCATTATTACCAGAAATAAAGATAAAATATTTACATTTACGTTTAAGATAACCAAAACACACAAAAAAAACTTACCTGAACCAGACTAAGAATGAACTGAAGATGCGAACTGGATCAATAGACTCCCAACACAAGATCGATTCTTTATTAATATTACTGAGTTTTACATTATTACCAGAAAAGAAAACAAAGACCTTTACACTAACAACATCAGAAACCTAAATGCACAATAAACCAGATCCCAATACCTAATCCAACCAAACTATGAACACAAGATAATAACAAGAACAAGATAATAACTAATAAAACAAGAGACTCTAAACCCCTAACCTGAACAATGAATCCTAGAAACCAAGAAACAGACACGGACAACATAATTACCTACCCAGAAGACGTACTCTGCACCTAAATAAAATACATGACGCTAAACCTACATGAATCACTCAGGACCAAACCTAACAACCTACACGTAGTCCGTGTACCAGACTATAACCCAAACGCCATAATAATAGCTAAACCTCCACACCGGCACCCGGACAGGACAGTAAGGAGGTATGACTGGGTACCCCTTTTGGCCGGTGGTACTCTCGCAAGAGCTTACCGACTCTCGTATAGCCGGCTCAGCATTTTCCCTCTGGGGAACCTCAATTCGTGGCTCCTTCCGGCGAACCACCCTTTGGCTCTCCGATCTCTCGGTGGTGCTTACCGACCATCGATTGACCAGCTCGGCATCTTCCCTACCGGGAACTTCAATTCGTAGCTCCCTCCCTTGAGCCACCCTTCGGACCTCTGATTTCTCCCTGTGTCCCCTGCGTAGGCGGGCCATTCTTGATTAGCTTTTGGTTTCTTGGTTGGTGTTGGGAGAGAATTGACAAGTGAAGCGAATGAGGCGCAGGAGGGAAAGTGGACATTTAAACCAAAGGGAAAATTGGAGGCGATCCATGAACGGTGCAGATTTCATCCATCAAACCTGCCACGTCAACCGTTCAAATACGTTCTGCCCGAATCTCGAAGCTCAAATAGTACTGGCTCCGTGCGCTACCCCCGAATAGGCACCGGACACGTCGGTCACGCAAAATATGAGGTATCTCTCACTGGGAGGAGTCATATGTGCGATGGAAATAGAGAAGTTTATTTTGCAGCAAATATGGGAGGCTGATACTGACTGGTGGACCTGTACGATAAAGAAAGAACTGGAACAGTTCTCAGCGAAATAGTGCGATATAGTGCTATTGTTTTTATGATTTGAAATCACTATAGTGCCGCTATTGTGCGCTATTTACGATTGCGATTCAGCTACATGAATAAAAGATGAATCATTTTACCTGAATTTTCTTAATAAATTATAAATAAAAAATAAAAAATTAACAAACTGGATCGAAATACTTATTCGGCACCAAATTTTTTTATTTTTTCTGCTCAATCGAATAGACATTTCGACACAATGTTTGATCACAATTTTTGAGACACTCGCTACTCTTCGATCCATGTGTTTTTAGACCGACGTGTCCGGTGCCTATTCTAAGTAACACAGGGGGCCAGTATTATTAGAGCTTTGAGATTCGTGCGAAACGTATTACAACGGTTGGAATTTCCCAGAGAGTCGCGCAAAATATGAGATATCTCAAAGGATACAAATTCCCACCCATCTCGGTCCCAACATATATTGTATTAATGTGTTCACTTTAAATATGACACATGGCATACCATTTTGATATTGTTTATAAATTTTTAATTTTTATATTTTTATAAGTTTTTGAATGTCTACTGAATATGACACATCTGCATCTCGATCCCAAGTATTATTTTCTGAATGTCTTTTGAATATTATTCCTTCTTTACACAAATTTTGTATTTAGAAATAATATTCCAGCTAAATATTGTTTTAGTGTCCATTAACTTTTTAAAATTTACAAATATTATATTGGACGATTTTTTAGTAAAATATTAATAATCTTTAAGTTGCACAAAATAATTTATTAATTATAAAGTGCACAATCTATCTATAATAGTTTTTTTCTAAAATAAAAATATTACTAAAATTATCAAGTTATCAATAAACTGGGATCAGGTTCATAAATTTTTGAACCTAGGTTTTCGTCCCATCTGACTATAAAAAAGAAATAAAAAGTAAGAAGACATTCAAAAAATAATAAAAATATATAAATAAACAATATCAAAATAGTAATGTCATGTGTCATATTTAAATTGACAGCTCAAACATATAGCAATATCATATTTTTATAAAAACTAAACCAATTAAGTTAGTTTGTTAAATTTTTATTTTTTAAATATGATTTATAAAAAAAATTCCTATTACCCAGCACATTTATTATAAAAAAAATTATTTATTTTCTGTTAAAAAATCAAAGTAGAAATATAAAGAACTTATAATTATGTAAAATATTTAATTTTGTCGGGCAATCAAGCAAAGGATAAGGATAGGAGTCACAGAAATAACTTTACATTGAAACGCATCTTCTTTATCTAAATGAGGGATAGTCAAAAATTTCATCAAATGGGTAATTTTTTTCATTAATTTATTATTAAAATATTATATTAATTTTATGGTTTATCATAAGAAAAATTAAAAGAATTAGAAATAACTAATCGAATTAGGTTGGAGAGTCGAACTTCTTGCAAAATTAAATTAAGATAAAAAAAATAGTGTCAATGTTTAAAGTATTAAATTTTACTTTCAAACATAGCATAGTCAATACTTTTTTTCAAAATTTAGATTATTTTGAACAGTTGAACTTCATAAAATAACTTAATTCTCTTTATTAAAGTTGACTTATACCTTTGTAAAAGAATTTAATCTATTAAAAAAAATAATAGGTTAATTCTCGATTTAGATTCGCATATCAGCTATTCTCGATCTAAAAAGAGTAAAAGATCCAATGAATTGATATTTTAAGTACCACATATTGGAGGCAAAAACAAAAGAGTACCCTCTAACAGATATAGGATGACAAATATAGAAAGTATTTATAATTTTATTAGCTTCCCTAAATGAGAAAGAGTTCAATGGAGTATTTTTAAAGAATGTGATGGACATAAATAGTATTTTAAATGGTAACTCGTTTAAAATTGAATCTCAAAAGAAGCCCAAAATAGGAGCGTAGTCTCCAATTACTAAAAAATAGTACCTCTTCCCTCTTATATATACGGCTCAAAGAGAAATAATGCAATTCATTACCACAATTCATATAGAAAAAGAGAGAGACAGAGATAGTCTTGAAGAGAGCGAGAGAGATAGTTAGAGAGACTCCTTGAAGAACAGAGTGAAAGAGAGAGAATTGACAAAGGAGAAAACACATATGGCTCTTCTCCAAGCAGGGTCTAGTCGGGCAGCGCAGATGCGACCTGTTTTTCAGCATAATCTTGTAATGGAATTTGCAATCATAAATGAGGTTGCTGACTCCTATCGGTATGTGATGATTGATACCGAATTTCCTGGGTTGGTGTACCAGACCATAGCACACCCTAGAAACATCTCTCCTGAGCAACGTTACTCTCAGGTTAAGGCAAATGTTGATAACCTTAAATTGATACAACTAGGGATTACTCTTTCCAACAGAGATAGCGATGATTCTATGACTTGGGAATTCAATTTTCGTGGATTTGACCCTGAGGTTGATTCATAGGATCCGAGCTCAATTGAGTTGTTAAAATCGCAAGGAATTGACTTTTTGAAGAATAAAATTGAGGGTGTTGACCCGGATATATTCGCAGAGCTATTTTGGGAATCCAGGTTACTAATTTCCATGTCTGATAAAACATGATTAACCTTTCATGGAGCCTATGATCTTGCATTTTTAATAAAGATTATGTCTGGACAAGAGCTGCCGGATGATTTGCGAAAGTTCCTATACCGCATCACTGTCTATTTTGGTCATGATGTATTTGATGTAAAACATCTCATTAAGTCATGCAATGGTTTATATGGCGGTTTGGAAAATGTGGCGAAGATCCTTAAGATAGAACGGACTATCGGCCTTGCTCACCAGGCTGGTTCTGACAGTTTTTTGATTTGGGTAGTGTTCAACAAAATGATGAACCTCTTCTTCAAGAAAGATATTGAGTTCCGCCACGCACGCATTGTATGTGGAGTGCAAGAATTGTAAATTAGCTTATAATTTTTGTTATTGATTTTTTTTCAGTGGTTTTGATACTTATTTTGATCATGTTAATTATTTAAGTTAGTGTTGCAGATGATTGTATTTTTTTCCTTTTTTTAATGGGCAATGATGTTTATGTACCATTCTTTTCTTATTTTAATTTAATATCTATTTTTTTACGACTAATGTTGCACTGTGTATCTATTTAATGAGTGGTTATTCTTTCATGTATATTTTAACCTTTGTTAGATTACTCAATTTGGAATGGTAATTTGATCGGGAATATTGCTAATTTTATTTTGTTTTTATTTTTGGATGTTTGAAAATAGAATTATAGAAACTAAATTTGATGGGAACCAAACAATTAATGCTATATAGTTGAAAAATACAAAAAAACCACAAAAAGCTGAACTTCGATACTAAATATAGATTGGGGTATGTCTCATCAGGAATAGGTGTAACATAGGTAGTAAAAGAGAACAAACTTGAATTATCTATTTACAAGTATAACAAGTCAAACCACACTAGAAAACGATGAAAGCAGAAAGCACAAGTAGTAAATTATAAAAGTCTACAAATGGAAACTAATTAGGCTCATTTTGTTTGAGTCAATGACTCTCATCTAATAAATTAATGGGAGGGATTAATTAGGCCCCTTTTTTTTTACAAGAAGATTAAAAGGCGATCTAATATTAAGAAGAGAAAAAAATCAGTCTTTGAAAATCAGAACATGCAGTCAGGCATAATAAAGTTATCTGATCCCTGGAGACTAATAACAAAATAGAAAAGATATCCCTGGAGACTAATTCATCCCTTGTAAAAGCCATTACAAAATATCACACATGTATGTATGTAAGATTCCCGGGTCTTTCTCCAGCCATTATCTACCATCCATACCTTGTGTAAGTCTGCTTCAACATCTGATTTCTCAAAGAATCACTCTTCAAAGAAATAGACCATACATTACTTAGCCTGAAATGCAGCCACTCGCATATTATGTCATGGCCTTTCTCAAATGCCTAATGTGCTTTTAAAGTCAGTAGCTTGAATTCATAAATATGACAGAAGAATAATCATTAAATTATAATGAAATCAGCAGACTTGAATTTTCAAAGAAACATGGCTACGACTAACTGGTATAGCTACAAAAATCATAGCGCTTTCTCAAATGGGTATTCAACAGTTAACCTCATTGAAATTTCTTTACTGATTACCCCATTTTTACATTCTTACCAGAAAAAATAATTATTCAACAGTTAAGATAACCTTAACACAGAATCAAGAAAAAACAGCAAAGTCGCAGCTTTATTTCTTGACATTATTGCAAAGAGACTGAATCCTCTGCCCCCCGGGGGGCAGGAAATTCCTGCCCCCAGAGTCTCTGCGGGTGGGGCCCATTTAAAAACAGTAACAAAAAGTTAAACCCTAAACAGTAATCGGTCCCACCCCGGTCCCACCCGACAGAGACTCTGGGGGCAGGAATTTCCTGCCCCCCGGGGGGCAGAGGATTTTGTTTCTATTGCAAACTCCTCTGTACATTTTTATCTGTAAAAGGGAAATTAAAATCTCTGAGCAAGAACCTTTATAACTCAATCAAAAGATAAAATTAAAAAAAAAACTATTTCCACCGAAGATAAAAAAACAACTACAAAATGGGAAAAATATGTTAAAATCCAACAAATTAACAACAGAAAACACAGCAAGATATGAAGCTTCAATTTCTGGTAAGGCTACAAAAAACCTTATCTGAACCAGACTATGAATGACTCCCAACAGAAGATCGATTCTTAATTAATATTACTGACTTTTACATTATTACCAGAAAAGAAGACAAAAACCTTTTACATTAACACCATCAGATAACCTAAATATTACTGATAGCTACTATCTAGTTTCTCAATAAAAAAAAAAAACACCATCAGATAACCTAAACACACAATAAACCAAATCAAGAAACCAGATCCCAATAACTAATCCAACCAAACTATGAACACAAGATAATAACTAGAACAAGAGACTCTAAACCCCCAACCTGAACAATGAATTCAAGAAACCAAGAAACAGACACTGACAGCATAATTACCTACCCAGAAGACAGACTCTAAGCTCATTCTCCAGCCATTATTTCTATCAGCATCTGGATTCTCATGTCTCGTAGAATCCCTCTTGAAGGATATAGACCGTACTTTACTCCCTGAAATTCAAATAAATTGCAAATTATGTCCTGGCCTTTGTCAAATGCCTAATGTGCATAAATAAGCAGATATATAATCAATAGATTATAATGAAATCATAAGACTTGAATTATGAAAGAGAAAAAGATAAGACTGACTGGTATGGCAAGAAACCAGACCGGATAAATTATTCGAGCCAGACTATGAATGATGCAAGATCCCAACTAGATCAACAGACTTCGACCACAAGATCCCAATTCTTTATTAATTTTACTAAGTTTTGCATTATTAGCAGAAATAAAGATAAAATATTTACATTAACGATTAAGATAACCAAAACACACAAAAAAAAAAACTTATCTGAACCAGACTAAGAATGAACTGAAGATGCGAACTGGATTAATAGACTCCCAACACAAGATCGATTCTTTATTAATATTACCGAGTTTTACATTATTACCAGAAAAGAAAACAAAGACCTTTACACTAACAACATCAGAAACCTAAACGCACAATAAACCAGATCCCAATACCTAATCCAACCAAACTATGAACACAAGATAATAACTAATAAAACAAGAGACTCTAAACCCCTAACCTGAAAAATGAATCTTAGAAACCAAGAAACAGACACGGACAACATATATAATTACCTACCCAGAAGACATACTCTGCACCTAAATAAAATACATGACACTAAACCTACATGAATCACTCAGGACCAAACCTAACAACCTACACGTAGTCTGTGTACCAGACTATAACCCAAACGCCATAATAATAGCTAAACCTCCACACCGGCACCCAGACAGGACAGTAAGGAGGTATGACTGGGTACCCCTTTTGGCCAGTGGTACTCTCGCAAGAGCTTACCGACTCTCGTATAGCCGGCTCAGCATTTTCCCTCTGGGGAACCTCAATTCGTGGCTCCCTCCGGCGAACCACCCTTTGGCTCTCCGATCTCTCGGTGGTGCTTACCGACCGTCGATTGGCCAGCTCAGCATCTTCCCTCCCGGGAACTTCAATTCGTAGCTCCCTCCCTTGAACCACCCTTCGGACCTCGGATTTCTCCCTGTGTCCCCTGCGTAGGCGGGCCATTCTTGATTACTTTTGGTTTCTTGGTTGATTGGTATTGGGAGAGAATTGACAAGTGAAGCGAATGGGGCGCAGGAGGGAAAGTGAACATTTAAACCAAAGGGAAAATTGGAGTCGATCCATGAACGGTGCAGATTGCATCCATCAAATGGGCGGGGCGCATCATGACGTAGCAGTTTATTCATATTACGGATTTTCACGAAACCTGCCACGTCATATCTGTACAGATCCCAATCGCACGGATCTTAAGACGACACCGCTTTCTCCTTTTTCCACATCATAATTCATAATCCCAGTTCCCAAGTCTCAACTTGAAGTACCAAATAGCAATGTCTCGATATCGCCACAGGAGATCTGAAAGAAATTGGTCACCATCGAGTGTTATCCTCTGAGATATCGCATATTTTGCGTGACCGACATGTCCGGTGCCTATTTGGGAATAGCGCAGCGGTCAGTATTAATTGCGCTTTGAGATTCGTGCAGAATGTATTTGAACAGTTGAGATTTTACAAAAGCACGCAAAATATGTGATATCTCAGAGGATGCGAATTTGGGATTCATTCATACGTGCGACGGAAATTAAGAAGTCACTTATTTTGCGAATATTTACAGCTAACAAGAGGGGAAAGTATTGTCTGTGGAGTTTTTTCGTGCGGAGCTTTTAATTTGGTCCATTTGTTTCGAAATAAACGGACCAGATTAGTTATTACTCAAATTTTAAAAAAACTCAAAATTTGATGAACTCTTAATCCAGTCCGTCCGATCCAAAATGAACAGACCAGATTAAAAGCTCCGCAGAAAATAGTATTCCAAACAAGAGGGAAAGATACCGACTAGTGGACCCGTTTTGTGAAGAAAAGAAACAGGAAACGATTCTTAGCGGGCTTCTAAGCTATCACTTCTATTGTACTTCAATTATCTATTTATTTCTGGGCTTGGGCCCAAATTATTAAAAAAAAAAAAAACCAACCCGCCATCTCTGTGGAGCGATGTGTTGTTCTGTTACCTACTGGCTACTGTAACGGCTGAAAACGGATATCCGTCATAATTAGAAACGGATCACCCAGGTACCTGACTCAAGCAAATTACAAACGGACGTCCAGATTAATTCTAGTCGGGTCAAAATCAATCGATATTTATGGAAATTATAAGGGATTTGTTTTGAGATATGTGCCAAGTTAAAAGAATTAATCATGTTTGTAATTTGCTTGAGTCAAATACTTGACTCAAGCAAATTATAAACGGACAGTCCAGATTAGTTCTTTTAACTTGACACAAATCTCAAAAAAAAGATCTCCTATAGTTTTCATATGTATCAAAATGACTCTAACCCGCTAGAATTAATTTGGACATCCGTTTGTAATTTGCTTGAGTCAGTTACCAGGGAACATAGTCACAAGATTCGGGAATTAAATCTGAATTAAACTCGAATAATTATTTATTTGATAATGATCGAGGTACACGATGTTTGCAAGAATAAAATGGACATAAATTTTACTTCTAGCGTAAAGAATTACAAAGTTGTATCAAGTTATTTATACAAAAAAGTATGATTTCTTTTTTTTTTTTTATTTCTGTATGATTTCTTATAATACTTGACCAGAGTTCAATCAACTATTCTTAGTAAAATATTGTTATAAAAAAATATTTATATTGAGTTTCTGAAAATTTACTTTCGTTTAATTAAATGAGACCCAATAAGTAGCCCATAATAATAAGTGAAAGTAAGAAGATTAATTGTTCAATTGGGCCCATAATATTATTAAATTTAAAACTTAGTTCGTCTCGCATGAACACAAAGTACAAACATCACACACAACAATCACCAACAATATTTACAAAATAGACTAAAATTTACTGAAGAAGCTGTGTATATACTGGGTTATCTCACTTGGTTTTTCCTCGTTAATGAAGTGCCCGGCTCCCTTCACCACCACCACCTCATCGAGCATCGGTATGAACTTCTTCATCCCTCCTTTGTGTATGAAGTCCTGTATACCGGGCGCATTGTAGGTAAGATCAAGATCCCCTACAATGAACTTGGTCGGGACCTTTATTTGTGCACCTGTCCATGGAGCTGTTAGCTCCCAGGTTCTGCAATATTTATTCAACATCCAACTTTCAGTATTATTAATCAAATATTAATTTGTGATATTAATTATGTCAATAATCAGATGGTCCAAACTAGATAGGTGCCATTAATTCCTTTTCGATTGGGACAATTTAGTTCAATTCAGATAATTATTAGGTCTGACCAGCTACTAATAAATATGGGCAGCTCATCGGTTACCATCAGATTATGTAACCAAACGTGTATAGTAACTTTCAATTATAGCTTGGTAGCTGGGTACCATTCTAATTAGAAGCTCTTGAATCAATCCACACATACTTAACCAATTAAACATCGATCGATGAAAGAAATAGCCAAAACCAAATACGAACTAATTAAGCATAATATTTGACCTTAAATACAGAACAGAAGGAGAGAAAGTAAAGCATACAGATCTAAAGCTCGATAGTAGTTCAAGCCACCAGTAAATCCTGTTTTTTCAAACTTGTTAACATAATACTTGATGTCTTCTTCCGATAGCCAAGAAGGCAGAGGAATCTGCTCATCTGGTGAGCCCCATCCATCCTTTGGGATGAAAAAGGGAGCTGGGTTCCGATATGTGAGAAATTTTTTCAACACCAGCTCTGTCCCAAGACGGGCAAACTCGGCCTCTATTGCTTTAGGCTCCTGCATGAATTCGAGGATAAGTAACAGTAGGCAGAGGAATCCTGTTTTTTCTTTTGATTCTGGCATGTTATTCACCAGCAAATCATGTTGCAGAAATGTGTATGACTGATCAGTAGATACAAATAATTTCATCATAATCGGAAATTAACCTCAATTCGACAAGGGTACTTTTGGAAATATCATTATTTATTATAGATAATTTCCTAAAATACATTTTTACCTGAATTCGACAAATGTAATAGTCATCACCATAAGTAGACCTTAGATACTCGACAGGTTTTCTGGCCGGATTGCGTGGTGCGAAAGGCACACTCAAATTTACCAATGCCTTCACCTTGTCGGGGCGAAACAAGCACACGTACCATGCCATAATTGCTCCCCAGTCATGCCCCACCAACAGCACCTAAATTTTATACCATAGCATAATAGGTGTTCTACTTGTGATCAAGTAAAAGAATATCTAAGCTGAAGTGTATATTGCAACTCCTAGCCCGCAGAATTTTTTTTAAATACCATAATAAAAAGGAATAAACCAAAACACCGCTGTTTTAGAGGAATTCCAACTTTACCCAAGCCGTAGATTGGCTCTGTGACCCCACTTTGCATGTTATAACAAACCAAAACATCCCCTGCGGCCCGTTAAATGGGGCCGCAGATTGGCTTTGCTGTCTGAGTAAAGATGACATTCCCCAAAACGGAAGTGTTTTGATTTTTTTTTATTTTTTATAATGGTATATAAAAAAAAAAAAAAATTCGGCCTAACCTGACATCAAACTCAAAAACATTATATGGGCTTGACTACGGGCTTCAATAAAACCAAGCATTATATGGGCTTCCTATTATACCATCATGCATCATGGGCTTACTATAGCCCTATAGTAACCTTTCAAGTCAATCCATTCCCTTTATTTTATGTAGACTTTCTTGTATTTTGTTATATTTTTATCCTAAATCGTGTTTTGTTTGATTTATTGTGCATATGATCTTGTATCCAAGTTATCTATTTTAGGCTTCATTGAGTATAACTATTCAATAAAAGTGTGTTTTATTAGAAATGATGGTACTCTCATTTCCATACTAGCTTAATACTTTTAACTGGTATAATTTATAACTTGTAGAATTACTTCTAAGTCTGGCTAATATGATATTAGTGTCATTTCAGCTTATATAAACACTGATTTCAAAACCTATTGAATTGACTTCAAACGGTGAATCCAAACCATTAAAACATAATTAGTTATGTGTTTACATGAAAATTTTATAATTTTTAGAATTTATTTAGTATCAAGTCAAGCAATCAAATGTGAGAGTTTTTAAGTTAACTTTCATGCATTCATTTTTCAACATTTTACAGCTTGACATGATACTAAAATCACTTGAAAAAAACAAAAAAATGCATGCAAACGCATAACTCATAAAGTAAATAGATCTTAACGGTTTTGAATTATCTATTCAATAAGTTTTGAAGTTAGTGTCATATGACACTGGTATCATATTAGCCAGACTCATCACTGCTTTAGTGGGTAAAAAGTAATGAGACTGGCTAGTATAAACTCAAAGCAAATAAGAGCGGGCCGTGCAAGTACAACCTTCACAAAAGTGGGAATAAACTCAAAGCCCGAGTCATTTCTTATTTGCTTTGTGGACTCATTACTACTAGTCGGCCTAAATAATTTTTTTCTTTCTTTCGCTGGCCTACAAGAATAGGACAGTATCTGCAAAGATAAAAAGTGACTATCCGCGAGAGTATACGGACATAAAGATGTTGTCTATTAGCGACAGTAATATCCGTGATCGTATACCGACAGTATCCCTCACAAATACTGTCCCATGCATGGGGTTATATATTTACTCAAACATGTTATAGGCAAACCTTCTCTTGTCCAAGAGAGTCAATGAGCGCCACCACATCTCCAACCACATGCAGAGCAGAGTACGATGCAGCACCACTTGGCACAGAGGAGTTGCCGTAACCCCTCAGATCTGGTGCAATCACGCGATAACCGAGGGCGGCAAGGCCATTGATCTGGTGCCTCCACGTGTACCATATCTCAGGGAATCCATGCAAAAGCACCACAACTGGCCCAGTGCCTTTCTCTGCCACATGGATGTCGATGCCATTTAGATGAACTGTTCGATGTGTGATGTCAAAGGAATCCATGTGCGGAGAAGGCATCGGAGCTGGAGCAGGAGGAGCAGGGGGAGGTGTTTGTTTCCGGCATAAACTGGAAAGGAGATTTCTCACGAAATCAACCATGGCGAGAGATCAGAGAAGCACTGCTAATGGTGAAATGGAGTTGGTGCATCTCGGGCTGTTTGTCAGTCGAGATACTTATCTTACCTTTCCTTGGTGGTTCACACTTGAATGATCTGTTCTTTGCTTGTCTTGGCACTCGCTTTTGGAATCTCTCTTTCTCTTTCAAGTGTTACTCGTGTTCATATTATACCTTTTATTAGCTTTGAGCAATCGCTTTACAGGATAAACGGTACTCGGTTTCTTTTATAGAAAAAGAAAAAGATTTATGAGTACTTGGTGACAATGTCAGATCCTCTGCAATGCAGTTCCGTGCATCTTCTGTGAAGCTGAGCCAATGATTCGAATTCAATGGTGGATAGTATTATAATAATGGGAAAATTGATTATTTGTCACTCCGAAACCTTAATATTTGAAAAATGCTACCCCGAAATTAGTCAGAGACCTCTTTTTTGCATCCGTGATACGAGCTCCATTGATCTCGCCAAGTTACCGCCAAGTTTCATTGATCTCGCCAATTTTCAAAAAAGAGGTCACTGGCTTGGTGGTTTGTAGCAACACAGATGCAAATTGACCTCTTGCAAAACCCATCTGTGATTTGCATCTGTAACCAATTTTCCCAAGTTAGCAACACACGAATAAGCTGTAAGTTTCACATAATAAATGTTGCGTTCAAACGATCAAATCAGAATTTAATGATGATAAAATATCTGGTAGCAGTGTGCTGTCTACAATAAAAAAAAAAAAAAATTGAATAGACCTCTTTTCAACATTTATTATATGAAACATGTATACAGATGCAAATTGATCTCGCCAAGTTTCAAAAAAGAGGCCTCTGGCTCAATGAGATTACATTTGCAACTTTAATCAATGGGTTTTGCAAGAAAGGGTACATAGATGATGCTTTGGCCATGAAAATGGTGAAAGTGGAGGTTTAAAAAATTAGGAGGGTATTTTAGCCATTAATTATTTAGAATGATAAAATTAAAAATTAACTAAATTTAAAATGGCATTAGAATTATTTCTAATTTTGAAATGATATTTTGAAAACTTTAAGATTTTGGAGTGGCAAATAATCAATTTTACCTATATTAATACACAATAAAAATCTGATAATAAATTTAAAATATTAGGGTGTCACGAATTTATACGTGACAGTGGATAATTTTTACATCTATTCACGATTTCACATGGGTTACCAGGTTGGGTCAAACTGCTACTCGCCTGTGATCAATAAATAAATCAAATCTAAGTTCAAATGAGGCACTTCTTTATTTGGGCCTTTTGGGGCTTGAAATAATAGATCCGGTTAGCCTACTGTTCCATTGCGATTGAGGCTATTTGAAAATTAGGGGTGGCTAAAAAGCTCGTAACTCGATCGTGACTCGCATCTGACTTGCTCACTAACAGTTCGTTTGTTACTAAATTAAGCTGTTAATGAACTAGCTTGTCACTAGTTCAGTTCATAATTAACGAGTTTAAGCTGGGGCTTAGCTTGCTCTCCAACTCGTGAGCTAGCCCGGTTAGGTACCAATTTATAAATTCATACGAATTTGTGTGTATTTTATACTGTTTATCTCCGTTTAGAGTATTAATTATACCCAAGTCGGGTATACCCTACCCTGCCCACCCGTGCCTGCTGCCCAGGGGTACCTGTGATCGAGCCCGGGTATGAGTCGGGTACGAGGGTATGCAAATACGGGCAAAAAACGGACCGAACCGATTTTTTTGGACAAATATCTGATCATATCCTACCCGACCATACCCGTACCTGACTTTACCCTACCCGGGTACCCGTCTACCCTTACCCATACTCGTACTCTTATACCCGACCCACTTTAATTCAAATTCAAATCCAAAATTTGATTTTTCCCCCACCCGGTTCAAAAAAAAACCCGGACCGGACCGGACGCCCTATCTGAACTGTCCTGCCCCTCAAGAGTACAACGGGCATGGATATAGAAAGGGCAGGACACGATTTTTGAAAAAAAATACTCGAGATACCCGTCTACCCGTCTACCCGTAATACCCATGCCTGACAAATACCCAAGAAAACACAGGAATCTGCTCATCTGGTGAACCCCATCCATCTTTTGGATGAAAAAGGGAGCTGGATTCTGATATGTGAGAAATTTTTTCAACATCAGCTGTCCCAAGATGGGCAAACTCGGCCTCTATTGCTTCAGGCTCCTGCAGGAATTTGAGGATAAGTAACAAACAGAACTCCTATTATGGGATTCTTCAGGAACGGCATAAATTTGGTTGTTTATGTGTCGCATTCTATATTTCTATTCTGTATTCTCAAGACACTGTATTTTTAAGACACTGGTGGATCACTAATTTTCAAAGTAGCTTAATAAATAGTAAAAAAATTCAGAAAAATATAAAATTTGGTTTCCAAGCACATTTCAATATAGAGTTCACATCTAACAGTTCAAATTGACCTTTTGAATTTTGGAATTATAAATCTTGTGAAGTTTCCAGATCTCACTTCAAGTATATCTATAATTACTTGCTCTGGTACAAATTGTTCTTTGAAAGTAAATCATCTTTGAAATTGTTTTACATACCATAATTACAAATGTTCAAAGTAAATCATCTTTGAGATTGGGAGATAGAATGATTTGCCACAAATCAGAGAATTAGTTGGACTGGAACATACCAGTAATTTCAAGCATAGACGAAGCTCAATTCCTTGACATTATGTGCAACGAGCTTGGATCTCAGTTGCATGAAATAGCAAAAAGAATCAAACTTGAGTAAAGAAAAACATTAGTTCGAGATAAAAGCGAAGGAGCTGACAGTCACCAATGCATTGAATGCACGAAGCAATTCGCCTATTTCATTAACAAAAATCTGGATACAACTCCATAGGAGCATTTGCCTTGTATAGGCGATGAGAAACATAAAAAAAAAAAAGTAAGATAAATGATTACAGAAATCGTGAGTTTATTCTATGGTTGCCATGTCAGCGATAGGTGCTGAGCTGGCGTAACCAACATCAAACAACTTCAAACAGATTCTGAAATTTGTCGGAGACGATCCTCTAATCCTCTTCTAATCCTCTCCCGTCTCCTCTCCAATTCTTCTCTGTTTCTGATCGGCGAGGCCCAGCTGTCAGGGATAATGAGCTTCAACGCCTTGGATTCACTTTTAATTGACGGGGCCCTCCTGTCAGTCAAACCACTTATCATTTCCTTCTGCCCCGATGCCCTGACCTTGCTACACGCTTGTCCTTCTTCTTCAATCAAATTCTGAATTCCAAGGGGCAAGGGTCACCCCCAAATCACTGCTAACTTTGCATTCTGTCAAACTCATATGCACATTTTCATCTGTGATAGGAAAATCAATATCTCTCAGCATGAACTTTAACAACTCAATCAAAGGATAAAATTTTAAAGACTTTCGACAACGATAAAAAACAACAAAAAAGAAGGGTAAGAGAAATTAAAATCCAACAAATCCAAAACATAAATGCATCAAGACATGGCATGGAGCTTTAATTCTTTACTCTTCCCACCCACTTTTACATTATCACCAGAAAAAAAAAAACGTTTCTATTAACACTTAAGAGAGAAAGTCAGCAAGTAATAAAAATCACATCCAAATGGAAAAAAACATAGGCAAAGATTTAATTCTTGACATTATTACAAATTCAACCGGGATAAATAATCCGAACCAGACTATGAATGAACTCAAGATCCCAACAGATCAACAGACTTCGAACACAAGATCCTAAACACATTTTTACATTATTACCATAAATAAATTAGATAAAATATTTACATTAATGTTTAAGATAACAAAAACCTTACCTGAACCAGACTATGAATGAACAGAAGATGCGAACTGAATTAACAGACTCCCAACATGTACACAATATCGATTATTTATTAATATTGCTGATTTTACCAGAAAAGAAGACAAGAACCTTTACATTAACACCATCAGATAACCTAAACGGAGAATAAACCAAATCAAGAAACCAGAATCCAATAACTAATCCAACCAAACTATGAACACAAGATAATAACTAGAACAACAGATAAAATATTTTCATTAACGCTTAAGATAACCTAAACAAACAATTGCTATTGCTCACTGACCTTAAAAAAAAAAAAAAAAAAAAAAAAAAAAAATGATACACACACACAAAAACCCTTATCCGAACCAGACTATGAATGAACTGAAGATGTGAACTGGATCAATAAACTCCCAACACAACATCGATTCTTTATTAATATTATGGAGTTTTACATTATTACCAGAAAAGAAGACAAAGACCTTTACATTAACAACATCAGAAACCTAAACGCAGTGTAAAAAATAGACAAAATCCAGTGTAAAAATTAAAATGGATACGACGTCAGACAAAATATAAAGAATAATTACACGTTTTAGATTTCAATATAAAACACGAATAACAAAGTCATATCAAGTTATTTATACAAAAATATGTTTTCTTAAAAAAATATTTATAATTTAAGTTGTATCAAGTTATTTATAATTTTTATGCAACGTTCATGCATTTTTTTTTATTGTTATGAAAAGTATTAAGTTTTCCGAAATTTTATTTCTTTTTTGCATCTGGAAAATTTTACTTTTCTTCGATTATTAAACTTCATTATCATACGAACACTATAATTCACATTGACTTTTTGCAACAACAAAAATATAATCATAACAAAAGTAACTAACAAACTAGTGAACCAAAACAACACTTAAAGACAAGTTCAACATTTTGAACTCGTTCATTTTCTTTGATTCAATGACTCTCATCTAATAAATTAATGGGAGTAGGATTAATTAGGCCCTTTTTTACAGGAAGATTAAAAGGCCATCTAATATTAAGAAGTGAAAAAATGACATGGAGGTGTTCGGCAGCCATTCTAAGGAGGTGGAGATTAAAAACTTAATTCTTACTAAGAGCATTTCTTCAGTAAAGTATAGTAGGATTAAGAATAAAGACTTAGCTCAAATAAAACATATTTTGTACTCTATAAAGACTTAAATACCCTTGTTTCACATTTTTCTTGTCATCTAATGTTACTATTATTATCAACATATTTCACACATTTAACTGCAGATAACTAAAAGTACTTGAAGTTAATAAATAATACAGATGAAAATAATAATTAATATAACAAACAAAGATGGCGATAAAATTAAACAGATATGATACTAAATTAATTCATTCATTAATTAATTTACAGCGCTTACTTTCCACGTTTTTGAAACAAAATTGAAATCATAGCAGCTTAGTTCATATAATTAATTCAAGAAAAAACAAAAGTCAGGCTCTCTGACCTCAAAGATAAGAGAATATATAAATAATTGAATCATTAATTTTCCATTGTGTTCTAAACTCTAATTACATTGTCTTAGAATTTACTATTTACAGTAACAAACTGAAATTAACTTCTAGTAACAAACTATTTATTACAACTATGTTTTTACAAATCATTTGGAGGTGTGGCTCCTCTCCAGTAGCGCCAGTAGTGCCAGTAGTTTCAGTGATGTTCTTTGGTCTAATATTATCATTTCAAACAAAATTAAGATTCACAACAGAATTAATTACGACTGGTACTGGTACTGGTACTTAAGGTTTTAAAGAGAAGCCCATTTCAAACAAAATTAAATTCACAAAAAATGTCATGAAGCTTCTGACTAAGGACTATATAATCCATATTGTACATGCAACAAAAATAGATGAAAAGAAAAATAGTTAGTGAACTGTCGTGCGACCCTTTCATCTAGGTAATGGGCCATAAACTGGTACATAGTATCAGTGCATCTAATGAACTGGTACATGGTGCATGATTGCAATGCAAGTGATAGGGATACAAGGCACTAATAATCTATTTCGTACCAGTGACACCTTAATTTTCAATTTTGTAACTAAAACAAGGGAGCACAAAGCTGGAGTTGATGCTTATTTACACACAACTCACTAAAATTACAAGAAGCCTGAATGCTCCAATGTCACACTAAGATTGCAACACATAGAAAGAAGAAAAAAAGAATAAAATCAAGGGCGTTGTTTTAAATACCGGGAACTTCTCCAATCCAAAATGGGAAGGAGTACTGACCTCGAAGGAGGAGACAAAAGTGCCAGCCATGAACTTGCTCCTCCTATGTGAACATCAGAACATGCAGTTAGACATGATAAAGTATTCTGATCGCCGGAGGCTAATAACAAAATAGAAAAGATATCCCTGGAGACTAATTCATACATTACAATATATCACACATGTATGTATGTAAGATTCCCGGGTCTTTCTCCAGCCATTATCTACCATCCATACCTTGTGTAAGTCTGCTTCAACATCTGATTTCTCAAAGAATCACTCTTCAAAGAAATAGACCATACATTACTTAGCCTGAAATGCAGCCACTCGCATATTATGTCATGGCCTTTCTCAAATGCCTAATGTGCTTTTAAAGTCAGTAGCTTGAATTCGAGCACTGGGACACCTCATACATAAATATGACAGAAGCATAATGATTAAATTATAATGAAAGCAGAAGACTTGAATTTTCAAAGAAAAATGGCTACGACAAACTGGTATGGCTACAAAAATCATAGCGCTTTCTCAAATGGGTATTACTTGCTGTCTTTTACTGATTACCCCCATTTTTACATTCTTACCAGACAAAAAAAAAAAAAAAAACAGAAATGCACTAAGACTTGAAGCTATTATTACCAGAGAAAAGAAAAAGATAGCAATACTTCTATTAACACTAAAGATAACCTAAACACAAAAATGAAAACCTGTCAAGAAACCAGACCCGGATAAATAATCCGAACCAGACTACAAATGAACTCAAGATCCCAACTGAAACAACAGACTCTGAACACCTTGATTCGAATTCTTTATTGTTTACACTGATCTTTACATTAATACCAGAAAAAAAAAAGATAAGCTCATTACGTTAACACTTCAGATAACCTAAACACACAAAAAACCTTATCTGAACCAGACTAAGAATGACTCCCAACACAAGATCGATTCTTTATTAATATTCCTGATTTTTTACATTATTACCAGAAGAGAAGACAAAACCTTTACATTAACACCATCAGATAACCTAAACACACAATAAACCAGATCAAGAAACCAGATCCCAATAACTAATCCAAACAAACTATGAACACAAGATAATAACTAGAACAAGGGACTCTAAATCCCCAACCTGAACAATGAATCCAAGAAACCAAGGAACAGACACTGACAGCATAATTACCTACCCAGAAGACAGACTCTAGCATCCACCCCTTGCATGTGTAAATCTCCATCAGCATCTGAAGGACTCTGCCTGAAATTCAAATAAATCGCATATTATGTCCTGGCCTTTGTCAAATGCCTAATGTGCATAATTAAGCAGCATATATAATGAATAGATTATAATGAAAACATAAGACTTGAATTTTGAAAGAGAAAAAGATAAGACTGACTGCTATGGCAAGAAACCAGACCGGATAAATAATTCGAGCCAGACTATGAATGATGCAAGATCCCAACTAGATCAACAGATTTGACCACAAGATCCCAATTCTTTATTAATTTCATTAATTTTTACATTATTACCAGAACTAAAGAGAAAATATTTACATTAATGCTTAAGATAACCTAAACATACAAAAAACCTTACCTGAACCAGACTAAGAATGAACTGAAAATGCGAACTGGATCAACAGACTCCCAACACAAGATCGATTCTTTACTAATATTATTAATTTTTACATTATTACTAGAATTGACATTAACAACATCAGAAACCTAAACGCACAATAAACCAAATCAAGAAACATGATCCCGATAACTAATCCAACCAAACTATGAACACAAGATAATAACTAGAACAAGAGACTCTAACCTGAACAATAAATCCCTAACCTGAACAATAAATCCAAGAAACCTGAACAATAAATCCCTAACCTGAACTCTAAACCCCTAACCTGAACAATAAATCCAAGAAACCGTGTCTGAGACACGGACAGCACAATTACCTACCAAATACATGACGCTAAACCTACATGAATCACTCAGGACCAAACCTAACAAGAGCTTACCGACTCTCATATAGCCGGCTCAGCATTTTCCCTCTGGGGAACCTCAATTCGTGGCTCCTTCCGGCGAACCACCCTTTGGCTCTCCGATCTCTCGGCGGTGCTTACCGACCGTCGATTGACCAGCTCGTAGCTCCCTCCCTTGAGCCACCCTTCGGACCTCTGATTTCTCCCTGTGTCCCCTGCGTAGGCGGGCCATTCTTGATTAGCTTTTGGTTTCTTGGTTGGTGTTGGGAGAGAATTGACAAGTGAAGCGAATGAGGCGCAGGAGGGAAAGTGGACATTTAAACCAAAGGGAAAATTGGAGTCGATCCATGAACGGTGCAGATTGCATCCATCAAACCTGCCACGTCAACCGTTCAAATACGTTCTGCACGAATCTCGAAGCTCAAATAGTACTGGCTCCGTGCGCTATCCCCGAATAGGCACCGGACACGTCGGTCACGCAGAATATGAGATCTCAGAGAAGTTTATTTTGCAGTAAATATGGGAGGCTGATACTGACTGGTGGACCCGTACGGTAAAGAAAGAACTGGAACAGTTCTCAGCAAAATAATGCGACATAGCGCTATAGTTTTTATGATCCAAAATCGCTATAGTGCTGCTATCGTGCACTATTTACGATTGCGATTCAACTACACGAATAAAAGATGAATCATTTTACCTGAATTTTCTTAATAAATCATAAATAAAAAATAAAAAATTAACAAAAGATCGAAATACTTATTCGGCCCCTAATTTTTATTTAATTTTTCTCAAAAATTTAATTTTTGAGACTCTCCGGTGCCTATTCGAGCGAACACAAGGGGCCGGTATTATTAGAGCTTTGAGATTCGTGTAAAGTTTTTGAATGTCTACTGAATATGACACATCTGCATCTCGATCCCAAGTATTATTTTCTGAATGTCTTTTGAATATTTAGCTGGAATATTATTCCATCTTTACACAAATTTTGTATTTAGAAATAATATTCCAGCTAAATATTATTTTAGTGTCCATTGACTTTTTAAAATTTACAAATATTATATTGGGCGATTTTTTCGTAAAATATTAATTAATATTTAAGTTGCATAAAATAATTTATTAATTATAAAGTGCACAATCTATCTATAATAGTTTTTTTCTAAAATAAAAATATTACTAAAATTATCAAGTTATCAATAAACTGGGATCAGGTTCATAAATTTTTGAACTTAGGTTTTCGTCCTGATGCGCGCAAAAGCGTATGCACAAAGTTTCAGTACAATAAGATGTACCTTTTAAACCTTTAACACGCGTTTGAGTTAAATTGCAAGTGCACAATTCTATCAAAGTAGTATTTTAGGTATCGATCCACAGGGAGTACGATAAAACTTAGTTCAAACTTTAGTAATAAATTTCAGAAAATAAAATAAAGTAAAGTGCAATAAAAGTAAATTGGGGGGTTTGTTCTAACAATTCCTAAAGTTGGGTTCAATACCCAAAAGAAAGGAGTTTGAAACAATAATTGTAAATAAAAGTAAAAGAAAGGAATTGATTTGCTTTAAAGATTTAGAGATCTAGGGGTCTTTGGTCTACAATTCCTTGCTAACTCTATTAATTCGGTATTTGTTTGAATTCATGTATGATTTGATGAGGTTTCTAACCTAATATGTTATTAAGAGTTACTTTCGTAAATTAATAACGTGCCTAGGTAACTCGAACTTCTCAATGAAGTTCCCCACCCTAGTTACCTAGACCTATAAGCTCTTATTAGTCTCTCATCTCCTCAAATATTGATACTTCGCAATTAAGTCCATCATACCAATACCCGATTTGAATTGAGATGTCCTAATTAGGGTTTGACTTCACGATTAGGTTCTTCACCAAATTCCTAACCTCAATTTCTATAGTTCCGGCTTAGATTAAATTGGTTACAATCTTAACCTAAACCTAAGGTATTTGCATTCATAGTTTGGTACTATCCTATTGATCACAGTCAATTTTGGTTCTTTCGAATCCAAAACGGGATACTACAATTCAAGTATTAACTATGTAATTAACACAAATTATTAAATCACAGAAATTAACAATCAAATCCCATAAAACAATCATAATAAAAACAAATAACCGAATAAAATAGAATTAAACAAGTTCATGCATTGACCTAAACCCCTAGAGAGAGAACTACTCCCTCATGGAGAGATCCATTACAAAAGTTGACAAAAGTAAGAAGAAATGAAATAAAGAAATGATTACACCCTTTATTTGATCAAAGCCCTCAATCTTGCCGACTTCTTGCTCAGGAAACCCTTCTTCTCCTTGCTTGAAAGCTTTCCTTACTTCAGAATTTATCGCTATGTGTGTAGAGAGAATGAAAGAATGAATGGGAAGAGATAGAGAGGAGATGTGAAGAGATGGATATGAAGAGATGATGTGAAGATATAGAGAGGAGATGTGAAGATATCCCTTGAGATGAGATGAGATTCCCTCTTTTATAGCCAAGGATCATGTCTAATTAAGAGCCTAGGGAGTGGAGTTAGTGGGTGTTATATTTGGATTGTTTTTCAGGATTGTCTTGTCCACATGTAGTTGTCAAAACGCGTCCATGATGCACCAAAAATAGAAAAACAGTCAAAAACGTGCAATTTTGGCTTTCTGCGGGTCCAGTGCGGGTGCTCCGAGCCGCACTGCGGATGGGCTGATCCGCACTGAGAAAAATTTTAGTTTTTAGTTTCTCATGTTGTAGATCTTCTCGCTAGCTTTCCAAAAAGTGGTCATAAGCCTTAATCGGAGTTACGAGTCAAAAGTTATGACCATTTTAAGTTCAGACTCTATTTTTGGTTGGCTGCTACAGTGCATCCGCACTGCAATCCGCATTGCTACAGTATCATCCGCACTGGAATCCGCACTGCTACAGTACCATCCGCACTGGGATCCGCACTGCTACAGTATCATTCGCGCTGAGATCCGCACTGCGTCCTAACAATCCGCACTGGGATCCGCACTGCGTCTTCACTATCCGCACTGCGGATGCATCGAGATCCGCACTAGGCTCGGACTTTTTCTGTGCGAACAGAGTGCGGCTGCATCGAGATCCGTGCATTCGCACGGATTTTGATGTATAGCTTATTATATCTTTTTAAAATTGGCGCGCGTCCAGAAATCCATCTAAGTACTTATTTTGGCCATATTCCAAACCGTGTGTTCGCAGTGGGCATATTTCTTCGGTTTTGCACGGATTTTGATGTATAGCTTATTATACCTTTTTAAAATTGGCGCGCGTCCAGAAATCCATCTATGTACTTATTTTGCCCATATTCCAAACCGTGTGTTCGCAGTGGGCATTTTTCTTTGATTTTTCTTCATTTTTCTTCATTTCCTGTAAGTTAAAACCAAGCAAACGCAGTAACTTGATCCTAGGTGTAATCTATTCACTTTATATTCAAAATACAAGATATTTGGTGTTATTTCGTGATAAAAATCAGATCGAATATGTATATAATTTAGGCCTATCACGTCCCATCTGACTCTAAAAAAGAAATAAAAAGTAAGAAGACATTCAAAAAATAATAAAAATATATAAATAAACAATATCAAAATAGTAATGTCATGTGTCATATTTAAATTGACAGCTCAAACATATAGCAATATCATATTTTGATAAAAACTAAACCAATTAAGTTAGTTTGTTAAATTTTTATTTTTGAAATATAATTTATAAAAAAAAATTCCTATTACCCGGCACATTTATTATAAAAAAATTATTTGTTTTCTGTTAAAAAAACCAAAGTAGAAATATAAAGAACTTATAACTATGTAAAATATTTATTTTTATCCGGTGATCAGGCAAAGAATAAGGACAGGATTCATGGAAATAACTTTACAATGAAACACATCTTCTTTGTCTAAACGAGGGATAGTAAAAAATTTCATCAGATGGTAAATTTTTTCATTAATTTATTATTAAAATATTAATATTAATTTTATGATTTTATCATAAGCATAATTAAAAGAACTAGAAATAACTAATCGAATTAGGTTGAAGAGTCGAGCTTCTTGCAAAATTAAACTAAGATAAAAAAAAATAGTGTCAATGTTTAAAGTATTAAATTTTACTTTCAAACATAGCATAGTCAATACTTTTTTTTCAAAATTTAGATTATTTTGAACAGTAGAACTTCATAAAATAACTTAATTCTCTTTATTAAAGTTGACTTATACCTTTGTAAAAGAATTTAATCCATTAAAAAAATAAAATAATAGGCTAATTCTCGATTTAGCGTCGCATATCAGCTATTCTTGATCTAAAATGAGTAACAGATTCAATGAATGGATATTTTAAGTACCACATATTGGAGGTAAAAACAAAAGAGTACCCTCTCACAAATATAGAATGACAAATATATGAAGTATTTATACTTTTATTAGCTTCCCTAAATGAGAAAGAGTTCAATCGAGTATTTTTAAAGAAGGCGGTAGACATAAATAGTTTTTTAAAATGGTAATTAATTTAAAATTGGATTTCAAAAAAAGTCCAAAATAGGAGCGTAGTCTCCAATTACTAAAAAATAGTACATCTTCCCTCTTATATATTCTGCTCAAAGAGGAATAATGCAATTCATTACCACAATTCATATAGAAAGAGAGAGAGAGAGAGAGATAGACTTGCAGAGAGCGAGAGAGATAGATAGAGAGACTGCTTGAAGAACAGAGCGAGAGAGAGAATTGACAAAGGAGAAAACACATATGGCTCTTCACCAAGTAGGGTCTAGTCAGGCAGCACAGATGCAACCTGTTTTTCAGCATAATCTTGTAATGGAATTTGCAATCATAAATGAGGTTGCTGACTCATATCGGTATGTGACGATCGATACCGAATTTCCTGGGTTGGTGTACCAGACCATAGCACACCCTAGAAACCTCTCCCCCGAGCAACGTTACTCTCAGGTCAAGGCAAATGTTGATAACCTTAAATTGATACAACTAGGGATTACTCTTTCTAACAGAGATAGCGATGATTCTATGACTTGGGAATTCAATTTTCGTGGATTTGATCCTGAGATTGATTCGCAAGATCCGAGCTCAATTGAGTTGTTAAAATCGCAAGGAATTGACTTTTTGAAAAATAAAACTGAGGGTGTTGACCTGGATATATTCACAAAGCTATTTTGGGAATCCAGGTTACTAATTTCCATGTCTGATAAAACATGGTTAACCTTTCATGGAGCCTATGATCTTGCATTTTTAATAAAGATTATGTCTGGACAAGAGCTGCCGTATGATTTGCGAAAGTTCATATACCGCATCACTGTCTATTTTGGTCATGATGTATTTGATGTTAAACATCACTGTCTATTTTGGTCATTAACGTCCGAGATACCGCATCACTGTCTAAAAGCCATTACAAAATATCACATATGTATGTATGTAAGATTCCCGGGTCTTGCTCCAGCCATTATCAGTACCATCCACATATACCTTGTGTAAGTCTGCTTCAACATTTGATTTTTCAAAGAATCACTCTTCAAATTACTTAGCCTGAAATGCAGCCACTTGCATATTATGTCATGGACTTTCTCAAATGCTTTTAAAGTCAGTAGCTTGAATTCATAAATATGACAGAAGAATAATCATTAAATTATAATGAAATCAGCAGACTTGAATTTTCAAAGAAACATGGCTACGACTAACTGGTATAGCTACAAAAATCATAGCGCTTTCTCAAATGGGTATTCAGCAGTTACCCTCATTGAAATTTCTTTACTGATTACCCCATTTTTACAAACTCCTCTGTACATTTTTATCTGTAAAAGGGAAATTAAAATCTCTGAGCAAGAACCTTTATAACTCAATCAAAAGATAAAATTAAAAAAAAAAAACTATTTCCACCGAAGATAAAAAACAACAACAAAATGGGAAAAATATATTAAAATCCAACAAATTAACAACAGAAAACACAGAAAGATATGAAGCTTCAATTTCTTTACTGTTTCCACCCCTTTTAAATTCTTACCAGAAAAAAAAGGAAATAAAAAAGAAAATCTTAAAATTAACACTTAAAATAACCTAAATACACAAACTTGAGAAAAAGAGAGCAAGTAATAATCCAAATGGCAAAAAAAGCAGCATTGAAGCATTAATTCTTCACATCTCAATCAAAAGATAAAAGTTTAACATACTATTTCCACACAAAATGAAGAAAAAAAATAAAAAAAATGAAACAAGTATTAAAATCCAACAAATCCAAAACAGAAACGCAGTAAGACAAGAAGCTATTATTACCAGAGAACAAAAAACAATAGCCATACTTCTATTAACACTAAAGATAACGTAAACACAAAAAAAGAAAAACCTGTCAAGAAACCAGACCCAGATAAATAAACTCAACATCCCAATTCTTTATTGTTTATTGTTTACACTGATTTTTACATTAATACCAGAAAAAAAAGATATGCTCATAACATTAACACTTAAGATAACCTAAACACACAAAAAACCTTATCTGAACCAGACTATGAATGACTCCCAACACAAGCTTGATTCTTTATTAATATTACTGATTTTTACATTATTACCAGAAAAGAAGACAAAAACCTTTACATTAACATCATCAGATAACCTAACCACACAATAAACCAGATCCCAATAACTAATCCAACCAAACTATGAACACAAGATAATAACAAGAACAAGATAATAACTAGAACAAGAGACTCTAAACCCCCAACCTGAACAAAGAATCCAAGAAACCAAGAAACAGACACTGACAGCATAATTACCTACCCCGGGTCATTCTCCGGCCATTATATCTAGCATCCACCCCTTGCATGTGTAAATCTCCATCAGCATTTGAATTCTTATGTCTCGTAGGATCCCTCTTGAAGGAAATAGACCGTACATTACTCTGCCTGAAATTCAAATAAATCGCATATTATGTCCTGGCCTTTGTCAAATGCCTAATGTGCATAATTAAGCTGCATATATAATCAATAGATTATAATGAAATCATAAGACTTGAATTTTGAAAGAGAAAAAGATAAGACTGACTGGTATTGCAAGAAACCAGACCAGATAAATAATTCGAGCCAGACTATGAATGATGCAAGATCCCAACTAGATCAACAGACTTCGACCACAAGATCACAATAATTCGACCACAATAATTCGAGCGCGCTATTTACAATTGCGATTCAGCTGAATCATTTTACCTGAATTTTCTTAATAAATCAACTTGGATCCAAATACTTATTCGGCACCATTTTTTTTTTTTTCCTGCTCAATCGAATAGGCATTTCGACACAGTATTTGATCACAATTTTTGAGACACTCGCTACTGAAAATTAATTTTTCTTTTCTGTGCCGAATAGACTCTTCGATCCATGTGTTTTTAGACCGACGTGTCCGGTGCCTATTCTAAGTAACACAGGGGGCCAGTATTATTAGAGCTTTGAGATTCGTGCAAAACGTATTACAACGGTTGGAATTTCCCAGAGAGTCACGCAAAATATGAGATATCTCAAAGGATACAAATTCCCACCCATCTCGGTCCCAACATATATTGTATTAATGTGTTCAATTTAAATATGACACATGGCATACCATTTTGATATTGTTTATAAATTTTTATAAGTTTTTAAATGTCTTCTGAATATGACACATCTGCATCTCGATCCCAAGTATTATTTTCTGAATGTCTTTTGAATATTTAGCTGGAATATTATTCCTTCTTTACACAAATTTTGTATTTAGAAATAATATTCCAACTAAATATTGTTTTAGTGTCCATTAACTTTTTAAAATTTACAAATATTATATTGGGCGATTTTTTAGTAAAATATTAATTAATATTTAAGTTGCATAAAATAATGTATTAATTATAAAGTGCACAATCTATCTATAATAGTTTTTTTCTAAAATAAAAATATTACTAAAATTATCAAGTTATCAATAAATTGGGATCAGGTTCATAAATTTTTGAACCTAGGTTTTCGTCCCATCTGACTCTAAAAAAGAAATAAAAAGTAAGAAGACATTCAAAAAATAATAAAAATATATAAATAAACAATATCAAAATAGTAATGTCATGTGTCATATTTAAATTGACAGCTCAAACATATAGCAATATCATATTTTTATAAAAACCAAACCAATTAAGTTAGTTTGTTAAATTTTTAATTTTTAAATATGATTTATAAAAAAAAATCCTATTACCCAGCACATCTATTATAAAAAAAATATTTATTTTCTGTTAAAAATCAAAGTAGAAATATAAAGAACTTATAACTATGTAAAATATTTATTTTTATCGGGTGATCAGGCAAAGGATAAGGATAGGAGTCACGAAAATAACTTTACATTGAAACACATCTTCTTTGTCTAAACGAGGGATAGTAAAAAATTTCATCAGGGTAAATTTTTTCATTAATTTATTATTAAAATATTATTATTAATTTTATGATTTTATCATAAGCAGAATTAAAAGAACTAGAAATAACTAATCGAATTAGGTTGAAGAGTCGAGCTTCTTGCAAAATTAAATTAAGATAAAAAAAAATAGTTTCAATGTTTAAAGTATTAAATTTTACTTTCAAATATAGCATAGTCAATACTTTTTTTTCAAAATTTAGATTATTTTGAACAGTTGAACTTCATAAAATAACTTAATTCTTTTATTAAAGTTGACTTATACCTTTGTAAAAGAATTTAATCTATTAAAAAATAAAATAATAGGTTAATTCTCAATTTAGATTCGCATATCAGCTATTCTCGATCTAAAAAGAGTAAAAGATCCAATTAATTGATATTTTAAGTACCACATATTGGAGGCAAAAACAAAAGACTACCCTCTGACAAATATAGGATGACAAATATAAAAAGTATTTATAATTTTATTAGCTTCCCTAAATGAGAAAGAGTTCAATTGAGTATTTTTAAAGAATGCGATGGACATAAATAGTTTTTTTAAAATGGTAACTCATTTAAAATTGGATCTCAAAAGAAGCCCAAAATAGGAGCGTAGTCTCCAATTACTAAAAAATAGTACCTCTTCCCTCTTATATATACAGCTCAAAAAGGAATAATGCAATTCATTACCACAATTCATATAGAAAAGAGAGAGAGAGATATAGACTTGAAGAGAGCGAAGAGAGCGAGAGAGATAGTTAGAGTAACTGCTTGAAGAACAGAGCGAAAGAGAGAGAATTGACAAACGAGGAAACACATATGGCTCTTCACCAAGCAGGGTCTGGTCGGGCAGCGCAGATGCGATCTGTTTTTCAGCATAATCTTGTAATGGAATTTGCAATCATAAATCAGGTTGCTGACTCATATCGGTATGTGACGATCGATACTGAATTTCCTGGGTTGGTGTACCAGACCATAGCACACCCTAGAAACCTCTCCCCCGAGCAACGTTACTCTCAGGTCAAGGCAAATGTTGATAACCTTAAATTGATACAACTAGGGATTACTCTTTCCAACAGAGATAGTGATGATTCTATGACTTGGGAATTTAATTTTCGTGGATTTGACCCAGAGATTGATTCACAGGATCCGAGCTCAATTGAGTTGTTAAAATCGCAAGGAATTGACTTTTTGAAGAATAAAATTGAGGGTGTTGACCTGGATATATTTGCAGAGCTATTTTGGGAATCCAGGTTACTAATTTCCATGTCTAATAAAACATGGTTAACTTTTCATGAAGCCTATGATCTTGCATTTTTAATAAAGATTATGTCTAGACAAGAGCTGCCGGATGATTTGCGAAAGTTCCTATACCGCATCACTGTCTATTTTGGTCATGACGTATTTGATGTAAAACATCTCATTAAGTCATGCAATGGTTTATATGGCGGTTTAGAAAATGTGGCAAAGATCCTTAAGATAGAACGGACTATCGGCCTTGCTCACCAGGCTGGTTCTGACAGTCTTTTGATTTGGGCAGTGTTCAACAAAATGATGAACCTCTTCTTCAAGAAAGATATTGAGTTCCGTCACGCACGCATTGTATGTGGAGTGCAAGAATTGTAAATTAGGTTATAATTTTTGTTATTGATTTTTTTTCAGTGGTTTTGATACTTATTTTGATCATGTTAATTATTTAATTTAGTGTTGCAGATGATTGTACTTTTTTCTTCTTTTAATGGGCAATGATGTTTCTGTACCATTCTTTTCTCATTTTAATTTAATATCTATTTTTTTAGGACTAATGTTGCACTGTGTATCTATTTAATGAGTGGTTATTCTTTCATGCATATTTTAACCTTTGTTAGATTACTCAATTTGGAATGGTAATTTGATCGGGAACATTGCTGATTTTATTTTGTTTTATTTTTAGAAGTTTGAAAATAGAATTATAGAAACTGAATTTGATGGGAATCAAACAATTAATACTATATAATTGAAAACACAAAAAATCACAAAAAGCTGAACTTCAGTACTAAATATAGATTGGGGTATGTCTCATTAGGAATAGCTGCAACATAGATAGTAAAAGAGAACAAACTTGAATTATCTATTTACAAGTATAACAAGTCAAACCACACTAGAAAACGATGAAAGCACAAGTAGTAAATTCTAAAAATCTACAAATGGAAACTAATTAAGAACAGAAAAAATTACAGTCTTTGAAAATCAGAACATGCGACATAATAAAGTATTCTGATCCCTGGAGACTAATAACAAAATAGAAAAGATATTCCACATTGTATATAGTGCTAATTCATCCCTTGTAAAAGCCATTACAAAATATCACACATGTATGTATGTAAGATTCCCGGGTCTTGCTCCAGCCATTATCGGTACCATCCATATATACCTTGTGTAAGTCTGCTTCAACATTTGATTTCTCAAAGAATCACTCTTCAAAGAAATAGACCATACATTACTTAGCCTGAAATGCAGCCACTCGCATATTATGTCATGGCCTTTCTCAAATGCTTAATGTGCTTTTAAAGTCAGTGCTTGAATTCGAGCACTGGGACACCTAATACATAAATATGACAGAAGCATAATCATTAAATTATAATGAAATCAGAAGACTTGAATTTTCAAAGAAAAATGGCTACGACTAACTGGTATGGCTACAAATATCGTAGCGCTTTCTCAAATGGGTATTCAACAGTTACCCTCATTGAAATTTCTTTACTGATTACCCCATTTTTACAAACTCCTCTGTACATTTTTATCTGTAAAAGGGAAATTAAAATCTCTGAACAAAAACCTTTACATTAACACCATCAGATAACCCCTAAATATTACTGATAGCTACTATCTGGTTTCTCAAAAAAAAAAAAAATAAATAAAAAAAACACCATCAGATAACCTAAACACACAATAAATCAAATCAAGAAACCAGATCCCAATAACTAATCCAACCAAACTATGAACACAAGATAATATCCAGAACAAGAGACTCTAAACCCCCAACCTGAACAATGAATTCAAGAAACCAAGAAACAGACACTGACAGCATAATTACCTACCCAGAAGACAGACTCTAAGCTCATTCTCCGGCCATTATATCTAGCATCCACCCCTTGCATGTGTAAATCTCCATCAGCATCTGAATTCTGATGTCTCATAGGATCCCTCTTGAAGGATATAGACCGTACATTACTCTGCCTGAAATTTAAATAAATCGCATATTATGTCCTGGCCTAACGTGCATAAATAAGAAGCATATATAATCAATAGATTATAATGAAATCATAAGACTTGAATTTTGAAAGAGAAAAAGATAAGACTGACTGGTATTGCAAGAAACCAGACCGGATAAATAATTTGAGCCAGACTATGAATGATGCCAGATCCCAACTAGATCAACAGACTTCGACCACAGGATCCCAATTCTTCATTAATTTTACCAGACTACGAATGACTGGTTTTGCATTATTACCAGAAATAAAGATAAAATATTTACATTAACGTTTAAGATAACCAAAACACACAAAAAAAACTTATCTGAACCAGACTAAGAATGAACTGAAGATGTGAACTGGATCAACAGACTCCCAACACAAGATCGATTATTTATTAATATTACTGAGTTTTACATTATTACCAGAAAAGAAAACAAAGACCTTTACACTAACAACATCAGAAACCTAAACGCACAATAAAGCAAATCAAGAAACCAGATCCCAATACCTAATCCAACCAAACTATGAACACAAGATAATAACAAGAACAAGATAATAACTAAAACAAGATAATAACTAAAACAAGAGACTCTAAACCCCTAACCTGAACAATGAATCCTAGAAACCAAGAAACAGACAAGAACAACATAATTACCTACCCAGAAGACATACTCTGCACCTAAATAAAATACATGACGCTAAACCTACATGAATCACTCAGGACCAAACCTAACAACCTACACGTAGTCCGTGTACCAGACTATAACCCAAACGCCATAATAATAGCTAAACCTCCACACGGGCACCCAGACAGGACAGTAAGGAGGTATGACTGGGTACCCCTTTTGGCCAGTGGTAATCTCGCAAGAGCTTACCGACTCTCGTATAGCCGGCTCAGCATCTTCCCTCTGGGGAACCTCAATTCGTATCTCCCTCCGGCGAACCACCCTTCGGATCTCCGATCTCTCGCTGTGTCCCCTGCGTAGGCGGGCCATTCTTGATTAGCTTGTGGTTTCTTGGTTGGTATTGGGAGAAAATTGTGGAGGCGGGAAGACAGGAGGGAAAGTGGACATTTAAACCCAAGGGAAAATTGGAGTCGATCCATGAACGGTGCAGATTGCATTCATCAAACCTGCCACGTCAGATCCGTACCGATCACAATCGCACGGATCTTAGACGACCCCGAACTCTCCTTTTTCCAAATCATAATTCATATTTCATAATCCCACTCCCAACTCCCAAGCCCAATTTGAAGTAGCAAATAGCAATGCCTCGATGACTTGATACTAAATATATTCAAAAAATTATAAATTTTGATGTAAACACACAACTAATAAAGTAGATCGGTTTGAACGGTTTTGATTTATTGTTTGAAGTCGATTTGATGGGTTTTGAAGTTTGTGTTATATAGACTGAAATGACACTGATATTATAGTAGCCATACTCCTTTCTGTGTTAATTGCGATTCAGCTACACGAATACAAGATGAATTATTTTACCTGAATTTTCTTTATAAATCATAAATAAATAAAAAATTAACAAACCAGTTTGGATTTTATGAAAATCATAAGTATCGAAATACCTATTTGGCGCCAATTTTTTTTTTTTTTTCTGTTGAACCGAATAGGCATTTCGACACAGTAAACCCTAAACCCTAAACTCTAAACTCTATACCCATATGAAAAAATAGTAACAAATTTTTAAAAATTATAAAATTTAATCCCTAACTATATTTTAGTATGGATATCATGTTGAACGATTCAAATTGACAATTTAAACTTTAAAAATGAAAATATAAAATATAAGGTATGATGAGATATGAAAGATATAGACATTGGAACTCTCCTCTTCTTTTTATTGAAGTTTTTAAAGTTGACTTGTATCTTTGTAAAATAATTTAGCCCATTCTATTGAGAAAAAAAACAGGTTAATTCATTATAGTCTCATTGGAAGACCATTCTTTTTGTCTCCGTTCGTTCTATTTTTCAAAATAAAAAACTCAATCAAATTTGTAGCGAATCCGTCAATTTCACCACGGCGGAAGCTCAGTCAAAAATAGACAAAATCCAGTGTAAAAAATAAAATGGACACGACGTCAGACAAAATATAAAGAATAATTACACGTTTTAGATTTCAATATAAAACACGAATAACAAAGTCATATCAAGTTATTTATACAAAAATATGTTTTCTTAAAAAAATATTTATAATTTAAGTTGTATCAAGTTATTTATAATTTTTATGCAACGTTCATGCATTTTTTTTATTGTTATGAAAAGTATTTATATTAAGTTTTCCGAAATTTTACTTCTTTTTTGCATCTGGAAAATTTTACTTTTCTTCGATTATTAAACTTCATTAGAACACTATAATTCACATTGACTTTGCAACAACATAATTATAATCATAACAAAAGTACCTAACAAACTAGCTAGTGAACCAAAACAACACTTAAAGACAAGTTCAACATTTGAACTCGTTCATTTTGTTTGATTCAATGACTCTCATCTAATAAATTAATGGGAGTAGGATTAATTAGGCCCTTTTTTACCAGACGATTAAAAGGCCATCTAATATTAAGAAGTGACAAAATTACATGGAGGTGTTCGGCAGCCATTCTAAGGAGGTGGAGATTAAAAACTTAATTCTTACTAAGAGCATTTCTTCAGTAAAGTATAATAGGATTAAGAATAAAGACTTAGCTCAAGTAAAACATATTTTGTACTTAAATACCCTTGTTTCACATTTTTCTTGTCATCTAATGTTACTATTATTATCAACATATTTCACACATTTAACTGCAGATAACTAAAAGTACTTGAAGTTAATAAATAATACAGATGAAAATGATAATTAATATAACAAACAAAGATGACGATAAAATTAAACAGATGTGATACTAAATTAATTAATTCAGTTTAAATTACAGCACTTAGTTTCCGCGTTTTTGAAACAAAATTGAAATCATAGCAGCTTAGTTCATACAATTAATTCAAGAAAAAACAAAAGTCAGGCCCTCTGACCTCAAAGATAAGAGAATATATAAATAATTGAATCATTATTTTTCCATTGTGTTCTAAACTCTAATTACATTGTCTTAGAATTTACTATTTACAGTAACAAACTGAAATTAACTTCTAGTAACAAACTATTTATTACAACTATGTTTTTACAAATCATTTGGAGGTGTGGCTCCTCCTCTCCAGTAGCGCTAACAGCTCTGCAGTAATGCCAGTAGTTTCAGTGATGTTCTTTGGTCTAATATGATCATTTCAAACAAAATTAAGATTCACAACAGAATTAATTACGACTGGTACTGGTACTGGTACTGGTACTTAAGGTTTTAAAGAGAAGCCTGTTTCAAACAAAATTAAATTCACAAAAAATGGCATGAACCTTTTGACTAGGGACTATATAATCCATATTGTACAATGCAACAAAAATAGATGAAAAGATATTTATAATTTAAGTTATTTGTACAAAAATATAACGAAGTCATATCAAGTTATTTGTACAAAAATATATTTTCTTAAAAAAAAATTATAATTTAAGCTGTATGAAGTTAGTTATAATTTTTATGGAACGTTCATGCATTTTTTTTATTGTTATGAAAAGTATTTATATTATGTTTTCCGAAATTTTACTTCTTTTTTACATCTGGAAAATTTTACTTTTGTTCGATTAATAAAGTTCATTATCATACGAACACTATAATGCACATTGACTTCGCAACAACCTAAATATAATCATAACAAAAGTAACTAACAAACTAGTGAATCAGAACAACACTTTAAAGACAAGTTAAGTTCAACATTTTGAACGATTCAATGAATCTCATCTAATATATTAATGGGAGTAGGATTAATTAGGCCCCTTTTTACAAGAAGATTAAAAGGCGATCTAATTATTTTATTAATACTTAGAAAACTATCTATGACTAAAATGAGAGAGGAAATTAATAGTAATTAAATATTTATAGTGACGATTTCAACTTCAAATATTCCTTTGCTAATATGTTGATTAAGTATCAATTGCCCGATCTGAAGTTCTAAATGTGATAATTATTACTTTTATGATCTTAACATAAGAATTATGTTGTTTTTGAGATGCAACTGAGGAGACTTGTTTTTTGAATTTTTCTATTGTTGTCTTACAAGAGAGAGGGTTAAAACCCTTTTATACATACCTATTTCTAATTTACTGTTGGTACTCAGAAATGGTACCTAACGGTACAATCAATTAATTATCCTATTTACACTTTAGCCCTTTTTTCTTATTTTACATTTTTAGCCTTCTATTTTTCAATTATTCTCATCAAATTAAAAATAAAATAAGTTTGTATATATGTTTATTTAAGCAAGTTTATCTCCTCAATCAATTAAACAGTCCTCACACTCGCAGTATTTTTTTTTCCTCCAACCAATGGCATTATATAATACACACATAGTACATACGGGTAACGGGACAAAAAAAATGAGAGAATGAATTGTTGGGACCATCTGGGACACACATTTCCCTGTTTCGACTTTTTTTTTTTTTTGTATTTGAAGCCCGTAGGCGTGCATTCCTTCAATTACTGTAACATTACATTTACTGGTACCATAGTACTCAGTACCAGTAACCTAAAAAACAATAATAAAACATTTGGGAAGAAATTAAACTAAGTACTTTAATGTAAATATAACCTAAGCCTCTGTCTAATTTTTCTAGCTGCACACATAACTGTTTCAGCAGCCTTCCGCAATGGTAATTCACTGATATCTCCTTCCTTGATTGCCTGCACCATAGTTTTGTTGTCTGAAATTTCCTGTGTTGCCTTCTTCCTCCACATACCTTATTGCCATCATCACTGCATGAGCCTCTGCATGCAAGGGGTCTAGTGCCTGGATTTTTTTGAAACTGTGTGTACACAAGATCTCCACGCCTGTTGTGAATTACCATCCGTACCCCTGCCCTTCCTTGCACGTCCCATGACCCATCTACCGGTATGACCGTACTCCCTATTTCAATAATTGCCGGTTTCACTGGTTCTGCACATTGCACAGTAGGTGTAATCAAGGCATCTATTTCCAAGTTCTTTACCTGTGCCAGCACCATCTGAGGAGTTGATTTTTTACCAGCGAATCATTCTTCATTTTGTGCATTCCATAAACACCACAGAACATTACAAAAATAGGGTATTTGGTCAGGTTGCAAGCATTATATGATAGCTATCAGAGCTTCAGGGAATGATAATGGGAGTGCTTGTACTCGTATTGCAAGTGACGAGATATACCAAGTTACCTGTGACAATGGACAAAAGAAAAGTAGATGCATTGTAAGTAAGCTCGTTCTCTTGATCACATCAGATACGCCTTGGGTTTACTGTTTGGATTCTTCTTGCCATTTCCATGGAAGTTGTCAGACCATCATGCAGTGCATGCCACACAAAAATTCTTACCCTAGGGATAACATTTTTCCACTTACAGACCCGTTTGAGGGCCTTAAGTTTTTGTTCACTGTATACAGGCGTACCTGGCTTACTGTTTCGACTTAAAAGTCGGATATATAACTGGTGCTGTAATGGTGTAGGCTGGGGGATACTTTGGTTTTGTCTCTGGAACTCACTCCCTGTTTGAGGATTGTAATTGATCTACAGGATTTTTATAACAAAAAAAAATCAGAACATGTTAAATTGGGGAAGGTGTGTTGTTAAATTTGAAGAAGGCTAGTTGTTACTGTAGCCCATAATATTAAGAAGTGAAAGAAAGAAGGCTAGTTGTTAAATTGGGCCAATAATATTAAGAAGTGAAAATGTTACAGTCTTTTAAAATCAGAACATGCAGTTAGACATAATAAAGTTATCTGATCCCTGAAGACTAATAACAAAATATAAAAGATATTTAAGATTCCCGGGTCTTGCTCCAGCCATTATCTACCATCCATACCTTGTGTAAGTCTGCTTCAACATCTGATTTCTCAAAGAATCACTCTTCAAAGAAATAGATTAATAGACCATACATTACTTAGCCTGAAATGCAGCCACTCGCATATTATGTCCTGGCCTTTCTCAAATGCCTAATGTGCTTTTAATGTCAGTAGCTTGAATTCGAGCACTGGGACACCTAATACATAAATATGACAGAAGCATAATCATTAAATTGTAATGAAAGCAGAAGGCTTGAATTTTCAAAGAAAAATGGCTACGACAAACTGGTATGGCTACAAAAATCATAGCGCTTTCTCAAATGGGTATTACTTGCTGTCTTTTACTGATTACCCCCATTTTTACATTCTTACCAGACCAAAAAAAAAAAAAAAAAACAGAAACGCACTAAGACTTGAAGCTATTATTACCAGAGAAAAGAAAAAGATAGCAATACTTCTATTAACACTAAAGATAACCTAAACACAAAAATGAAAACCTGTCAAGAAACCAGACCCGGATAAATAATCCGAACCAGACTACAAATGAACTCAAGATCCCAACTGAAACAACAGACTCTGAACACCTTGATTCGAATTCTTTATTGTTTACACTGATTTTTACATTAATACCAGAAAAAAAAGATAAGCTCATTATGTTAACACTTAAGATAACCTAAACACACAAAAAACCTTATCTGAACCAGACTAAGAATGACTCCCAACACAAGATCGATTCTTTATTAATATTCCTGATTTTTTACATTATTACCAGAAAAGAAGACAAAACCTTTACATTAACACCATCAGATAACCTAAACACACAATAAACCAGATCAAGAAACCAGATCCCAATAACTAATCCAAACAAACTATGAACACAAGATAATAACTAGAACAAGGGACTCTAAATCCCCAACCTGAACAATGAATCCAAGAAACCAAGGAACAGACACTGACAGCATAATTACCTACCCAGAAGACAGACTCTAGCATCCACCCCTTGCATGTGTAAATCTCCATCAGCATCTGAAGGACTCTGCCTGAAATTCAAATAAATCGCATATTATGTCCTGGCCTTTGTCAAATGCCTAATGTGCATAATTAAGCAGCATATATAATGAAAACATAAGACTTGAATTTTGAAAGAGAAAAAGATAAGACTGACTGCTATGGCAAGAAACCAGACCGGATAAACAATTCGAGCCAGACTATGAATGATGCAAGATCCCAACTAGATCAACAGATTTGACCACAAGATCCCAATTCTTTATTAATTTCATTAATTTTTACATTATTACCAGAACTAAAGAGAAAATATTTACATTAATGCTTAAGATAACCTAAACATACAAAAAACCTTACCTGCACCAGACTAAGAATGAACTGAAAATGCGAACTGGATCAACAGACTCCCAACACAAGATCAATTCTTTATTAATATTATTAATTTTTACATTATTACTAGAATTGACATTAACAACATCAGAAACCTAAACGCACAATAAACCAAATCAAGAAACATGATCCCGATAACTAATCCAACCAAACTATGAACACAAGATATAATAACTAGAACAAGAGACTCTAACCTGAACAATAAATCCCTAACCTGAACAATAAATCCAAGAAACCTGAACAATAAATCCCTAACCTGAACAATAAATCCCTAACCTGAACTCTAAACCCCTAACCTGAACAATAAATCCAAGAAACCGTGTCTGAGACACGGACAGCACAATTACCTACCAAATACATGACGCTAAACCTACATGAATCACTCAGGACCAAACCTAACAACCTACACGTAGTCCATGTACCAGACTCTAAACCCCCATCCAAGAACACCAAGAAACCGACAACGACAACATAATTCTCTGATTCAGAACCAAACCCGACAACCTACATGTAGTCCATGTACCAGACTATAACCCAACTGCCATAATAATAGCTAAACCTCCACACCGGCACCCAGACAGGACAGTAAGGAGGTATGACTGGGTACCCCTTTTGGCCGGTGGTACTCTCGCAAGAGCTTACCGACTCTCGTATAGCCGGCTCAGCATTTTCCCTCTGGGGAACCTCAATTCGTGGCTCCCTCCGGCGAACCACCCTTCGGCTCTCCGATCTCTCGGTGGTGCTTGCCGACCGTCGATTGGCCAGCTCAGCATCTTCCCTCCCGGGAACTTCAATTCGTAGCTCCCTCCCTTGAACCACCCTTCGGACCTCTGATTTCTCCCTGTGTCCCCTGCGTAGGCGGGCCATTCTTGATTAGCTTTTGGTTTCTTGGTTGGTGTTGGGATAGATTTGACAAGTGAAGCGAATGAGGCGCAGGAGGGAAAGTGGACATTTAAACCAAAGGGAAAATTGGAGTCGATCCATGAACGGTGCAGATTGCATCCATCAAACCTGCCACGTCGAACGTTCAAATACGTAAAACATCAACCGTTAAAATACGTTCTACGCGAATCTCGAAGCTCAAATAGTACTGGTTCCGTAAAATATGAGATCTCAGAGAAGTTTATTTTGCAGCAAATATGTGCGATGGAAATAGAGAAGTTTATTTTGCAGCAGATGTGGGAGGCTGATACTGACTGGTGGACCCGTACGGTAAAGAAAGAACTGGAACAGTTCTCAGCGAAATAGCGCGCTATTTACGATTGCGATTCTGCTGAATCATTTTACCCGAATTTTCTTAATAAATCATAAATAAAAAATAAAAAATTAACAAACCAACTTGGATCCAAATACTTATTCGGCACCAATTTTTTTTTTTTTTCCTGCTCAATCGAATAGGCATTTCGACACAGTATTTGATCACAATTTTTGAGACACTCGCTACTGAAAATTAATTTTTCTTTTCTGTGCCGAATAGACTCTTCGATCCATGTGTTTTTAGACCGACGTGTCCGGTGCCTATTCTAAGTAACACAGGGGGCCAGTATTATTAGAGCTTTGAGATTCGTGCAAAACGTATTACAACGGTTGGAATTTCCCAGAGAGTCACGCAAAATATGAGATATCTCAAAGGATACAAATTCCCACCCATCTCGGTCCCAACATATATTGTATTAATGTGTTCAATTTAAATATGACACATGGCATACCATTTTGATATTGTTTATAAATTTTTATTTTTATATTTCTATAAGTTTTTGAATATCTACTGAATATGACACATCTGCATCTCGATCCCAAGTATTATTTTCTGAATGTCTTTTGAATATTTAGCTGGAATATTATTCCTTCTTTACACAAATTTTGTATTTATAAATAATATTCCAGCTAAATATTGTTTTAGTGTCCATTAACTTTTTAAAATTTACAAATATTATATTGGGTGATTTTTTAGTAAAAAAGATTAATTAATATTTAAGTTGCATAAAATAATTTATTAATTATAAAGTGCACAATCTATCTATAATATTTTTTTTTCTAAAATAAACATATTACTAAAATTATCAAGTTATCAATAAATTGGGATCAGGTTCATAAATTTTTGAACCTAGGTTTTCGTCCGTAAGAAGACATTCAAAAAATAATAAAAATATATAAATAAACAATATCAAAATAGTAATGTCATGTGTCATATTTAAATTGACAGCTCAAACATATAGCAATAGCATATTTTTATAAAAACTAAACCAATTGAGTTAGTTTGTTAAATTTTTATTTTTTAAATATGATTTACAAAAAAAGTTCCTATTACCCAGCACATTTATTATAAAATAATTATTTGTTTTCTGTTGAAAAATCAAAGTAGAAATATAAAGAACTTATAACTATGTAAAATATTTATTTTTATCAGGTGATCAGGCAAAGGATAAGGATAGGAGTCACGAAAATAACTTTACATTGAAACACATCTTCTTTGTCTAAACGAGGGATAGTAAAAAATTTCATCAGGGTAAATTTTTTCATTAATTTATTATTAAAATATTATTATTAATTTTATGATTTTATCATAAGCAGAATTAAAAGAACTAGAAATAACTAATCGAATTAGGTTGAAGAGTCGAGCTTCTTGCAAAATTAAATTAAGATAAAAAAAAAATAGTGTCAATGTTTAAAGTATTAAATTTTACTTTCAAACATAGCATAGTCAATACTTTTTTTCAAAATTTAGATTATTTTGAACAGTTGAACTTCATAAAATAACTTAATTCTCTTTATTAAAGTTGACTTATACCTTTGTAAAAGGATTTAATCTATTAAAAAATAAAATAATAGGTTAATTCTCAATTTAGATTCGCATATCAGCTATTCTCGATCTAAAAAGAGTAAAAGATCCAATTAATTGATATTTTAAGTACCACATATTGGAGGCAAAAACAAAAGAGTACCCTCTGACAAATATAGGATGACAAATATAAAAAGTATTTATACTTTTATTAGCTTCCCTAAATGAGAAAGAGTTCAATTGAGTATTTTTAAAGAATGCGATGGACATAAATAGTTTTTTTAAAATGATAACTCATTTAAAATTGGATCTCAAAAGAAGCCCAAAATAGAAGCGTAGTCTCCAATTACTAAAAAATAGTACCTCTTCCCTCTTATATATACAGCTCAAAAAGGAATAATGCAATTCATTACCACAATTCATATAGAAAAAAGAGAGAGAGAGAGAGATATAGACTTGAAGAGAGCGAGAGAGATAGATAGAGAGACTGCTTGAAGAACAGAGCGAGAGAGAGAATTGACAAAGGAGGAAACACATATGGCTCTTCACCAAGCAGGGTCTAGTCAGGCAGCACAAATGCGACCTGTTTTTCAGCATAATCTTGTAATGGAATTTGCAATCATAAATGAGGCTGCTGACTCATATCGGTATGTGACGATCGATACCGAATTTCCTGGGTTGGTGTACCAGACCATAGCACACCCTAGAAACCTCTCCCCCGAGCAACGCTACTCTCAGGTCAAGGCAAATGTTGATAACCTTAAATTGATACAACTAGGGATTACTCTTTCTAACAGAGATAGCGATGATTCTATGACTTGGGAATTCAATTTTCGTGGATTTGACCCTGAGATTGATTCGCAAGATCCGAGCTCAATTGAGTTGTTAAAATCGCAAGGAATTGACTTTTTGAAAAATAAAACTGAGGGTGTTGACCTGGATATATTCACAAAGCTATTTTGGGAATCCAGGTTACTAATTTCCATGTCTGATAAAACATGGTTAACCTTTCATGGAGCCTATGATCTTGCATTTTTAATAAAGATTATGTCTGGACAAGAGCTGCCGTATGATTTGCAAAAGTTCCTATACCACATCACTGTCTATTTTGGTCATGACGTATTTGATGTTAAACATCTCATTAAGTCATGCAATGGTTTATATGGCGGTTTGGAAAATGTGGCGAAGATCCTTAAGATAGAACGGACTATCGGCCTTGCTCACCAGGCCGGTTCTGACAGCCTTTTGATTTGGGCAGTGTTCAACAAAATGACGAACCTCTTCTTCAAGAAAGATATTGAGTTCCGCCATGCACGCATTGTATGTGGAGTGCAAGAATTGTAAATTAGCTTATAATTTTTGTTATTGATTTTTTTTTCAGTGTTTTTGATACTTATTTTGATCATGTTAATTATTTAACTTAGTGTTGCAGATGATTGTACTTTTTTCTTCTTTTAATGGGCAATGATGTTTCTGTACCATTCTTTTCTTATTTTAATTTAATAGCTATTTTTTTACAACTAATGTTGCATTGTGTATCTATTTAATGAGTGGTTGTTCTTTCATACATATTTTAATCTTCGTTAGATTACTCAATTTGGAATAGTAATTTGATCGGGAACATTGCTGATTTTATTTTGTTTTTATTTTTGGAAGTTTGAAAATAGAATTATAGAAACTGAATTTGATGGGAACCAAACAATTAGTACTATATAGTTGAAAAATACAAAAACCACAAAAAGCTGAACTTCGATATTAAATATAGATTGGGGTATGTCTCATGAGGAATAGGTGTAACATAGGTAGTAAAAGAGAACAAACTTGAATTATCTATTTACAAGTATAACAAGTCAAACCACACTAGAAAACGATGAAAGCATAAAGCACAAGTAGTAAATTCTAAAAATTTACAAATGGAAACTAATTAGGCTCATTTTGTTTGATTCAATGAATCTCATCTAATAAATCAATGGAGGGATTAATTAGGCCCCTTTTTTTTTTACAAGAAGATTAAAAGGCGATCTAATATTAAGAAGAGGAAAAAAATTACAGTCTTTGAAAATCAGAACATGCAGTCAGACATAATAAAGTTATCTGATCCCTGGAGACTAATAACAAAATAGAAAAGATATCCCTTGAGACTAATTCATCCCTTGTAAAAGCCATTACAAAATATCCCTGAACATGCACTAAGTCTGCTTCAACATTTGATTTCTCAAAGAATCACTCTTCAAAGAAATAGTATCGGTACCATGCATTACTTAGGCTGAAATGCTGCCACTCGCATATTATGTCATGGACTTTCTCAAATGCCTAATGTGCTTTTAAAGTCAGTAGCTTGAATTCATAAATATGACAGAAGAATAATCATTAAATTATAATGAAATCAGCAGACTTGAATTTTCAAAGAAACATGGCTACGATTAACTGGTATAGCTACAAAAATCATAGCGCTTTCTCATATGGGTATTCAACAGTTACCCTCATTGAAATTTCTTTACTGATTACCCCATTTTTACAAACTCCTCTGTACATTTTTATCTGTAAAAGGGAAATTAAAATCTCTGAGCAAGAACTTTTATAACTCAATCAAAAGATAAAATTAAAAAAAAAACTATTTCCACCGAAGATATAAAACAACAACAAAATGGGAAAAATATATTAAAATCCAACAAATTAACAACAGAAAACACAGCAAGATATGAAGCTTCAATTTCTTTACTGTTTCCACCCATTTTAAATTCTTACCAGAAAAAAAAAGAAAAGAAAAAGAAAATCTTAAAATTAACACTTAAAATAACCTAAATACACAAACTCAAGACAAAGAGAGCAAGTAATAAAAAGCACATCCAAATGGCAAAAAAAGCAGCATTGAAGCATTAATTCTTGACATCTCAATCAAAAGATAAAAGTTTAACATACTATTTCCACACAAAATGAAGAAAAAAAAATAAAAAAAATGAAACAAATATTAAAATCCAACAAATCCAAAACAGAAACGCAGTAAGACAAGAAGCTATTATTACCAGAGAAAAAAAAACGATAGCAATACTTCTATTAACACAAAAAAAAGAAAAACCTGTCAAGAAACCAGACCCAGATAAATAATCCGAACCAGACTATAAATAAACTCAAGATCCCAATTCTTTATTGTTTACACTGATTTTTACATTAATACCAGAAAAAAAGATACGCTCATAACGTTAACACTTATAAAAACCTAAACACACAAAAAACCTTATCTGAACCAGACTAAGAATGACTCCCAACACAAGATCGATTCTTTATTAATATTACTGATTTTTACATTATTATCAGAAAAGAAGACAAAAACCTTTACATTAACACCATCAGATAACCTAAATATTCTACTATCTGGTTTCTTAAAAAAAAAAAAAAAAAAAACACCATCAGATAACCTAAACACACAATAAACCAAATCAAGAAACCAGATCCCAATAACTAATACAACTAAACTATGAACACAAGATAATAACTAGAACAAGGGACTCTAAACCCCCAACCTGAACAATGAATCCAAGAAACCAAGAAACAGACACTGACAGCATAATTACCTACCCAGAAGACAGACTCTAAGTTCATTCTCCGGCCATTATATCTAGCATCCACCCCTTGCATCTGAATTTTGAAATGTCTCCATCAGCATCTGAATTCTGATGTCTCGTAGGATCCCTCTCGAAGGATATAGACCGTACATTACTCTGCCTGAAATTCAAATAAATCGCATATTATGTCCTGGCCGTTGTCAAATGCCTAACGTGCATAAATAAGCAGCATATATAATCAATAGATTATAATGAAATCATAAGACTTGAATTTTGAAAGAGAAAAAGATAAGACTGACTGCTATGGCAAGAAACCAGACCAGATAAATAATTCGAGCCAGACTATGAATGATGCAAGATCCCAACTAGATCAACAGACTTCGACCACAAGATCCCAATTCTTCATTAATTTTACCAGACTATGAATGACTGGTTTTGCATATTACCAGAAATAAAGATAAAATATTTACATTAATGCTTAAGATAACCCAAAAATACAAAAAACCTTACCTGAACCACACTAAGAATGAACTGAAAATGCGAACTGGATCAACAGACTCCCAACACAAGATCGGTTCTTTATTAATATTACTAATTTTTACATTATTACCAGAAAAGAAGACAAAGACCTTTACAATAACAACATCAGAAACCTAAACGCACAATAAACCAAATCAAGAAACCAGATCCCACTAACTAATCCAACCAAACTATGAACACAAGATAATAACAAGAACAAGATAATAACTAAAACAAGAGACTCTAAACCCCTAACCTGAACAATGAATCCTAGAAACCAAGAAACAAACATGGACAACACAATTACCTACCCAGAAGACATACTCTGCACCTAAATAAAATATATGACGCTAAACCTATATGGTCACTCAATAAATCCCTAACCTGAACAATAAATCCAAGAAACCTGAACAATAAATCCCTAACCTGAACTCTAAACCCCTAACCTGAACAATAAATCCAAGAAACCGTGTCTGAGACACGGACAGCACAATTACCTACCAAATACATGACGCTAAACCTATATGATCACTCAGGACCAAACCTAACAACCTACACGTAGTCTGTGTACCAGACTATAACCCAAACACCATAATAATAGCTAAACCTCCACACAGGCACCCAGACAGGACAGTAAGGAGGTATGACTGGGTACCCCATTTGGTCGGTGGCACTCTCGGCAGAGCTTACCGACTCTCGTATAGCTGGCTCAGCATTTTCCCTCTGGGAAACCTCAATTCGTGGCTCCCTCAGGCAAACCACCCTTCGTATCTCTGATCTCTCGCCGGTGCTTACCGACCATCGATTGGTCGGCTCGGCATCTTCCCTCTGGGGAACCTCAATTCGTAGCTCCCTCCCGTGAACCACCCTTCGGACCTCGGATTTCTCCCTGTGTCCCCTGCGTAGGTGGGCCATTCTTGATTACTTTTGGTTTCTTGGTTGGTGTTGGGAGAAAATTGGCGAAGCGAATGGGGCGCAGGAGGGAAAGTGAACATTTAAACCAAAGGGAAAATTGGAGTCGATCCATGAACGGTGCAGATTGCATCTATCAAATGGGAGGGGCGCATCATGACGTGGCAGTTTATTCATATTACGGATTTTCACGAAACCCGCCACGTCATATCTATCTAGATCCCAATCGCACGGATCTTTAGACGACACCGCTTTCTCTAGGGGTGTCAACGGGTACGATACGGGTCGGGTAGAGGCATTTTCATACCCGTACCCATTATGATAACGAAAAAAAATCTTTACCCTTACCCGTATTTTCGAATACGGTACGGGTCGGGTAAACGGATAAAAAAGTGCCATTAACATTTCAATTTGTGTTTTCGATAAAATAATTTTTAAAATAAGAAAAAATAATAATGAATACAACTAATTTGTATTATGAAAATTTAATAAAATAGAAAATTTTTATTGTATTATGTATCATGTTCATACAAATATATATTTATATATATAATTTTATTTTTTTTAAATTATTTTATACTAAAACGGGTAAGATAACGAAAAAAAATCATTACCCTTACCCGTACCGGATTAGCTAACGGAATAAAAATTTTACCCTTATCCGTGTTTTCGGATACAATACGGGTCGGGTAAACGGGTAAAAGGGTGCCATTGACACCCCTAGCTTTCTCCTTTTTCCACATGATAATTCATAATCCCTATTCTCAACTCGAAGTAGCAACGTCTCGATTTCGCCAAAGGAGATCTGAAGGAAATTGGTCACCAGGGAGTGCGTATCCTCTGAGATATCTCATATTTTACGTGACCGACGTGTCCGGTGTCTATTCGGGGATAGCGCAGTGGCCAGTATTATTTGAGCTTTCAGATTTGTGCAAAATGTATTTGAACGGTTGAGATTTTCCAAAACGCACGCAAGAAATGTGATATCTCAGAGGATGCGAATTTGGGATTCATTCATACGTGCGACGGAAATATAGGAAGGTACTGACTGGTGGACCCGTAATCCCGTATGGTGGAGAAAAAATAATCAAGGGAACGGTTCTTAGTGGGCTTCTAAGCTATCACTTTTATTTTACTTCAGTAAATTATTTCTTTCTGGGCACGGGCCCAAGTAGTTTGTTAAGAAAAGAAAAAAACGAACAACACATCTTCTTTATCGAGCGATGTATTATTCTGCCTACTTTTCCATTGTGATTTCGGCGGCACGGATAAAAATTGAATCCTTTTACCCAGCATGTGTGTTATTAAAATAATTTTATCCCCCATCTCTCATCCCCCATTCATCCCCATCTTATCCCGTATTATATATTTTATAATATTATTGTTGTTGTTTTTAGAGAAATTTCGTTGGATGTTACTAAACTATCTTTTGCTACGGATTGGTCACTCAAATTTGACTTGTCTTGATTAAGTCACTAAACTTTTCATGTATCATAATCAAGTCACTTTATAACTTTTTCGTTCAAATTGTTAACGGAATATCCTCATTATGTTAGTAGTTTGGACATAATATGCTCATTTTGTTAGTATTTTAGATGAAATAAGCAAATTCCGTTAGTATTTTGAATGAAATAAATATGTTTTGTTAGTATTTTGAACATAAAAGTTATGTGTGATTTGATTGGAACAAATGAAAATTTCAATAATTTAATTGAGACAAATCAAATTTAAGTAACTAATTCGTGACAAAGAACAAAATTTAGTAACCTTCAGCAAAATTTACCTTTTGTTATAAAGGTTACTTATTTATACTTATATATAGCTGGGTTGAGAATGGTTAACTTAGCACCTTGTATATAAAATACTTTTTTCTCTTCTATCAGTATATTTGTTAGTGTCAATATTTGCTGACTATTAAAAAAAAAGATTAATTATTTTACATTATATATAAAAAAAACAATGAAATCACATATCTACTGTGATCAAGCTACACATCGGATGGTCTTGCAAGAATAATGGAGAAAAAATTTACTTCTAGCATAATAATTACACGTTCTAGCGTTAATTCTCAATTTAGCGTCACATATCAGCTATTCCGATCTAAAAAGAGTAAAAGATCCAATAAATTGATATTTCAAGTACCACATATTGGAGGCAAAAATGAAAGAGTACTCTTTGACAAATATAAGAAGTATATATACTTTTATTAGCCTCCCTAAATGAGAAATAGTTCAATCGAGTATTTTTAAAGAAGACAGTGGACATAAATAGTTTTTTAAAATGGTAACTTGTTTAAAATTGGATCTCAAAAGAAGGCAAAAATAGGAGCGAAGTCTCTAATTACTAAAAAAAATATATCTTCCCTCTTATATATATGGCTCAAAGAGAAATAATGCAATTCATTACCACAACACATATAGAAAGAGAGAGAGATTTGAAGAGAGCAAGAGATAGATAGAAAGATTGCTTGAAGAATAGAGCGAGCGAGAGAATTGACAAAGGAGGAAATACATATGGCTCTTCACCACGTAGGGTCTAGTCGGGCAGCGCAGATGCGACCTGTTTTTCAGCATAATCTTGCAATGGAATTTGCAATCATAAATCAGGTTGCTGACTCATATCAGTATGTGACGATCGATACCGAATTCCCTGGGTTGGTGTACCAGACCATAGCACACCCTAGGAACCTCTCCCCCAAGCAACGTTACTCTCAGGTCAAGGTAAATGTTGATAACCTTAAATTGATACAACTGGAGATTACTCTTTCCAACAGAGATAGCGATGATTCTATGACTTGGGAATTTAATTTTCGTGGATTTGACCCCGAGATTGATTCACATGATCCGAGGCTCAATTGAGTTGTTAAAATCGCCAGGAATTGACCTTTTGAAGAATAAAACTGAGGGTGTTGACCCTAATATATTTGCAGAGCTATTTTGGGAATCCAGGTTACTAATTTCCATGTCTGATAAAACATGGTTAACCTTTCATGGAGCCTATGATCTTGTATTTTTAATAAAGATCATGTCTGGACAAGAGTTGCCGGATGATTTGCGAAAGTTCCTATACCGCATCACTGTCTATTTTGGTCATGACGTATTTGATGTAAAACATCTTATTAAGTCATGCAATGGTTTATATGGCGGTTTGAAAAATGTGGCGAAGATCCTTAAGATAGAACGGGCTATCGGCCTCGCTCACCAGGCTGGTTCTGACAGCCTTTTGATTTGGGCAGTGTTCAGCAAAATGATGAACCTCTTCTTCAAGAAAGATATTGAGTTCCGCCACACACGCATTATATGTGGAGTGCAAGAATTGTAAATTAGCTTATAATTTTTGTTATTGATTTTTTTGCAATAGTTTTAATACCTATTTTGATCATGTCAATTATTTAACTTAGTGTTGCAGATAATTGTACTTTTTGCTTTTTTTAATGGGCAATGATGTTTTTGTACTGTACCGTTCTTTTCTTATTTTAATTTGATATCTGATTTTTTAGGACTAATGTTGCAATGTGTATCTATTTAATGAGTGATTATTCATTCATGCACATTTTAACCTTCGTTAGATTACTCAATTTGGAATGATAATTTGATTGGAAACATTGCTGATTTTATTTTGTTTTATTTTTGAAATTTTGAAAATAGAATTATAGAAACTGAATTTGATGGAAATCAAACAATTAATCGAACTATGCAGTTGAAAACACAAAAAACTACAAAAAGTTAAACTTCGGTACTAAATATAGATTGAGACATGTCTCATAATATAGAATCAAGAATAGCTGTAACATATAGATAATAAAAGAGAACAAACTTGAATTATCTATTCGATGAAAGCAGAAAGCACAAGTAATAAATTCTAAAAAATTTGTAAACTAATTATGCATAAAAAGTTCCCTCGAACCTGTCGCATCCTATAATTGCATGTCTTAACCTTTTGTGCAATAACTTCAGTCTACACTAGCTGCGGGATTGACTTCACAGTTTACCGGAGTATTCACATCCTCTGAGATATCTCATATTTGGCGTGACTTTTGTGAAACATCAACTGCTCAAATACGTTCTGCACGAATCTCGAAGCTCAAATGGTACTGGCGATCTAATAAATTAGTTTGACATTTAAAGACAAGTGTTGTAAAACAACAACACTTAAAGACAAGTTCAACATTTTGAACTCGTTCATTTTGTTTGATTCAATGAATCTCATCTAATAAATTAATGGGAGTAGTATTAATTAGACCCCTTTTTACAAGAAGATTAAAAGGCAATCTAATTATTGTATTAATACTTAGAAAACTATCTAGACTAAAAAATGAGAGAGGAAATTAATAGTAATTAAATATTTATAGTACTCAGTACCAGTAACCTAAAAAACAATAATAAAACATTTGGGAAGAAATTAAACTAAGTACTTTAATGTAAATATAACCTAAGCCTGAGTTACAGTATCAATTTCCAAATGGGATATGATGCATTGGACCGGTGTTCCTCTCTCAGCTCTTCCTGTTTTTGTTGCCCAGTTAGCCAAATTATGTGGTGTTTGCAGCGCTCTTCTTGTGACATATTGCAGGCTCATCAAATGGTGCCTCTGTCTAATTTTTCTAGCTGAACACATAACTGTTTCAGCAGCCTTCCGCAATGGTAATTCACTGATATCTCCTTCCTTGATTGCCTGCACCATAGTTTTGTTGTCTGAAATTTCCTGTGTTGCCTTCTTCCTCCACATACCTTATTGCCATCATCACTGCATGAGTCTCTGCATGCAAGGGGTCTAGTGCCTGAATTTTTTTGAAACTGTGTGTACACAAGATCTCCACGCATTGCACAGTAGGTGTAATCAAGGCATCTATTTCCAAGTTCTTTACCTGTGCCAGCACCATCTGAGGAGTTGATTTTTCACCAGCGAATAATTCTTCATTTCGTGCATTCCATGAACACCACAGAACATTACAAAAATAGGGTATTTGGTCAGGTTGCAAGCATTATATGATAGCTATCAGAGCTTCAGGGAATGATAATGGGAGTGCTTGTACTCGCATTGCAAGTGACGAGATATACCAAGTTACCTGTCACAATGGGCAAAAGAAAAGTAGATGCATTGTAAGTAAGCTCGTTCTCTTGATCACATTAGATACGCCTTGGGTTTACTGTTTAGATTCTTCTTGCCATTTCCATGGAAGTTGTCAGACCATCATGCAGTGCATGCCACACAAAAATTCTTACCCTAGGTATAACATTTTTCCACTTACAGATCCGTTTGAGGGCGTACCTGGCTTACTGTTTCGACTTAAAAGTCTGATATATAACTGGTGCTGTAATGATGTAGGCTGGGGGATACTTTGGTTTTGTCTCTGGAACTCACTCCCTGTTTGAGGATTGTAATTGATCTACAGGTTTTTTATAACAAAAAAAAAGGCAAGTTGTTAAATTTGAAGAAGGCTAGTTGTTACTGTAGCCCATAATATTAAGAAGTGAAAGAAAGAAGGCTAGTTGTTAAATTGGGCCAATAATATTAAGAAGTGAAAAAGTTACAGTCTTTTAAAATCAGAACATGCAGTTAGACATAATAAAGTTATCTGATCCCTGGAGACTAATAACAAAATAGAAAAGATATTTAAGATTCCCGGGTCTTGCTCCAGCCATTATCTACCATCCATACCTTGTGTAAGTCTGCTTCAACATCTGATTTCTCAAAGAATCATTCTTCAAAGAAATAGATTAATAGACCGTACATTACTTAGCCTGAAATGCAGCCGCTCGCATATTATGTCCTGGCCTTTCTCAAATGCCTAATGTGCTTTTAATGTCAGTAGCTTGAATTCGAGCACTGGGACACCTAATACATAAATATGACAGAAGCATAATCATTAAATTGTAATGAAAGCAGAAGACTTGAATTTTCAAAGAAAAATGGCTACGACAAACTGGTATGGCTACAAAAATCATAGCGCTTTCTCAAATGGGTATTACTTGCTGTCTTTTACTGATTACCCCCATTTTTACATTCTTACCAGACAAAAAGAAAAAAAAAACAGAAACGCAAACTGAAACACATCTTCTTTGTCTGAACGAGGGTTAATAAAAAAATTCATCAGATGGGTAAATTTTTTCATTAATTTATTATTAAAATATTATTATTAAATTAATAACAAGCAGAATTAGTAAGAACTAATCGAATTAGGTTGGAGAGTCGAACTTCTTGCAAAATTAAATTAAGATAAAAAAAATTAGTGTCAACGTTTAAAGTATTAAATTTTACTTTCAAACATAGCATAGTCAGTACTTTTTTTTAATTTAGATTATTTAGAACAGTTGAACTTCATAAAATAATTTAATTATCTTTATTAAAGTTGACTTATACCTTTGTAAAAAATTTAATCCATTAAAAAAATAATAGGTTAATTCTCGATTTAACATCGCATATCAGCTATTTTCGATCTAAAAAGAGTAAAAGATCCAATGAATTGATATTTCAAGTACAACATATTGGAGGCAAAAACAAAAGAGTACCCTCTGACAAATATAGGATGACAAATATAGAAAGTATTTATAATTTTATTAGCTTCCCTAAATGAGTAAGAGTTCAATCGAGTATTTTTAAAGAATGCGATGGACATAAATAGTTTTTTAAAATGGTAACTCATTTAAAATTGGATCTCAAAAGAAGTCCAAAAGAGGAGCGTAGTCTCCAATTACTAAAAAATAGTACCTCTTCCCTCTTATATATACAGCTCAAAAAGGAATAATGCAATTCATTACCACAATTCATATAGAAAAAGAGAGAGAGATATAGACTTGAAGAGAGCGAGAGAGATAGTTAGAGTAACTGCTTGAAGAACAAAGCGAAAGAGAGAGAATTGACAAACGAGGAAACACATATGGCTCTTCACCAAGCAGGGTCTAGTCGGGCAGCGCAGATGCGACCTGTTTTTCAGCATAATCTTGTAATGGAATTTGCAATCATAAATGAGGTTGCTGACTCCTATCGGTATGTGACGATTGATACCGAATTTCCTGGGTTGGTGTACCAGACCATAGCACACCCTAGAAACCTCTCCCCCGAGCAACGTTACTCTCAGGTCAAGGCAAATGTTGATAACCTTAAATTGATACAACTAGGGATTACTCTTTCCAACAGAGATGGCGATGATTCTATGACTTGGGAATTTAATTTTCGTGGATTTGACCCCGAGATTGATTCACATGATCCGAGGCTCAATTGAGTTGTTAAAATCGCCAGGAATTGACCTTTTGAAGAATAAAACTGAGGGTGTTGACCCTAATATATTTGCAGAGCTATTTTGGGAATCCAGGTTACTAATTTCCATGTCTGATAAAACATGGTTAACATTTCATGGAGCCTATGATCTTGCATTTTTAATAAATATTATGTCTGGACAAGAGCTGCCGGATGATTTGCAAAAGTTCCTATACCGCATCACTGTCTATTTTGGTCATGATGTATTTGATGTAAAACATCTCATTAAGTCATGCAATGGTTTATATGGCGGTTTAGAAAATGTGGCGAAGATCCTTAAGATAGAACGGACTATCGGCCTTGCTCACCAGGCTGGTTCTGACAGTTTTTTGATTTGGGCAGTGTTCAACAAAATAATGAACCTCTTCTTCAAGAAAGATATTGAGTTCCGTCACGCACGCATTGTATGTGGAGTGCAAGAATTGTAAATTAGCTTATAATTTTTGTGATTGATTTTTTTTCAGTGGTTTTGATACTTATTTTGATCATGTTAATTATTTAATTTAGTGTTGCAGATGATTGTACTTTTTTCTTCTTTTAATGGGCAATGATGTTTCTGTACCATATTTTTCTTATTTTAATTTAATATCTATTTTTTTAGGACTAATGTTGCACTGTGTATCTATTTAATCAGTGGTTATTCTTTCATGCATATTTTAATCTTCGTTAGATTAGATTACTCAATTTGGAATGGTAATTTGATCGGGAACATTGCTAATTTTATTTTGTTTTATTTTTAGAAGTTTGAAAATAGAATTATAGAAACTGAATTTGATGGGAATCAAACAATTAATACTGTATAATTGAAAACACAAAAAACCACAAAAAGCTGAACTTCAGTACTAAATATAGATTGGGGTATGTCTCATTAGGAATAGCTGCAACATAGATAGTAAAAGAGAACAAACTTGAATTATCTATTTACAAATATAACAAGTCAAACAACACTAGAAAACGATGAAAGCAGAAAGCTAAATTCTAAAAATCTACAAATGGAAACTAATTAAGAACAGAAAAAATTACAGTCTTTGAAATCAGAACATGCGACATAATAAAGTATTCTGATCCCTGGAGACTAATAACAAAATAGAAAAGATATTCCAAATTGTATATAGTGCTAATTCATCCCTTGTAAAAGCCATTACAAAATATCACACATGTATGTATGTAAGATTCCCGGGTTTGCTCCAGCCATTGTCGGTACCATCCATATATACCTTGTGTAAGTCTGCTTCAACATTTGATTTCTCAAAGAATCACTCTTCAAAGAAATAGACAATACATTACTTAGCCTGAAATGCAGCCGCTCGCATATTAAAGTCAAATGCCTAATGTGCTTTTAAAGTCAGTAGCTTGAATTCGAGCACTGGGACACCTAATACATAAATATGACAGAAGAATAATCATTAAATTGTAATGAAATCAGCAGACTTGAATTTTAAAAGAAAAATGGCTACGACTAACTGGTATGGCTACAAAAATCGTAGCGCTTTCTCAAATGGGTATTACTTCCTGTCTTTTACTGATTACCCCCATTTTTACATTCTTACCAGAAAAAAAAAAACAGAAACGCACTAAGATGAAGCTATTATTACCAGAGAAAAGAAAAAGATAGCAATACTTCTATTAACACTAAAGATAACCTAAACACAAAAATGAAAAACCTGTCAAGAAACCAGACCCAGATAAATAATCCGAACCAGACTATAAGTGAACTCAAGATCCCAACTGAAACAACAGACTCCGAACACCTTGATTCGAATTCTTTATTGTTTACACTGATTTTTACACTAATACCAGAAAAAAGGATAAGCTCATTACGTTAACACTTAAGATAACCTAAACACACAAAAAACCTTATCTGAACCAGACTATGAATGACTCCCAACACATGATTGATTCTTTATTAATATTACTGATTTTTACATTATTACCAGAAAAGAAGACAAAAACCTTTACATTAACACCATCAGATAACCCCTAAATATTACTGATAACTACTATCTGGTTTCTCAAAAAAAAAAAAGAACACCATCAGATAACCTAAACACAATAAACCAAATCAAGAAATCAGATCCCAATAACTAATCCAACCAAACTATGAACACAAGATAATAACTAGAACAAGAGACTCTAAACCCCCAACCTGAACAATGAATTCAAGAAACCAAGAAACAGACACTGACAGCATAATTACCTACCCAGAAGACAGACTCTAAGCTCATTCTCCGGCCATTATATCTAGCATCCACCCCTTGCATGTGTAAATCTCCATCAGCATCTGAATTCTGATGTCTCATAGGATCCCTCTTGAAGGATATAGACCGTACATTACTCTGCCTGAAATTCAAATAAATAGCATATTATGTCCTGGCCTTTGTCAAATGCCTAATGTGCATAAATAAGAAGCATATATAATCAATAGATTATAATGAAATCATAAGACTTGAATTTTGAAAGAGAAAAAGATAAGACTGACTGGTATTGCAAGAAACCAGACCGGATAAATAATTCGAGCCAGACTATGAATGATGCAAGATCCCAACTAGATCAACAGACTTCGACCACAAGATCCCAATTCTTCATTAATTTTACCAGACTATGAATGATTGGTTTTGCATTATTACCAGAAATAAAGATAAAATATTTACATTTACGTTTAAGATAACCAAAACACACAAAAAAAACTTATCTGAACCAGACTAAGAATGAACTGAAGATGTGAACTGGATCAACAGACTCCCAACACAAGATCGATTATTTTTTAATATTACTGAGTTTTACATTATTACCAGAAAAGAAAACAAAGACCTTTACACTAACAACATCAGGAGCCTAAACGCACAATAAACCAAATCAAGAAACCAGATCCCAATACCTAATCCAACCAAACTATGAACACAAGATAATAACAAGAACAAGATAATAACTAATAAAACAAGAGACGACTCTAAACCCCTAACCTGAACAATGAATCCTAGAAATCAAGAAACAGACACGGACAACATAATTACCTACCCAGAAGACATACTCTGCACCTAAACAAGACTCTAAACCTACACTCAGTCCGTGTACCAGACTATAACCCAAACGCCATAATAATAGCTAAACCTCCACACCGGCACCCAGGCAGGACAGTATGGAGGTATGACTGGGTACCCCTTTTGGCCGGTGGTACTCTCGCAAGAGCTTACCGACTCTCGTATAGCCGGCTCAGCATTTACCCTCTGGGGAACCTCAATTCGTGGCTCCCTCCGGCGAACCACCCTTTGTATCTCTGATCTCTTGCTGGTGCTCACCGACCGTTGATTGGTCGGCTCGGCATCTTCCCTCTGGGGAACCTCAAATAGTAGCTCCCTCCCTTGAACCACCCTTCGGACCTCTGATTTCTCCCTGTGTCCCCTGCGTAGGCGGGCCATTCTTGATTAGCTTTTGGTTTCTTGGTTGGTGTTGGGAAAGAATTGAAGCGAATGAAGCGCAGGAGGGAAAGTGGACATTTAAACCAAAGGGGAAATTGGAGTCGATCCATGAACGGTGCAGATTGCATCCATCAAACCTGACACGTCAACAGTTCAAATACGTTCTGCGCGAATCTCGAAGCTCAAATAGTACTGGCTCCGTGCGCTACCCCCGAATAGGCACCGGACACGTCGGTCACGCAGAATATGAGATCTCAGAGAAGTTTATTTTGCAGCAAATATGGGAGGCTGATACTGACTGGTGGACCCGTACGGTAAAGAAAAAACTGGACTAGCTCTTATTAGCGAGCTTTTAAGATATCAACTGGAATAGTTCTCAGTAAAATAGCGCGCTATAGATTGTGCATCTCCATCGTGCGCTATTTACAATTGTGATTCAGCTACACAAATAAAAGATGAATCATTTTACCTGAATTTTCTTTATAAATCATAAATAAAAAATAAAAAATTAACAAACTAACTTGGATCGAAATACTTATTCGGCATCGAATAGGCATTTCGACAGTGTTTGATCACAATTTTTGAGACACTCGCTACTGAAATTTAATTTTTCTTTTCTGTGCCGAATAGACTCTTCGATCCATGTGTTTTTAGGCCGACGTGTCCGGTGCCTATTCGAGGTAACACAGGGGGCCAGTATTATTAGAGCTTTGAGATTCGTGCAAAACGTATTACAACGGTTGGAATTTCTCAGAGAGTCACGCAAAATATGAGATATCTCAAAGGATACAAATTCCCACCCATCTCGGTCCCAACATATATATATTGTATTAATGTGTTCAGTTTAAATATGACACATGGAATACCATTTTGATATTGTTTATAAATTTTTATTTTTATATTTTTATAAGTTTTTGAATATCTACTGAATATGACACATCTGCATCTCGATCTCAAGTATTATTTTCTGAATGTCTTTTGAATATTTAGCTGGAATATTATTCCATCTTTACACAAATTTTGTATTTAGAAATAATATTCCAACTAAATATTGTTTTAGTGTCCATTAACTTTTTAAAATTTACAAATATTATATTGGGTGATTTTTTTAGTAAAATATTAATTAATATTTAAGTTGCATAAAATAATTTATTAATTATAAGGGGCACAATCTATCTATAATAGTTTTTTTTTTTTATAAAATAAAAATATTACTAAAATTATCAAGTTATCAATAAATTGGGATCAGGTTCATAAATTTTTGAACCTAGATTTTCGTCCCATCTGACTCTAAAAAAGAAATAAAAAGTAAGAAGACATTCAAAAAATAATAAAAATATATAAATAAACAATATCAAAATAGTAATGTCATGTGTCATATTTAAATTGACAGCTCAAACATATGGCAATATCATATTCTTATAAAAACTAAACCAATTAAGTTAGTTTGTTAAATTTTTATTTTTTAAATATGATTTATAAAAAAAATTCCTATTACCCAGCACATTTATTATAAAAAAAATTATTTGTTTTCTGTTAAAAAACCAAAGTAAAAATATAAAGAACTTATAACTATGTAAAATATTTAATTTTATCGGGTGATCAGGCAAAGAATAAGGATAGGATTCATGGAAATAACTTTACATTGAAACACATCTTCTTTGTCTAAACGAGGGATAGTCAAAAATTTCATCAGATGGGTAGAATTAAAAAGAACTAGAAATAACTAATCGAATTAGGTTGAAGAGTCGAGCTTCTTGCAAAATTAAATTAAGATAAAAAAAAATAGTTTAATGTTAAAAGTATTAAATTTTACTTTCAAACATAGCATAGTCAATACTTTTTTTTTCAAAATTTAGATTATTTTGAACAGTTGAACTTCATAAAATAACATAATTCTCTTCATTAAAGTTGACTTATACCTTTGTAAAAGAATTTAATCTATTAAAAAAAAATAGGTTAATTCTCGATTTAGATTCGCATATCAGCTATTCTCGATCTAAAAAGGGAAAGATCCAATGAATTGATATTTTAAGTACCACATATTGGTGGCAAAAACAAAAGAGTTCCCTCTAACAAATATAGGATGACAAATATAGAAAGTATTTATAATTTTATTAGCTTCCCTAAATGAGAAAGAGTTCAATCAAATATTTTTAAAGAATGTGATAAGCCAAAATGATATATGTTGAAACCTAGGGTTTGTTGTGTAAATTAAGCCGAGTTTTGTTGAAATTAGAATTTAATTAGGTTAGAAATGTTTAAAAGTTCAAGTTACTGCCCTAGCTGTGTTTATTTTGTAGGTAATCAAGTGCTTGGAGCTTAACGGAGGAAGACGAGCTATCTGGAGCAAGAAAGCACGAAGTCTGGCGAATTTTCACTTTTATTGCGGGCCGCAATTATTTTATTGCGGGCCGCAACCAACTAGTCAGAACAGATTTGCAGAACAGAAAAATTTGTATTATTATTGCGGCCCGCAATGGATGTTATTGCGGCCCGCAATAAACAGTTCCAGAGCGAGATTTTTGCTATTATTAGTTGTTTTTATTTCTGGAAAGGGGATAACTGTTTTAGAGACGAATTTTAGACATTAGAAAGAGAGAAAAGCACAGGAGAAAAAGGAGAGACAAAAGGAGGGAGAAGAAGATAGCGAATTCTTCGAGCAGTTACATTGATTTCTTTCTTTTAGAACTCTTTTACTTGTTATTTCTCTTGTGTGCTTCAGCCATGATTGGCTAAGGTTATTTCTAGGGTTGATTAGGGCTGTACTTGAAACTTTTGTTATGATTTAGTTGGTTTTATTTTATATATTCTTGTTCTTTGTTATGATCTATTCTTTATTTTAATTGATTGTGAAGACTTAATCGAAATCACATTAAACCCTAGGATTTGGTATTTGCAATTGAGAAATTGAATATTAGGTCCAGACCATAAGGAATAGGGTATTTGATAGGCTAAGTACCGAGAGGCGACGCTTGTCTTATACGGGCTTAACCCGATAGGTTAGAAAATTGTACCAAGTACTGAGAGGTGACGAATAGCTTTCTATACCAATTGGGACAGTTAAAAGGCTTAATAACTTTGGATTAGTGTAACCAAGTACCGAGAGGTGACATTTATACTAATTTAAAGACGGTATTAACATAGAAATATCACTTTATACCGATAACATTAGACTGTGCCTTCATAATTATAAGAACAACCTTAATAAATCAATTAATCGTGACATTAGTGGATAAGAACCCTAAGAGACCCTAATTTCTCATTCTTGCTTTAAAACCACATTTAGACCTAGAATTTAGTTAATTAAATTTGATCACCGACAAACCAAACCATCATAAAAACAAACAAATTTCTTTTATTTCCTTTTACTTAATTAAATTAGTTAGGTTAGGTTTAATATTCCGAATTGTCCATGTGGAGACGATCCCTAAGTACTACTTGACAAGGTTGTACACTTACAACCGAATTGAGGGTAAATTAGGATTTATTACTTGTGTAGTAATAATTCACATCAAGTTTTTGGCGCCGTTGCCGGGGACAACGGTGAATATTATTTCAGACCTAAGTAATTTAGTTAGTAATTATTTTTTATTTTTTTCTTTTATTTTCTTTCTCTCTCTCATTTTAGGTTGAAATCTGGCAGAGGAACCTTCAACCCCGAACGTCACAGATTTGGTTGAGTGGTTTTCTAGGCGAGGATCAACCCATCTCTTCTACCAGAGACGAAACAAACACCCAACAAGGGGACCTTTCTTGCACTTAAATCTAAGGCAGTTAGACATGTCGACTGGTAATGAAAATGTTCGTTTGGAGAACCTCCAAAGAGAACGGGATCAGATGGCCCATGAACTTCAACTCTTGCGCACAGCCGCCATTGATAGACAAAACAATGAAGCCGCTGATGCCAACCGCCCTTTGAGAGACTTTACAACACCTAAGGCTGAGGAAATCCACCTTGGCTATACTGCACCTACCATTAATGCTGAAGAATACCAAATTCCGCCTGCATGGGTTAGCATGGTGCAGCGTAATCTTTTCCATGGTCTGCCTCATGAGGATGCCACACAACACTTAGCCAACTTTGAAGAAATCTGCAGTACAATCAAGGTACAAACTGTTTTTCCTGATGATCTTAAAGTAATGGCTTTTACTTTTTCTCTTGCAGATAAGGCTAAAGGTTGGATAAGGGGACAACGGCCCGAGAACATGAATATCTGGCCTAAGGTGGCGAATGCCTTTCTCAACAAGTTCTTTCCACCATCCAAAACAAACTCCTTGCGCCATCAAATCCACAATTTCCGACAGAAAGGAGATGAAACCATGAGCGAGGCGTGGGAGAGGTTTCAAGAACTACAGAGGTGTTGTCCCCATCATGGAATTGAAGGGTGGAATTTATTGCAAATCTTCTACAACAGCCTCATGCCACATGACAAAGGTATGTTAGATGCAGCTGCTGGAGGTAGTCTCATGAATAAAGGGGCTGTGGATGGATACAAGTTGGTGGATGACATGGCTCTCAACCAAGGCCAATGGCACAACCCTAGGGAGACACCAATGATCCTGCAGCGGGGAATGAAGGAGATAAATCCGAACTCAAACTTGGTTGCAGAAATTGCCGCCTTGAATCGCAAAATTGATCAATTGAGCGTAAATTCGGTAAACAATTCTTCTCCTCTTCCTTGTTCAATTTGTGGTAGTACCAATCATCTAGCAATTAATTGTGGTGTAGGTAATGAGGTTAGTTATGAGGAGGTTAATGCAATTAACCAAGGTAATTTTACACCAAATAACAATCCTTACTCAAACACTTACAACCCCGGTTGGAGAAATCACCCAAACTTTTCGTGGAGACAAAATGACCAAAATACCTAAGGTATCCAAAATAACCAAGGTAACTCAAACTTTAATAGACCAAATCAAGGTTATGGTAACCAAGGGTATGGTTCAAATGCACAACCAAAATCCAATCTTGAATTAATGGTGGAAGCATTCATGACAAGTCAAAACCAAAAGTTTGATGAATTGACCAAAAAGGTAGATATGTTGGCAACCCAAAGTAAAATGCTTGAAAACCAAGTTGCACAACAAGCATCTTCATCTTTCCGACAACAAGGCACACTACCAGGCAAGCCGGACATCAACCCTAGGGAGTACACGAATGCAATAACCCTGAGGAGCGGCACATAATATCAAGAACCAAAGATGCTAGAGACACAACCGCCTTCGGCTCGCCCCAATACAAGCACACCGGCATCGGATCTATCTCAAGAACTGGGTAACTCCAACCCGGCCAAGATAAAATCTATTGAAACTCCTAAGTATATTCCTTCACTCAGGTTTGTACCCTTTCCTCAAATGTTAGTGAAGAATAAACTGGACCAACAAGAAATTTTGACCAAAAAGCAAACAATGGAGGAAAGTAAACATGTGATATTAGATGAAAAATGTAGCGCAATATTTTCTACCGATTTACCTCCTAAAATGAAAGATCCTGGTAGTTTCTCGATACCTTGCTCTATAGACACAACTAGGATTGAAAATGCAATGTGTGATTTAGGGGCAAGTGTCAGTCTCATGCCTAAATCGGTTTATGACAAACTTGAGTCGGGTAATTTAGAACCAACCAATATGTCACTAACTCTTGCTGACGGGACGACTCGATCTCCACTTGGTATCTTGAAAAATGTGGTTGTCAAAATTGGTAAGATTAAGATTTCTGCTGATTTTTTTGTCATTGAAACGGATGATCATTCGGCCGTTCTCTTAGGTCGAGCTTTCTTAGCAACGGCAGGTGCAAACATCAAAGTCAAAGAGGGGGAGCTTTCTTTCTCCGTTGGGAAGAAGAAAGAAACATTTTATTTTCATAAGCCATTGATACCTCCTAACAAAAATTCAGTTTGCATGATAGAAATTTCACAGGTTAATAGAGAATTTGTGCAAAAGAAGTCGGTGGCAACATCTGAAACCGGCAAACCACGAGAAAATCAACACAAAATGGAGCAATGGGGAGGCCGCCCTCCCGATCCTCCACCCAAGCATTGAGGCTACGCGCACCACCACCACCTTCCGCCAATAGAGTAGTCCATGTTTCTTCTCTCTTTTTAGTTTATTTTTACGCATTGGGGACAATGTTTAATTTAAGCTTGGGGGATGGGAAGAAATTGTATCTTTGCATGCATGTTTTTCAAAAAATTTAGGATGTATCATGCATGTTTTTCAAAAATTTTAGGATGTATAACCCTGTTTTTTACTTGACCATGAATAGGATTTGTGATTTTAAACTTAAATGCTTGAAATTGCGAATTTGTCAAGATGTTTTACGAGGTTATGAAAAATAGAGTCTTGCATAGTTGGACTTAATTGTTTGAAGATGCACAAAGTATAAAATCATGTTTAATTTTTTTTTTTAAAGTTGGTAAAAATAAAACCCTTGAAATTTTAACGAGTTTTTAGGAATACCTTTGGAATAATTTGAAATAACCACGTAATTTGGCGAAAAACTTTGTGGAAATAAAGGTCTAAGAAATTGGAAATTTAGGGATTTAAATTTATTTTTTTAAAATGCAACTTGTTTGTGAAAAACGAATTTAGAAAGATCGGGATATCCATAGGTATAAATTAATGCCTAAGGATGTGTGTATTCATGATATTTTTGCAAAAATATTGAAAAATAGTCAAGTTGAAAATTTTCAAGAAAGACTCCGCTTGCTTATGTTACGGCGACATGACGTACTTATAGCAATGAGTCAGAATGTGATGGATATAAATAGTTTTTTAAAATGGTAACTCATTTAAAATTGGATCTCAAAAGAAGCCCAAAATAAGAGCGTAGTCTTCAATTACTAAAAAATAGTACCTCTTCTCTTTTATATATACGGCTCAAAGAGAAATAATGCAATTCATTACCACAATTTATATAGAAAAAGAGAGAGAGAGAGATAGTCTTGAAGAGAGCGAGAGAGATAGTTAGAGAGACTGCTTGAAGAACAGAGTGAAAGAGAGAGAATTGATAAAGGAGGAAACACATATGGCTAACCTTTCATGGAGCCTATGATCTTGCATTTTTAATAAATATTATATCTGGACAAGAGCTGCTGGATGATTTGCAAAAGTTCCTATACCGCATCACTATCTATTTTGGTCATGACGTATTTGATGTTAAACATCTCATTAAGTCATGCAATGGTTTATATGGCGGTTTGGAAAATGTGGCGAAGATCCTTAAGATAGAACGGACTATCGGCCTTGCTCACCAGGCTGGTTCTGACAGTTTTTTGATTTGGGCAGTGTTCAACAAAATAATGAACCTCTTCTTCAAGAAAGATATTGAGTTCCACCACGCACGCATTGTATGTGGAGTGCAAGAATTGTAAATTAGCTTATAATTTTTGTTATTGATTTTTTTTCAATGGTTTTGATACTTATTTTGATCATGTTAATTATTTAACTTAGTGTTGCAGTTGATTGTACTTTTTCCTTTTTTTAATGGACAATGATGTTTTTGTACCATTCTTTTCTTATTTTAATTTAATATCTATTTTTTTAGGACTAATTTTGTACTGTGTATCTATTAAATGAGTGGTTATTCTTTCATGCATATTTTAATCTTCATTAGATTACTCAATTTGGAATGGTAATTTGATCGGGAACATTACTGATTTTATTTTTTTTTATTTTTGGAAGTTTGAAAATAGAATTATAGAAACTGAATTTGATGGAAACCAAACAATTAATACTATATAGTTGAAAGCACAAAAAACCACAAAAAGCTGAACTTGGGTACTAAATATAGATTGGGGTACTCTCATCAGGAATAGGTGTAACATAGGTAGTAAAAGAGAACAAACTTGAATTATCTATTTACAAGTATAACAAGTCAAACCACACTAGAAAACGATGAAAGCATAAAGCACTAGTAAATTCTAAAAATCTACAAATGGAAACTACTTAGGCTCATTTTGTTTGATTCAATGACTCTCATCTAATAAATTAATGGGAGGGATTAATTAGGCCCCTTTTTTTTTACAAGAAGATTAAAAGGCGATCTAATATTAAGAAGAGAAAAAAATTAGTCTTTGAAAATCAGAACATGCAGTCAGACATAATAAAGTTATCTGTCACAATGGGCAAAAGAAAAGTAGATGCATTGTAAGTAAGCTCGTTCTCTTGATCACATTAGATACGCCTTGGGTTTACTGTTTGGATTCTTCTTGCCATTTCCATGGAAGTTGTCAGACCATCATGCAGTGCATGCCACACAAAAATGAGCTTATAATTTTTATTATTGATTTTTTTGCAATAGTTTTAATACCTATTTTGATCATGTCAATTATTTAACTTAGTATTGCAGATGATTGTACTTTTTGCTTTTTTTAATGGGCAATGATGTTTTTGTACTGTACCGTTCTTTTCTTATTTTAATTTGATATCTGATTTTTTAGGACTAATGTTGCAATGTGTATCTATTTAATGAGTGATTATTCATTCATGCACATTTTAACCTTCGTTAGATTACTCAATTTGGAATGATAATTTGATTGGAAACATTGCTGATTTTATTTTGTTTTATTTTTGAAATTTTGAAAATAGAATTATAGAAACTGAATTTGATGGAAATCAAACAATTAATCGAACTATGCAGTTGAAAACACAAAAAACTACAAAAAGTTAAACTTCGGTACTAAATATAGATTGAGACATGTCTCATAATATAGAATCAAGAATAGCTGTAACATATAGATAATAAAAGAGAACAAACTTGAATTATCTATTCGATGAAAGCAGAAAGCACAAGTAATAAATTCTAAAAAATTTGTAAACTAATTATGCATAAAAAGTTCCCTCGAACCTGTCGCATCCTATAATTGCATGTCTTAACCTTTTGTGCAATAACTTCAGTCTACACTAGCTGCGGGATTGACTTCACAGTTTACCGGAGTATTCACATCCTCTGAGATATCTCATATTTGGCGTGACTTTTGTGAAACATCAACTGCTCAAATACGTTCTGCACGAATCTCGAAGCTCAAATGGTACTGGCGATCTAATAAATTAGTTTGACATTTAAAGACAAGTGTTGTAAAACAACAACACTTAAAGACAAGTTCAACATTTTGAACTCGTTCATTTTGTTTGATTCAATGAATCTCATCTAATAAATTAATGGGAGTAGTATTAATTAGACCCCTTTTTACAAGAAGATTAAAAGGCAATCTAATTATTGTATTAATACTTAGAAAACTATCTAGACTAAAAAATGAGAGAGGAAATTAATAGTAATTAAATATTTATAGTACTCAGTACCAGTAACCTAAAAAACAATAATAAAACATTTGGGAAGAAATTAAACTAAGTACTTTAATGTAAATATAACCTAAGCCTGAGTTACAGTATCAATTTCCAAATGGGATATGATGCATTGGACCGGTGTTCCTCTCTCAGCTCTTCCTGTTTTTGTTGCCCAGTTAGCCAAATTATGTGGTGTTTGCAGCGCTCTTCTTGTGACATATTGCAGGCTCATCAAATGGTGCCTCTGTCTAATTTTTCTAGCTGAACACATAACTGTTTCAGCAGCCTTCCGCAATGGTAATTCACTGATATCTCCTTCCTTGATTGCCTGCACCATAGTTTTGTTGTCTGAAATTTCCTGTGTTGCCTTCTTCCTCCACATACCTTATTGCCATCATCACTGCATGAGTCTCTGCATGCAAGGGGTCTAGTGCCTGAATTTTTTTGAAACTGTGTGTACACAAGATCTCCACGCATTGCACAGTAGGTGTAATCAAGGCATCTATTTCCAAGTTCTTTACCTGTGCCAGCACCATCTGAGGAGTTGATTTTTCACCAGCGAATAATTCTTCATTTCGTGCATTCCATGAACACCACAGAACATTACAAAAATAGGGTATTTGGTCAGGTTGCAAGCATTATATGATAGCTATCAGAGCTTCAGGGAATGATAATGGGAGTGCTTGTACTCGCATTGCAAGTGACGAGATATACCAAGTTACCTGTCACAATGGGCAAAAGAAAAGTAGATGCATTGTAAGCTCGTTCTCTTCATCACATCAGATACACCTTGGGTTGACTGTTTGGATTCTTCTTGCCATTTCCATGGAAGTTGTCAGACCATGATGCAGTGCATGCCACACAAACATTCTTAAGTTTTTGTTCACTGTATACAGACCCGTTTGAGGGCCTTAAGTTTTTGTTCACTGTATACTACAGGGCGTACCGGGCTTATTGTAAATTTCTTTACTGATTACCCCATTTTTACATTTTTACATTCTTACCAGAAAAAATAATTATCAAAATCGTATCCAAATATAAAAGCAAAGTCGCAGCTTTATTTCTTGACATTATTACAAACTCCTCTGTACATTTTTATCTGTAAAAGGGAAATTAAAATCTCTGAGCAAGAACCTTTATAACTCAATCAAAAGATAAAATAAAAAAAAACTATTTCCAGCGAAGATAAAAAACAACAACAAAATGGGAAAAATATATTAAAATCCAACAAATTAACAACAGAAAACACAGCAAGATATGAAGCTTCAATTTCTTTACTGTTTCCACCCATTTTAAATTCTTACCAGAAAAGAAAAGAAAAGAAAAAGAAAATCTTAAAATTAAAACTTAAAATAAGCTAAATACACAAACTCAAGAAAAAGAGAGCATGTAATAAAAAGCACATCCAAATGGCAAAAAAAGCAGCATTGAAGCATTAATTCTTGACATCTCAATCAAAAGATAAAAGTTTAACATACTATTTCCACACAAAATGAAGAAAAAAAATAAAAAAATGAAACAAATATTAAAATCCAAAAAATCCAAAACAGAAACGCAGTAAGACAAGAAGCTATTATTACCAGAGAACAAAAAACAATAGCAATACTTCTATTAACACAAAAAAAGAAAAACCTGTCAAGAAACTAGACCCAGATAAATAATCCGAACCAGACTATAAATAAACTCAAGATCCCAACTGAAACAACAGACTCCGAACACCAAGATTCCAATTCTTTATTGTTTACACTGATTTTTCCACTAATACCAGAAAAAAAGGATAAGCTCATTACGTTAACACTTAAGATAACCTAAACACACAAAAAACCTTATCTGAACCAGACTATGAATGACTCCCAACACAAGATCGATTCTTTATTAATATTACTGATTTTTACATTATTATCAGAAAAGAAGACAAAAACCTTTACATTAACACTATCAGATAACCTAAACACACAATAAACCAGATCCCAATAACTAATCCAACCAAACTATGAACACAAGATAATAACAAGAACAAGAGACTCTAAACCCCCAACCTGAACAATGAATCCAAGAAACCAAGAAACAGACACTGACAGCATAATTACCTACCCCGGGTCATTCTGTGTAGGATCCACCCCTTGCATGTGTAAATCTCCATCAGCATCTGAATTCTGATATGTCATAGGATCCCTCTTGAAGGATATAGACCATACATTACTCTGCCTGAAATTCAAATAAATCGCATATTATGTCCTGGCCTTTGTCAAATGCCTAATGTGCATAAATAGGCAGCATATATAATGAAATCATAAGACTTGAATTTTGAAAGAGAAAAAGATAAGACTGACTGCTATTGCAAGAAACCAGACCGGATAAATAATTCAAGCCAGACTATGAATGATGCAAGATCCCTACTAGATCAACAGACCTCGACCACAAGATCCCAATTCTTCATTAATTTTACCAGACTATGAATGACTGGTTTTGCATTATTACCAGAAATAAAGATAAAATATTTACATTTACGTTTAAGATAACCAAAACACACAAAAAAAACTTACCTGAACCAGACTAAGAATGAACTGAAGATGCGAACTGGATCAATAGACTCCCAACACAAGATCGATTCTTTATTAATATTACTGAGTTTTACATTATTACCAGAAAAGAAAACAAAGACCTTTACACTAACAACATCAGAAACCTAAATGCACAATAAACCAGATCCCAATACCTAATCCAACCAAACTATGAACACAAGATAATAACAAGAACAAGATAATAACTAATAAAACAAGAGACTCTAAACCCCTAACCTGAACAATGAATCCTAGAAACCAAGAAACAGACACCGACAACATAATTACCTACCCAGAAGACGTACTCTGCACCTAAATAAAATACATGACGCTAAACCTACATGAATCACTCAGGACCAAACCTAACAACCTACACGTAGTCCGTGTACCAGACTATAACCCAAACGCCATAATAATAGCTAAACCTCCACACCGGCACCCAGACAGGACAGTAAGGAGGTATGACTGGGTACCCCTTTTGGCCGGTGGTACTCTCGCAAGAGCTTACCGACTCTCGTATAGCCGGCTCAGCATTCTCCCTCCGGGGAACCTCAATTCGTGGCTCCCTCCGGCGAACCACCCATCGGCCCTCCGATCTCTCAGTGGTGCTTACCGACCGTCGATTGGCCAGCTCGGCATCTTCCCTCCCGGGAACTTCAATTCGTAGCTCCCTCCCTTGAACCACCCTTCGGACCTCTGATTTCTCCCTGTGTCCCCTGCGTAGGCGGGCCATTCTTGATTAGCTTTTGGTTTCTTGGTTGGTGTTGGGAGAGAATTGACAAGTGAAGCGAATGAGGCGCAGGAGGGAAAGTGGACATTTAAACCGAAGGGAAAATTGGAGGCGATCCATGAACGGTGCAGATTTCATCCATCAAACCTGCCACGTCAACCGTTCAAATACGTTATGCCCGAATCTCGAAGCTCAAATAGTACTGGCTCCGTGCGCTACCCCCGAATAGGCACCGGACATGTCGGTCACGCAAATATGTGCGATGGAAATAGAGAAGTTTATTTTGCAGCAAATATGGGAAGCTGATACTGACTGGTGGACCCGTACGATAAAGAAAGAACTAGAACAGTTCTCAGCGAAATAGTGCGACATAGTGCTATAGTTTTTATGATTCGAAATCACTATAGTGCTGCTATTGTGCGCTATTTACGATTGCGATTCAGCGATTCAGCTACATGAATAAAAGATGAATCATTTTACCTGAATTTTCTTAATAAATTATAAATAAAAAATAAAAAATTAACAAACTGGATCGAAATACTTATTCGGCACCAAATTTTTTTATTTTTTCTGCTCAATCGAATAGACATTTCGACACAATGTTTGATCACAATTTTTGAGACACTCGCTACTCTTCGATCCATGTGTTTTTAGACCGAGCCGGTGCCTATTCGAGCGAACACAAGGGGCCGGTATTATTAGAGCTTTGAGATTCGTGCGAAACGTATTACAACGGTTGGAATTTCCCAGAGAGTCGCGCAAAATATGAGATATCTCAAAGGATACAAATTCCCACCCATCTCGGTCCCAACATATATTGTATTAATGTGTTCACTTTAAATATGACACATGGCATACCATTTTGATATTGTTTATAAATTTTTAATTTTTATATTTTTATAAGTTTTTGAATGTCTACTGAATATGACACATCTGCATCTCGATTCCAAGTATTATTTTCTGAATGTCTTTTGAATATTTAGCTGGAATATTATTCCTTCTTTACACAAATTTTGTATTTAGAAATAATATTCCAACTAAATATTGTTTTAGTGTCCATTGACTTTTTAAAATTTACAAATATTATATTGGGCGATTCTTTAGTAAAATATTAATTAATATTTAAGTTGCATAAAATAATTTATTAATTATAAAGTGCACAATCTATCTATAATAGTTTTTTTCTAAAATAAAAATATTACTAAAATTATCAAGTTATCAATAAACTGGGATCAGGTTCATAAATTTTTGAACCTAGGTTTTCGTCCCATCTGACTATAAAAAAGAAATAAAAAGTAAGAAGACATTTAAAAAATAATAAAAATATATAAATAAACAATATCAAAATAGTAATGTCATGTGTCATATTTAAATTGACAGCTCAAACATATAGCAATATCATATTTTTATAAAAACTAAACCAATTAAGTTAGTTTGTTAAATTTTTATTTTTTAAATATGATTTATAAAAAACAAATTCCTATTACCCAGCGCATTTATTATTAAAAAATTTATTTGTTTTCTGTTGAAAAACCAAAGTAGAAATATAAAGAACTTATAATTATGTAAAATATTTAATTTTATCGGGCAATCAAGCAAAGGATAAGGATAGGAGTCACAGAAATAACTTTACATTGAAACGCGTCTTCTTTATCTAAATGAGGGATAGTAAAAAATTTCATCAAATGGGTAAATTTTTTCATTAATTTATTATTAAAATATTATTATTAATTTTATGATTTTTTTCATAAGCAGAATTAAAAGAATTAGAAATAATTACTCGAATTAGGATGGAGAGTCGAACTTCTTGCAAAATTAAATTAAGATAAAAAAAAATAGTGTCAATGTTTAAAGTATTAAATTTTACTTTCAAGCATAGCATCGTCAATACTTTTTTTCAAAATTTAGATTGTTTTGAACAGTTGAACTTCATAAAATAACTTAATTCTCTTTATTAAAGTTGACTTATACCTTTGTAAAAGAATTTAATCTATTAAAAAAAATAATAATAATAGGTTAATTCTCGATTTAGATTCGCATATCAGCTATTCTCGATCTAAAAAGAGTAAAAGATCCAATGAATTGATATTTTAAGTACCACATATTGGAGGCAAAAACAAAAGTGTACCATCTAACAAATATAGGATGACAAATATAGAAAGTATTTATAATTTTATTAGCTTCCCTAAATGAGAAAGAGTTTAATCGAGTATTTTTAAATAATGTGATGGACATAAATAGTTTTTTAAAATGGTAACTCATTTAAAATTGGATCTCAAAAGAAGCCCAAAATAAAAGCATAGTCTCCAATTACTAAAAAATAGTACCTCTTCCCTCTTATATATACGACTCAAAGAGAAATAATGCAATTCATTACCACAATTCATATAGAAAAAGGGAAAGAGAGATAGTCTTGAAGAGAGCGAGAGAGATAGTTAGAGAGACTGCTTGAAGAACAGAGCGAGAAAGAGAATTGACAAAGGAGGAAACACATATGGCTCTTCACCAAGCAGGGTCTAGTCGGGCAGCGCAGATGCGACCTGTTTTTCAGCATAATCTTGTAATGGAATTTGCAATCATAAATGAGGTTGCTGACTCATATCGGTATGTGACGATTGATACTGAATTTCTTGGGTTGGTGTACCAGACCATAGCACACCCTAGAAACCTCTCCCCCGAGCAACGTTACTCTCAGGTCAAGGCAAATGTTGATAACCTTAAATTGATACAACTAGGGATTACTCTTTCCAACAGAGATAGCGATGATTCTATGACTTGGGAATTCAATTTTCGTGGGTTTGACCCTGAGATTGATTCACAGGATCCGAGCTCGATTGAGTTGTTAAAATCGCAAGGAATTGACTTTTTGAAGAATAAAACTGAGGGTGTTGACCCGGATATATTCGCAGAGCTATTTTGGAAATCCAGGTTACTAATTTCCATGTTTGATAAAACATGGTTAACCTTTCATGGAGCCTATGATCTTGCATTTTTAATAAAGATTATGTCTGGACAAGAGCTGCCGGATGATTTGCGAAAGTTCCTATACCGCATCACTGTCTATTTTGGTCATGACGTATTTGATGTTAAACATCTCATTAAGTCATGCAATGGTTTATATGGCGGTTTGGAAAATGTGACGAAGATTCTTAAGATAGAACGGACTATCGGCCTTGCTCACCAGGCTGGTTCTGACAGCCTTTTGATTTGGGCAGTGTTCAACAAAATGAAGAACCTCTTCTTCAAGAAAGATATTGAGTTCCGCCACGCACGCATTGTATGTGGAGTGCAAGAATTGTAAATTAGCTTAGAATTTTTGTTATTGATTTTTTTTCAATGGTTTTGATACTTATTTTGATCATGTTAATTATTTAACTTAGTGTTGTAGATGATTGTACTTTTTCATTTTTTTAATGAGCAATGATGTTTCTGGACCATTTTTTTCTTATTATAATTTAATATCTATTTTTTTATGACTAATGTTGCAGTGTGTATCTATTTAATGAGTGGTTATTCTTTGATGCATATTTTAACTTTCGTTAGATTATTCAATTTGGAATGGTAATTTGATCGGGAACATTGATGATTTTATTTCTGGAAGTTTGAAAATATAATTATAGAAACTGAATTTGGTGGGAACTAAACAATTAATACTATATAGTTGAAAAATACAAAAAACCACAAAAAGCTGAACTTCGATACTAAATATAGATTGGGGTATGTGTCATCAGGAATAGGTGTAACATAGGTGGTAAAAGAGAACAAACTTGAATTATCTATTTACAAGTATAACAAGTCAAACCACACTAGAAAACGATGAAAGCAGAAAGCACAAGTAGTAAATTCTAAAAATCTACAAATGGAAACTAATTAGGCTCATTTTGTTTGATTCAATGACTCTCATCTAATAAATTAATGGGAGGGATTAATTAGGCCCCTTTTTTTTACAAGAAGATTAAAAGGCGATCTAATATTAAGAAGAGAAAAAAATTACAGTCTTTGAAAATCAGAACATGCAGGCAGACATAATAAAGTTATCTGATCCCTGGAGGCTAATAACAAAATAGAAAAGATATCCCTGGAGACTAATTCATCCCTTGTAAAAGCCATTACAAAATATCCCTCGAGATTGATTATCGGTACCATCCACATATACCTTGTGTAAGTCTGCTTCAACATTTAATTTCTCAAAGAATCACTCTTCAAATTACTTAGCCTGAAATGCAGCCATTGCATATTATGTCATGGACTTTCTCAAATGCCTAATGTGCTTTTAAAGTCAGTAGCTTGAATTCATAAATATGACAGAAGAATAATCATTAAATTATAATGAAATCAGCAGACTTGAATTTTCAAAGAAACATGGCTACGACTAACTGGTATAGCTACAAAAATCATAGCGCTTTCTCAAATGGGTATTCAGCAGTTACCCTCATTGAAATTTCTTTACCGATTACCCCATTTTTACATTCTTACCAGAAAAAATAATTATTCAACAATTAAAGTTAAGATAACCTTAACACAGAATCAAGAAAAAACAGCAAAGTCGCAGCTTTATTTCTTGACATTATTGCAAACTCTGTACATTTTTATCTGTGAAAGGGAAATTAAAATCTCTGAGCAAGAACCTTTATAACTCAATCAAAAGATAAAATTAAAAAAAAAAACTATTTCCACCGAAGATAAAAAAACAACAACAAAATGGGAAAAATATATTAAAATCCAACAAATTAACAACAGAAAACACAGCAAGATATGAAGCTTCAATTTCTGGTAAGGCTACAAAAAACCTTATCTGAACCAGACTATGAATGACTCCCAACACAAGATCGATTCTTTATTAATATTACTAATTTTTACATTATTACCAGAAACGAAGACAAAAACCTTTACATTAACACCATCAGATAACCTAAATATTACTGATAGCTACTATCTAGTTTCTCAAAAAAAAAAAAAAAAACACCATCAGATAACCTAAACAAACAATAAACCAAATCAAGAAACCAGATCCCAATAACTAATCCAACCAAACTATGAACACAAGATAATAACTAGAACAAGAGACTCTAAACCCCCAACCTGAACAATGAATTCAAGAAACCAAGAAACAGACACTGACAGCATAATTACCTACCCAGAAGACAGACTCTAAGCTCATTCTCCAGCCATTATTTCAAGCATACCAGTAATTTCAAGCATAGACGAAGCTCAATTCCTTGACATTATGTGCAACGAGCTTGGATCTCAGTTGCATGAAATAGCAAAAAGAATCAAAATTGAGTAAAGAAAAACATTAGTTCGAGATAAAAGCGAAGGAGCTGACAGTCACCAATGCATTGAATGCACGAAGCAATTCGCCTATTTCATTAACAAAAATCTGGATACAACTCCATAGGAGCATTTGCCTTGTATAGGCGATGAGAAACATAAAAAAAAAAAAAAGTAAGATAAATGATTACAGAAATCGTGAGTTTATTCTATGGTTGCCATGTCAGCGATAGGTGCTGAGCTGGCGTAACCAACATCAAACAACTTCAAACAGATTCTGAAATTTGTCGGAGACGATCCTCTAATCCTCTTCTAATCCTCTCCCGTCTCCTCTCCAATTCTTCTCTGTTTCTGATCGGCGAGGCCCAGCTGTCAGGGATAATGAGCTTCAACGCCTTGGATTCACTTTTAATTGACGGGGCCCTCCTGTCAGTCAAACCACTTATCATTTCCTTCTGCCCCGATGCCCTGACCTTGCTACACGCTTGTCCTTCTTCTTCAATCAAATTCTGAATTCCAAGGGGCAAGGGTCACCCCCAAATCACTGCTAACTTTGCATTCTGTCAAACTCATATGCACATTTTCATCTGTGATAGGAAAATCAATATCTCTCAGCATGAACTTTAACAACTCAATCAAAGGATAAAATTTTAAAGACTTTCGACAACGATAAAAAACAACAAAAAAGAAGGGTAAGAGAAATTAAAATCCAACAAATCCAAAACATAAATGCATCAAGACATGGCATGGAGCTTTAATTCTTTACTCTTCCCACCCACTTTTACATTATCACCAGAAAAAAAAAACGTTTGTATTAACACTTAAGAGAGAAAGTCAGCAAGTAATAAAAATCACATCCAAATGGAAAAAAACATAGGCAAAGATTTAATTCTTGACATTATTACAAATTCAACCGGGATAAATAATCCGAACCAGACTATGAATGAACTCAAGATCCCAACAGATCAACAGACTTCGAACACAAGATCCTAAACACATTTTTACATTATTACCATAAATAAATTAGATAAAATATTTACATTAATGTTTAAGATAACAAAAACCTTACCTGAACCAGACTATGAATGAACAGAAGATGCGAACTGAATTAACAGACTCCCAACATGTACACAATATCGATTATTTATTAATATTGCTGATTTTACCAGAAAAGAAGACAAGAACCTTTACATTAACACCATCAGATAACCTAAACAAACAATAAACCAAATCAAGAAACCAGATCCCAATAACTAATCCAACCAAACTATGAACACAAGATAATAACTAGAACAAGAGACTCTAAACCCCCAACCTGAACAATGAATTCAAGAAACCAAGAAACAGACACTGACAGCATAATTACCTACCCAGAAGACAGACTCTAAGCTCATTCTCCAACCATTATATCTATCAGCATCTGGATTCTCATGTCTCGTAGAATCCCTCTTGAAGGATATAGACCGTACTTTACTCCCTGAAATTCAAATAAATCGCAAATTATGTCCTGGCCTTTGTCAAATGCCTAATGTTCATAAATAAGCAGATATATAATGAATAGATTATAATGAAATCATAAGACTTGAATTATGAAAGAGAAAAAGATAAGACTGACTGGTATGGCAAGAAACCAGACCGGATAAATAATTCGAGCCAGACTATGAATGATGCAAGATCCCAACTAGATCAACAGACTTCGACCACAAGATCCCAATTCTTTATAAATTTTACTAAGTTTTGCATTATTACCAGAAATAAAGATAAAATATTTACATTAACGATTAAGATAACCAAAACACACAAAAAAAACTTATCTGAACCAGACTGAGAATGAACTGAAGATGCGAACTGGATCAATAGACTCCCAACACAAGATCGATTCTTTATTAATATTACTGAGTTTTACATTATTACCAGAAAAGAAAACAAAGACCTTTACACTAACAACATCAGAAACCTAAACACACAATAAACCAAATCAAGAAACCAGATCCCAATACCTAATCCAACCAAACTATGAACACAAGATAATAACTAATAAAACAAGAGACTCTAAACCCCTAACCTGAACAATGAATCCTAAAAACCAAGAAACAGACACGGACAACATAATTACCTACCCAGAAGACATACTCTGCACCTAAATAAAATACATGACGCTAAACCTATATGATCACTCAGGACCAAACCTAACAACCTACATGTAGTCCATGTACCAGACTATAACCCAACTGCCATAACAATAGCTAAACCTCCACACCGGCACCCAGACAGGACAGTAAGGAGGTATGACTGGGTACCCCTTTTGGCCGGTGGTACTCTCGCAAGAGCTTACCGACTCTTGTATAGCCGGCTCAGCATTCTCCCTCCGGGGAACCTTCATTCGTGGCTCCCTCCGGCAAACCACCCTTCGTATCTCTGATCTCTCGCCGGTGCTTACGGACCATTGATTGGTCGGCTCAGCATCTTCTCTCTGGGGAACCTCAATTCGTAGCTCCCTCCCGTGAACCACCCTTCGAACCTCGGATTTCTCCCTGTGTCCCCTGCGTAGGCAGGCCATTCTTGATTACTTTTGGTTTCTTGGTTGATTGGTGTTGGGAGAGAATTGACAAGTGAAGCGAATGGGGCGCAGGAGGGAAAGTGGACATTTAAACCAGAGGGAATATCGGAGTCGGTCCATGAACGGTGCAGATTGCATCCATCAAATGGGAGGGGTGCATCATGACGTGGCAGTTTATTCATATTACGGGTTTTCACGAAACCTGCCACATCATATCTGTACAGATCCCAATCGCACGGATCTTAAGACGACACCGCTTTCTCCTTTTTCCACATCATTAATTCATAATCCCAATTCCCAAGTCTCAACTTGAAGTACAAAATAGCAATGTCTCGATATCGCCACAGGAGATCTGAAAGAAATTGGTCACCATCGAGTGTTATCCTCTGAGATATCGCATATTTTGCGTGACCGACATGTCCGGTGCCTATTTGGGAATAGCGCAGCGGCCAGTATTAATTGCGCTTTGAGATTCGTGCAGAATGTATTTGAACAGTTGAGATTTTCCAAAAGCACGCAAAATATGTGATATCTCAGAGGATACGAATTTGGGATTCATTCATGCGTGCAACGGAAATTAAGAAGTCACTTATTTTGCGAATATTTACAGCTAACATGAGGGGAAAGTATTCTCTGTGGAGTTTTCCGTGTGGAGTTTTTAATTTGATCTATTTGTTTCGAAACGAATAGACCGAATTAGTCCTTGCTCAAATTTTAAAAAAACTCAAAATTTGATGAACTTTTAATCCAATCTGTTCAATCTAAAATAAACGGATCAGATTAAAAACTCCGCACAGTTCTGTACGGAAAAATCCAAACAAGAGGGAAAGATACCGACTACTGGACCCGTTTTGTGAAGAAAAGAAACAGGAAACGATTCTTAGCGGGCTTCTAAGCTATCATTTCTATTGTACTTCAATTATCTTCGTTCTGGGCTTGGGCCCAAATTATTATAAAAAAAAAAACGAACCCCCCATCTCTGTGGAGCGATGTGTTGTTCTGTTACCTACTGGCTACTGTAACGGCTTAAAACGGATATCCGTGCTAATTAGAAACGGATCACCCAGGTACCTGACTCAAGCAAATTACAAACGGACAGCCCAGATTAATTCTTTTAACTTGGCACATATCTCAAAACAGATCTCCTATAGTTTTCATATATATCAAAATGACTTTAACCCGCTAGAATTAATTTGGGCGTCCGTTTGTAATTTGCTTGAGTCAGTTATCAAGGAACATAGTCACGAGATTCGCGAATTAAATATGAATTAAATTTGAATAATTATTTATTTGATAATGATCGAGGTACACGACGTTTGCAAGAATAAAATGGACACAAATTTTACTTCTAGCGTAAAGAATTACAAAGTTGTATGAAGTTATTTATACAAAAAGTATGATTTCTTTTTTCTTTTTCTTTTTTGATTTCTGTATGATTTCTTATAATACTTGACCAGAGTTCGATCAACTAGTCTTAGTAAAATATTGTTATAAAAAATATTTATATTGAGTTTCTGAAAATTTACTTTCGTTTAATTAAATGAGGCCCAATAAGTAGCCCATAATAATAAGTGAAAGTAAGAAGATTAATTGTTCAATTGGGCCCATAATATTATTAAATTTAAAACTTAGTTCGTCTCGCATGAACACAAAGTACAAACATCACACACAACAATCACCAACAATATTTACAAAATAGACTAAAATTTACTGAAGAAGCTGTGTATATACTGGGTTATCTCACTTGGTTTTTCCTCGTTAATGAAGTGCCCGGCTCCCTTCACCACCACCACCTCATCGAGCATCGGTACGAACTTCTTCATCCCTCCTTTGTGTATGAAGTCCTGTATACCGGGCGCATTGTAGGTAAGATCAAGATCCCCTACAATGAACTTAGTTGGGACCTTTATTTGTGCACCTGTCCATGGAGCTGTAAGCTCCCAGGTTCTGCAATATTTATTCAACATCCAACTTTCAGTATTATTAATAAAATCTTAATTTGTGACATTATGTCAATAATCAGATGGTCCAAACTAGATAGGTGCCATTAATTCCTTTTCGATTGAGACATTTAGTTCAACATGGGCAGCTCATCGGTTACCATCAGATTATGTAACCAAACATGTATATATATAGTAATTTTCAGTAATGGCTTGGTAGCTGGGTACCATTCTAATTAGAAGCTCTTGAATCAATCCACACATACTTAACAAGTAAACATCTATCGATGAAAGAAATAACCAAAACCAAATACGAACTAAATACAGAACAGAAGGAGAGAAAGTAAAGCATACAGATCTAAAGCTCGATAGTAGTTCAAGCCTCCAGTAAATCCTGTTTTTTCAAACTTGTTAACATAATAGTTGATGTCTTCTTCCGATAGCCAAGAAGGCAGAGGAATCTGCTCATCTGGTGAGCCCCACCCATCCTTTGGGATGAAAAAGGGAGCTGGGTTCCGATATGTGAGAAATTTTTTCAACACCAGCTCTGTCCCAAGACGGGCAAACTCGGCCTCTATTGCTTTAGGCTCCTGCATGAATTCGAGGATAAGTAACAGTAGGCAGAGGAATCCTGTTTTTTCTTTTGATTCTGGCATGTTATTCACCAGCAAATCATGTTGCAGAAATGTGTATGACTGATCAGTAGATACAAATAATTTCATCATAATCGAAAATTAACCTCAATTCAACAAGGGTACTTTTGAAAATATCATTATTTATTATAGATAATTTCCTAAAATACATTTTTACCTGAATTCGACAAATGTAGTAGTCATCACCATAAGTAGACCTTAGATACTCGACAGGTTTTCTGGCCGGATTGCGTGGTGCGAAAGGCACACTCAAATTTACTAATGCCTTCACCTTGTCGGGGCGAAACAAGCACACGTACCATGCCATAATTGCTCCCCAGTCATGCCCCGCCAACAGCACCTGAATTTTATATCATAGCATAATAGGTGTTCTACTTGTGATCAAGTAAAAGAATATCTAAGCTGAAGTGTATATTGCAACTCCTAACATGACATCAAACTCAAAAACATTATATGGGCTTTCTATTATACCATCATGCATTATGGGCTTACTATAGCCCTATAGTAACCTTTGAAGTCAATCCATTCCCTTTATTTTATGTAGGCTTTCTTGTATATTGTTATTTTTTTTAGCCTAAACCGTGTGTTGTTTGATTTATTTTACATATGATCTTGTAACTAAGTTATCTATGTTAGGCTTCATTGAGTATAACTATTCAATAAAAGTGTTTTATTAGAAATGTAGGTACTCATATTTTCATACTAGCTTGATACTTTGAACTAGTAGAGTAGAATTACTTTTGAGTCCGATTATATGACATCAGTATCATTTCAGCTTATATAATACTAATTTCAAAACCTATTGAATTAATTTCAAATGGTGAATTTAAACTATTAAAACTTAATTAGCTATGCGATGACATGAAAATTTTATAATTTTTTCAATTTATTTAGTATCAAGTCAAGTAGTCAAATGTGAGAGTTTTGAAGTTAATTTTCATGCATTCATTTTTCAACATTTTTGACCGCTTTACTTGATACTAAAATAACTTGAAAAACAAAAAAAATGCATATAAACACATCACTCCTAAAGTAAATAGATCTGAACGATTTTGAATTAGTCTTTTAAAATCTATTCAATAAATTTTGAAGTTAGTATCATATGACACCGATGTCATACTAGCTGAACTCATTACTTCTTCAGCGGGTAAAGAAGTAATGAGACCGGCTAGTATAAACTCAAAGCAAATAAGAGAGGGCCGTGCAAGTATAACCTTCACAAAAGCGGGTATAAAAGCCGGTATAAACTCAAAGCCCGAGTCGTTTCTTATTTGCTTTGTGGATTGATTACAACTAGCCGGGCTTAATAACTTTTTTCTTCCTTTCGCTGGGGTATATACTCAAACATGTTATAGGCAAACCTTCTCTTGTCGAAGAGAGTCAATGAGCGCCACAACATCTCCAACCACATGCAGAGCAGAGTATGATGCAGCGCCATTTGGCACAGAGGAGTCACCGTAACCCCTCAGATCTGGTGCAATCACGCGATAACCGAGGGCGGCAAGGCCATTGATCTGGTGCCTCCACGTGTACCATATCTCAGGGAATCCATGCAAAAGCACCACAACTGACCCGGTGCCTTTCTCTGCCACGTGGATGTCGATGCCATTTAGATGAACCGTTCGATGTGTGATGTCAAAGGAATCCATGTGAGGAGAAGGCATCGGAGCTGGAGCAGGAGGAGCAGGGGGAGGTGCTTGTTTCCGGCATAAACTGGAAAGGAGATTTCTCACGAAATCAACCATGGCGAGAGATCAGAGAAGCACTGCTAATTGCGAAATGGAGTTGGTGCATCTCGGGCTGTTTGTCAGTGTAGATACTTACCTTTCCTTGGTGGTTCACACTTCAATAATCTGTTCTTTTCTTGACTTACCTTTCCTTGGTGGTTCACACTTCAATAATCTGTTCTTTTCTTGTCTTGGTACTCTCTTTTGGAATGTTCTTTCTCTTTCAAGTGTTATTCGTTTTCATATACCTTTGCTTAGCTTTGAGCAATCGCTTTACAGGATAAACTGTACTCGGTTTCTTTTATAGAAAAAGAAAAAGATTTATGAGTACTTGGTGACAATGTCAGATCCTCTGCAATGTAGTTTCGTGCCTCTTCTGTGAAACTGAGCCGTTGATTCGAATTCAATGGTGATGATTTGTATTAATAAATTATACTTAATTTATCGGTTTTTTTACAGGTGGATAGTATTGTATTAATACACGATACAGATGTGATAATAAATTAATTATATTAAGGTGTCTCGAATTTATACGTGACAGTGGATGGAAATGAATCTGCTGTGATTCTAAAGGAATTGCAGGACTGCGATTTCAAATTTAACTTTTCACTTTTTAAAATGTACAAATTTTAGTGACACTTACTTTTTTTATGCTCGAATCTCTATACAAATAAATAGATGAATTTGGAATAACAGAATCCTGCGATTCCTTTACAATCACAGCTGATTTATTTCCGACAGGGGATAGTGTTTACATCTATTCATAATTTCACATGGGTCAGTGAATAAATCAAATCAAATCAAATCAAATAAAAAGCTGAGCCAACTGCTACTCGTCTGTGGTCAACAAATAAATCAAATCAAGTTCAAATGAGGCACTTCTTTATTTGGGCCTTTTTGGGCCTGAAACAATAGATTCGGTTATCCTACTGTTCCATTGCGATTGAGGCTACTTGAATTAAGTATTTTCCAATCAACTATTTATTATGAAAAAGTGTGTGTTTTATGGTGGAAAACCAAGGTAAAAAATATGAAGAACTCAACTATGTAAAATATTTACCTTTTTATCTAGTGATCTGGCATATTTTCTCTCGTGATACTGCATTAAGTATATGATTAATAGAATATTTTTGCACTGTATTTATGAGAAAATAAATTAGAATATCGAATGAGAATTAATGTGTTTGAACAAAAACAGATAACATCTGATTAGAATAATAAATTTATTCATATCTTATTAGCATGAAACTATATAAAGCTAGCATCCAATTAATGTCTAAAGAAAGAAATTAAGAAATTAACCTAATATTTTTTTGGTACTATATCTACTATTTAATACTACCTCATTATAATTATTTAATAGCACATTAAATAATTTAAAATGCTCACGCTATCGATCATTTCCCATAATTTTTATATCAATGTGGATGGACTCGGTCTAGCAAACTAAGGTTACAATAGGAGAATGAAACTAGGTTGTTTTAAAGGCTAAAGAAAGTTATAATGAAAACCGTTTCTTGTTTATTCCTTGTAAGGAAAGAGGAAAATAAAAAGTCTACTTGTCAGTGTAAATGATTCTACAGTAAAAGTGAGCTGCCACGTTTCTAGAAGACGTGTGTTTACTTATAACTAAAAATGGGTATAAAAAGGGAGCTTGAGCCTTTAGTTCTAAAATAAATATAAACCTCCTCAGAAAATCTATCTTTTTTTTCTCTTTCTCTCAGAAATATTGAACATTTTCATCAAGCAAATTAAAAAGGAATTGCACCATGTTCTTGTTCAACAAGGACGTGGATAAGTAGAGGTGAATCGTCAAAACAACAATAATTAATGTAAGTCTTTCTAGATTGATTTGAGGAATAGGTTAAAAAATTTATGTGTTTTAATGTAAATTTTTGGAAGGCAAGTTGATATTTTCCAAAGCATCTATTTATAATTTAATTAGGTGCTTTGACTCTAAAATCTTAATTTTAAAATTAGAATCATCGATCTAATTTGTTCAATGCTATTTGCACACTTGAATTTTGTAGAAAATCAAAATTTGCATTTTTAGATCATTTCTTCTAATTTTTCTAGTAGAGAGAAATTTATTACAATTGAATAGTCTAAACTTTCAAATCAAAAGGTTTTTCTCTCTATTTACAAGTTAGTAATAGAATTGAAAAAAAATATATTTTTTTCTTCTGTATGTAGATCACATGCATGACAAATAGCTTGCATCCCAATTGATTGCAACACACACACACACTCATATTCTCTCTAAAAAAACTTTCATGATAAATCTATATGGATTTTTTTTTTACACTCCACAGTTGTGTCACAAATTTCTGGCTATTCAAGTAACACACAAAAAAACTAGCTTAAGCCCAATTTGAGAAGAAATCAATGGAAAACTCTCAGAAGGTTGTACTTGCACTGCCCGCTCCATCCGTAAACAACAATGATATTGCAATGCGTTCGATGAAATGCCTGAGTGAAGATGCAAATGCAGCTCAAGGTAAACAAAAAAGGAGTGTATTTCTGATCGATTGTACGCCTCTTTGGGGGTGCAGCTCGGTACGTGGCCTACGGTCTCAAATGGAGGATGCATATATTGTTGTACCGGGGTTAATCGAAGTGCCAATCCGGATGCTAACAAAAGAGCCCAAAATAGAAGGAATTGATAATGTTGATGCATTCAAAGTTACTGCACACTTCTTCGGTGTTTATGATGGACACGGTGGTACTCAAGTAAGTACAAAATGGTAGAATGTACCCAAAATTAGTTCAAGAAGTAGAGCCTAAGTGCTAAATTCAGATATTATATTTGAAAATAGTTACAGAAATTAGAGTTAAATTAAGACCTGATTAATATGTTAAATTATTGATCAAATGTGATTTCATCACTAATCTACTTTTCCTCGACTAAACCTAATTCCTTGATTAGGACCCACTCGGGCCGGTTTCAAATTATTGGCAATGCACCAATCTGGCATGAGAAATCAATCAAGCAAAAATACATAAATTACAAGTTAACATGTACAATTTTCTACTGTCAAGCTCTTCACTTTTTGCAAATGTAGGTGGCAAATTATTGCTGTGACAGAATTCATCTAGCACTAACCGAAGAACTAAACAAAATAGAAGCAGCCAATTCCAAAGAAAAGATCAATTTTGATTTGAAGAAAAAATGGGGGAGAGCATTTACACACTGCTTTCAAAAAGTTGACGAAGAATCTATGCTGGTCGTGCCAGAGACCGTCGGGTCAACTGCTCTAGAAGTTCTTGTTTCATCATCCCACATAATAGTTGCAAACTGTGGCCACTCCCGTGCAGTCCTTTCACGTGGCAAGCAAGCAATACCTCTATCCTTGGATCATAAAGTAAGGTTTAAAATTTAAAATTGTCCTTTCATAAAACTGTGAATAAGTAATGTTTAAAATTATCCTTGGATCAGCAAGCAATGCTCTAGTTGCTGTTCTATGAATATGTAGAAGCCAACAATAAATAATATCTGATTAAAAGTTTTAACAGATACTAAAAGCAACCACAATATATACCACCATAAAACTGTGAAAAGACCAGGATCAAAGGATGACAAGTCTGATAATGCGCCTATAGTTTTTTTTTTTCATGATGAAACCGTATCTTGTATCTTACAACGACAGAGATGTTCCTATATATATTCTTCTAAATCTACCCCTCATCCTATATGAAAACCAGTAGGAAATATTAGGCTCAGCACGCACACACCTGCTTCATTGACAGAACATCTGATTATTCACTTTGTCTGTACCAGTAAATGTAATGCACATATAGTAACCATGAGAATCTAAACTAACATGCTTATATATATATTTAAAAAATCCTGTGAAGAAGTAACAATGTTTGAGGTGTTGCAGCCGAAGAGAGAAGAGTATGCAAGGATAGAGGCAGAGGCAGGGAAATTTGTGCTTGATCTACTTGCCATGTCCCGTTCCCTTGGTAAATAAGTTTCTCGCATAACTTTTTAACTTGATGCAGTTTGCTTCAATGTTTATTCAAATAGTAAATCTTTAAGTGGATAATATAAATGCATCCTTATATATTTATTTTCTATATTTTTTTAGTATGATACTTATTTTGTTTCTACAAGTGCTTTTTTTTTTTTTTTCCTTTCCCTTATAACAAGGTTGTCAAGCTGGCAAATTATCAAAACACCTCCACAAATCATTCTAACTTGACAAACCATAAACCTGATTGTTATAGCCACATTATTCTGACTAGCCTAAAATCAAATTTGACCAGTTAATAAAATTCTCTCCTATCAAATAGAGGCTTGACCTCTGTTTTCATTAAAAGAAAAAAAAAATCTGTCCTGACTATAGAGATGTAAATTATATATCTTCTAGAACCCCAAGTGCAGGGACTGAATACCAAAATTGACCCAAAATTGAAGCATGATAAACACCAGAATGCGAAATAGGAAAACGGTATTACAATAGATAAACCAAACTAATTATATGAACCATAACCCAGTATTTGACTAATCGGAAGTGCGCAAGGATCCAATACAAAGGAGAAGTTGATTTGACCACCGCTGATTTGTTGCCCCTAATAATTTGGTGTCTATAAATTTTGGCTATGCATGAAAATTGTCGCAAGTATAATTTGCGTGAAATACGTTTATAACTAGTAATTTTGAGAAGAAAGAAAATAGACTATGTAGTTGCCAGAATATTTTTAGCTTAACATGCAATTCTTAAGCTCATACAATGGAGAAGTTGATTTGACCACCACCAATTTGTCGCCCCTAATAATTTTGTGCCTATAGATTTTAGTAGTATCCGAAAATTGTCGCAAATATAGGTGGTGTGAAATATGTTCATAGTTGGTAATTTTGAGAAACAAAATGATTATATAGTTTGCAGAACATTTTAGCTTAACCAGCAATGCTCAAGCACATACTAACATGTGCCAAACAACCATGCATACCATGAAAATTTTAACATGGGACTTACAATTTTGTTTGGTCATTTTCAGGGGATGATTATTTGAAGCCTTGGATAATTCCCATACCCGAAATAACAAAACTTCCTCGCACAAAAGATGACAATTGCCTAATCCTTGCGAGTGACGGTTTGTGGGATGTTGTATCAAATGAAGAAGCTTGTGATTTAGCCCGTAAGAAAATCATGGTGTGGTGCAAAAAGAATGGCACTATGGTATCATCAGAGAATGTTGAATCTTACCGTGATCGTGCCACTCAATCTGCTGCAGAGTCTCTGTTGAAGCTTGCTCTCCTCAAGGTAAGCAAGGATAGCATAACAGTAATGCTGGCAGATTTGAAACCCTTAGGTTTGCTTATGTGATATGTGAAGAGTTGTGTTGATGTTATTTAATTGCTATATATCCTAACTAATTAGGAAAACATTGGAAAATCTTTCTGAATTGGTTTGCGCTTAAATGAGAATGGTACTCTGATTAGATTAATGGGTAAATATTTTAACCGAGAAGTCTTGGCTTCATGCAGCGCACTGACTATAAAATCAAAAGTCAAAATAGCAGCCTGCAAATGGTTTGTGCGCTGCATGAAGTCAAAATTGCTTTGTTAAAAATCTTTACCCTGTATATGTTATTATTCTAATTAAGAAGTCCATTGCTGCAGCATTATAGACTTTGCGAGAACACGAGTAAAAGAAAGCATATACAAATGAAAGGAAAATCAAATTTGCATAGAGACATTTAAATACTCGTCATTCAACAATAGTTTAGTTTCTGAAAAATCAGAAATTACAACACTTGACGTCACAATCACAAACAATGGGTATCCTTAAAAGAGGGGGTTGGCTTTGTGGATCCAAAAAGTATCTTTATTTCTTTTACAATAATTTAAAAATGATTTTCACCTTTCTTAATTTGATTTTTCAGAAAGGTGCTATGGGATTTCTTTTTTTCCCAGTGATGATATGCGTAGGTCCCATAATTTATTTGAATTGATATAAAAAATATATATTTAAGGTCTTCAAGATAATTTTTTTATGAGAAGTTTTCAAATAATTTACATATGATTTTTTTTACATCACTTTACATGTGAAATTACCATCCTCCTAGAGCATAGTGACAAATGAATAATTTGGGTTCGGTTCGACGAGGTGAAAAATTCGTGATTCGGAAATAATTCGGTATAACAAAAAAGGAAAAAAAAAACTCTCAAAAAAGTCCCTCAAAAAATAAATTTTATACAAATACATAAAAGGTTATGCACATTAATGGACACAAATTAATAACAATATAAGATCCCACTTTGATATTAATAATTTGCCACTTTACAACTTTATAAATACAGGGAATCCCACAGCTGCAAATCAATGTGATATACTCAAAGCCCAATACGAAGTTATTGGCTCTCTCCCGCGCGAAATCGCACCGAATTGTTTCGAAAGAAACGCGAATTAAACGTTAAATTTGTATAATTCGCGAATAAATTGCGTATAATTCGTTTAACTCGCGAATTACCGTTTAATCTGCCGTTCGGTTCACCGATGACTCAGATCCAAATTATTCGCAAATTATTTGCGAATAATTCGCAAACCTTGTCACTATCTCCCAGAGTATAATAAAATGTTCTCCCCTCAAAACCAAGTTCAAAGAAGTCAACTGTTACGGGTCAATTAGGTGCGTATCCTACAGTTCACTCTTGAGGCGAGTTGAATTCCGTATATTTTCAACTCGACGCAGTTACAAACCAAGGCTGTGAGATCCGTACTTTATTCTGATCAATCTTAATCTTTACAGATAACTCCAAAACTCACATCCCCAACCAACTTCCCGCACCCAATTGGTTTCCTCAAACAAAACTGCGCTTCTCATTGTTTATCCGTTTGATTTCAAATGGACGGACTGATTAGATTTATCTTAAAAAGCTTCTTTGATAGCGATCCTAATCCTGATCCAAATGAGGATCCTACTTCGGAAGGCGTCAATAACCTGTCCAGCATCCGATTGCATTAAGAGTCGTGCATCCGTATTAATCCGTGCGTATTTGTATCAGTGTCCGTGCGCACAGATTTAATGCAAATCGTACGGTGTTAGAGATAATTGAACCAAAAAAAGGTCCAATGTCCATCGGACCTACCTATCTCAGAACAACAGATTCCCATCTCATCACGAGTGCGAATCCTCTAAGATATCTGAATTTTTGCGTGACCGACGTGTCCGGTGTCTATTCGGGGGTAGCGCGGGAGCCAGTATTATTTGAGCTTCGTTATTCGTGCAGAACGCATTTGAACGGTTCAGATTTTCCAAAAAGTCACGTAAAATATGAGGTATCTCAGAGATGCGAACTCGTTCCGAATTCTCGATCCATTACTCCACGGGTCCCCTACAGCAAGCGCAGAGCGAGAGAGAGAAGAGAGAAGAGCGATCAGAAGACGATGGAGAGCATAGTGCATAGGATGGTGAAAGTGAACGGGATAACGCTCCACGTGGCGGAGAAGGGGGAGGGGCCCGTGGTGCTGCTTATTCACGGCTTCCCGGAGCTTTGGTACTCGTGGCGCCACCAGATTCTCTCGCTCTCCGGCCGCGGCTACCGCGCCGTGGCGCCTGACCTACGCGGATATGGCCTCTCCGACTGCCCTAAAAAAACGTCCGATTATACCCTCTTTCATGTCGTTGGCGATTTGATCGCTCTCATCAAATCTCTCGGCGTGCATCAGGTACGTGAATGTTTGTTTTGGTGGAATAAAAGGGTTTAAAGAAGAAAAAAATGGGGCATTCCGAGAATTGAACTCGGGACCTCTCGCACCCTAAGCGAGAATCATACCACTAGACCAAATGCCCTTTTCGCTGGTATATAGAAAATTGGTAGTCATATTTGCTCTTGCCTCCTCATTTTCAAATTGATTAAATTTGAACTTGGGAGCTCTTTGAAATTTGTTTTGTGGGCCTGTGGCCAACCTTTAATGAGAAAGTATTAAATGACTGCTAGCAACAAATTAAGTTAATGTAAATAGCTCCAATTTATTTGTATGTCTCTAAAAAATTCACATCAACTGCTTTTAAGATATCATACTTCCTTTTTGGCTCTGTAGTTACTTTGCTGCCAGTGATGTACAGTTTGTTTTGCTCTGTAATAAGTAAAGTTGGACCATCTGTTTTTATTATTGTGGAGGTTTGGATCTTGTGCCGTCAAATAAATGGAGATTTATTTTAGACCAACCAATTTCCATCTGTTCTTGAAAAAAATATGGATGGGAGCAAATTTTGACATTTCAATTGTTTCTGACTTATGCATGTCAGGTCTTTGTGGTAGGACATGACTGGGGAGCAATGGTGGCATGGCATCTCTGCATGATCCGGCCTGACTTAGTCAAAGCTTTGGTTAACCTTAGTGTAGTTTTTGATGGCCGGCATCCAATCAAACAACCTATTGACTCAATCAAGGCCGTCTTTGGAGAGGATCACTACATTATCAGGTTCCAGGTATGCAAAGCCATGATATTTGAGGCTAATAAATCTTTTTATGGCTTGTCACTCTTAATTAGGCACAATCTCCTTTAAAAAACCTCAATTATATATGAAAATGCCCAAAACAGTATACAAAGAGGCAACATGGTTGAATTGAGATATGGTCGGTACTTGAATTTGAGTCCCTGTGATACCTGGTACATAATTAGTTACCATATTTGGCTTCCATGTGTGTTAATGTGTATCTGGAATTCCCTTTTTGGACCTTGAATTATGGCTTGTGCATAACAAATTATACCTGTTGAAAAAGTGATTTATTGTTGACTTTATTTTTTTATTTATTATATTTTATTTGATTTATATATTTAATTACTAACAGGAGCCTGGAGTAGCAGAAGCCCAATTCTCCAGTATTGACACCAAACTCCTTATTAAGAAATTTCTAACTTATCGAAAGCCAAAAGCTCTTATTTTACCCAAAGATAAAGGCTTTGGAGGCTCCATGCATACCATCATTGATTTGCCTTCATGGCTTTCTGAGGAGGACGTAGCTTATTATGCTACCAATTTTGATAAGACCGGTTTCACGGGAGGGTTGAACTATTACCGTTGCATGAACATGTATGCATCTGATAAGTACAAATCATGTCTTTCTGTATAGTCTAGTAATGGTGTTCATACTGATTCTGAATCAGTCAGACCATTTCTGTTGGATATATTTTCTGGTACTGTACCATGCCTCAACAGTACTACACATGTTTACAAATCAGAATAAAATAGTCACAATATGGACTTAAGATCTTAATTTTGCAAATAATTAAAAGTAGGGATATGTTTGTATTTTCTTGCTTAAAGTTCACCAGAAAAAGAAATAGAATGGAGAAAGACAAAAAGAGCACTTGGCTTACTCGTGAAGATGTTTGCACAGGAATTGGGAACTGAGTGCACCATGGACTGACGAGCCGATAAAGGTACCTGTGAAATTCATGGTGGGAGACCTAGACTTGACGTACCACTCACCAGGCGTGCAAGACTACATACATAAAGGTGGTTTCAGTAGGAAGGTACCGTTTCTTCAAGAAGTGGTAGTGATGGAAGGGGTTGGTCACTTCATCAACCAGGAGAGGCCCCATGAGGTTTCAGACCACATATACGAATTCATTAAAAAGTTTTAAAATACTGACATTAATTCTCTTAAATAATTGGTTCTGCGAAGAACTTTACTATTATTATAATTTTTTTATTGAAGATTTTAGTGTAATCTGGTAAGAATTTTCAGAAAGAAGAAGCCAGCTATTTCTAACTCCCTGTTATATTAAAAAGAATTAAAGTTGTTGGGCTGAAAAGTTTAGGGAAATATGCTTGAATTTGATTGTGTATCTGGCCACGGAAATGTATGATAGTGTACAATAAATTTTAGATTCAGCATTCAAAGGAAGTTCTTTATGTATTATTTACTTCTGTTTTTGCTTTTTTTTTTCTTTGGAGCTTATTATATTGTAAAATTGTTTAATTTTGGGTGAACGGTTCGAATCTATTTTATCAAACTTAATTAGAACAGTTTTATTATTAGGAGTATTAAAATTATCTCATACAATAAATATCCACAAGATATATGTTTTAAGATAATATATGAAATTAACAAGTAGAATGTAGGATCTTTTTGTATGTGTAATAAGAAAAAATATAGAGAGAAAATTAAAATGATACAAAATATATATTTTATTTTTCATAGCCCGTTTGTTAATCAAATGTTTGAAATTAATGTCAATATTTTTTCATTAAAAATGAAGCAAAATTCATAATTTATGAATTATATTAACCTTCTACCGAAAAGGGCGTGTGGTTTTGAATTAATCAAATGTTTCCATTCCCTTTTTCTTTTTTTTATATATATATTTTTTTTCTGAGCGAGTTAATTAATATGCCTTTTTGTTTTCTGGATTTAGGAAGGTTGGTCTGATTAGGTAATAAATGGGAGAACTGCCAAAATAAGAGAGCAACTTGTGCTAAAGCACAAGTAAGATTTATGCTGCTCTTTGTTTGCATGTTAAAAATAAAATTGGTGATATTTTTGTACCCAGATTTAGTGATAATTTTTAAATCGTCAGTTACGCATCGGAGGGCATTCAATTAGCTTGCTCTTATGCATACAAGGATGTAGAACACGATTCAACTCTAAATGGTATGTTTCTCATGATATGATCATCTAGTTCTTTTTGTTTATTTTCAACTTATCCAACATAACCAATTTGCTCTCGGTCAAGAATTTTATATTGGTAGCAGATTGATACCAGTTGTGACAATTGCCAGTATATATCATTTGATGTCGAAGAAAGAGAGAGAAAAAAACCTACACATTCACCAATTAAATTTGCTGGTAGTACTTTAACCAAAAGAATATACTTATATTAAGTTCATAAATAAAATGCAGATGAGTATTTCTATTCTCGATATCCTGTTGTGGATTGAGATTAGCAGTAATTCTCAATCATATATTTGATGCTGGTACATCTGACAAAATTAAACCTTTACTTCTGATTGAAAAAGAGAATATATGTTTAGTACAATTTATAAAGAACCAATTTGTATCTGATAGGGCCATAAGTCATGGGCTCACGAAAATGGCTCCCAAACTGGTCCGCCAGACCATCCAAAAACCTTTAAAAGCAAACATAAGGAATTGGGCCACCAGAGCCCAATCCCCAAAGTCCGCAAAGGCCTTAAACAAGGAGATACCTCGGCAAGGCCCGACCCAGTTCGAGATCATTCATATGGAGTGATCTCTGCAACAAACTTCGTACTGTCTGTCTCGCCAATCAAGACTGTCAGGCCCCCAGGTCGGTGCACTACGCGATAGCAAAGGGCCTACCTATATAAGGCCCAAAGTTGGGCCTGAAAGGGGTTCACAATTTTCCACAGAAAACACGAAGTATCATAGGTTAGAGTTTGAATACCTTACACACGAACTTGAATCCAACTCAAGAGCTACGTCCAGCCACCTCGGAGGCTGGTACGTATTAGTATCACTTCTAAATTACTCGAGCAACTGCAGTTGTGCAATGTAACATGCAGATTTTTTTTTTTTATTCTGTTGATTTATTTTTTTTAATCATATTGTTAGATATGTACTAACAGGCCAGAATATTTTAGGCCTTAATTAATAGTTAGAAGTATGAATAAGTTTTTTTAGGCTGCATCAAATATGGGCCTGAAATATCTATTTTCTGATATAATCTAATCTGATCTGATAGACATATCTGAAGTGATGCGAATTAAATAGATAAGATTTTCTGAATACGTTCGAACAATAAATATGATCAACAGGTGTGTTGTATTATAAATACAACATACATATGCTATTTTTGGATGGATCTATCTCTCTCTCTCTCTCTCTCTGAACTATTCATTTTTCGACAGTAGTAAAAAGACAGAAAACCGAAATAAGATATATTTTCATATAAGAAACCAAAAGAAAAATAGACAGAAAATAAAAGAATAGCATTTTCTAATTTATTGCATGAAATCGAAAATCTGGCATGTCTGAATTCGCACTAAGTCAGAAACCAAAAAGGAAAAGCAGAAAGACAAGAAATGGACTATAAGTTGGCGCTAGCTCTTCGACTTGCAGTTGTTTGTCAACTTATTTGTGTGGATACTGATAGAGATGTGGCTGTGATAGCTATTGCATGGATATATCCAACACGAGGTATACAAAGTGAAGAAGATTACTGCAAGGGCTTAAAGTTTCTACTATGCGTCCAGTGATAAACTCTATATTAATCTTGAAATTAGTTTTATACATGGATTCTGTTTTTCGGGTAGTGAACAAACTAATGTATTGATTCGAATTGTTACACTATAACCTAGAAGAAAATCCAACAGTTGTATCAGAGCCACTTGTGTAGAGTTAATTTTGGATTACTAATTGTTAATTATATTAACATCTGAATTTAATTAATTGGATAGGTTAAATTATACAAATTTACATGGCGGTTTCTATGTGGGTTATGGAGCAAGTAAATAATCATATCAATTGAATTGTTCTGACAAAATTGAATCAATTGAATTAGTTCGAATTTAAGTTAATTAGATTAATCTAAAATTTCTGTGTTACAGAAACCAAATCAATTAGATTGGTTCTATTATATGATTATTTTATAAATATGAAGAGAAATTGTTTAAGTAATATGAACTATATTATACTCAAAATTTAGATTAATTATGTTCAACGTTCTAAAAAAATATAACTAATCACATAATCCAACTTTTAACCTCAGTATTTTCAAGTTTTATTTTTGTTTTATGTTTGACCTTTGTTTTCTTAGTTCTCCCAGCCTTTTATTTGATCTCTGTTTATATCTTTTGTTTCTCCCATTTTTTTAAGTTACTCTTTCCAACATTTCCTTAATTATTTCTAGCAATGTAACTTCTTTCTTCTGTATTATTTTTTCTTTTGCCTTTTCTCGTCTCCACTCGTAATGTTTTTTTTTTTTTTTCATTTATCAATTTGGGCGATCACTTGTATATATATATATATATAGGAATGAATCTACCAGCATTACCACTGTGTCTTATATTTGTTCTACTAATGGTATCAGTGCATGCACCGTTATTCATGTGCCAGTAGTGTTATTTTTAATTGATGCATATATGCTATTCTAAATAAAATGGAACAAATCTACTACAACCATTTGAAAGAATTGTGCATAACCCAAACAAAATCATTAGCCAAATTTATTCATAATATATTGTGCATAACCCAAACAAAATCATTAGCCAAATTTATTCATAATATATTGTGCATAAACTATATATACAGTATTATTAGCCAAATTAAACATTATCCTCATTGTCATATAACAGAAGTTAGCTCTCATGAATACTTTTATCAAAAGAAAACATACTAACTATTGATAAAAGTGAGATCATATCAAGGTTCTAAATAGTGATTATAGCGGCATAGCGGGGAGACAAAAAAAAAAAAAAAAAAAAAAAGCTATTGCGAATAGCATAACTATAATGGAAGCTATCATACATAGCGATTTTTCCTTTTCAAATTTTATATTCTATATTTCTACTAATTATCAATATAATTAATATTAGAGAATTGATGTAACAACTAAATGACAACTAATCTAAGTCTGTACTTTTTATTAGTTACGCAAATAATAAGGAAAAAAAAATCTAAAAAGTAACATTATTTAATAGTTCATACTTCATAGTATTACATATTATAATAGACAAAGAGTAATTATTTTTATAAATTTTATAAGGTAAATGAAGTCAATATACATATTGATACGTTTTATATATTATAATAATAATCAAAATTAGCTTTCAATTGAAACGAATGATGATAATTTTACAAATGAATACTATAAGAAGAGCAATCATAATGAATAATTAATATTTGAATATTTCTCATTATAAAATGAGAGAATAAATCACAAATAAAAACAGAAGCACGTAGTTTGGTTTAGCACACTTATCATAGAAGACCATGTAGCATTAGATATAAGAATAGAAGTACAGAAACTCATATAATTAAATTGCAAAAAAAAAAATGCATGTAGCACAACGATAGCTATAGTGGGTCATCTATAGCGATAATAGCGGTCAGCTAATATAGCTATAGCGGTTGTAGCTAAGTTAGCACACCTTTATATCATAGGTTAGCATTTATGGTCCGCAAAAGCTATAGCGGCGCTATAACTAGACATTTAGAACACTATTCAGAACTAATAAATAAATCAAACATTATCTTGCATTTGAACTTGATATTGCATGACATTGCACGACTTCAACTTATTACCCTGATGTGCTTTTTGATTCTTTTGTCCTCCACTAACAAAAAAGATACAAGATTGTGTCAGGGTTACAGTATGTAAAACAAAAGGAAAATAATAATAAAAAGAACTATAAAAGAAATGTATCATAAGAGGAAACTTAATTTGGGAATTGAAAAATATCAAGGAAATGATAAAATTTTAAAAATTAAATAAAAACAACAAAGAGCAGTATCAGCACACTGCTACCAACATGTAATCCACCATCCAAATTCAATTTTTCAGAGTTGAGCTCAATTTCTCAGAGTTCAGTGCTGGTTTTTTTGGTATGTGGTTAATTTATGAACCAGCACTATTTTTCTTTAATATCCTTGCAATATGTTTTGCTTATATATGATAAGTCAGAACTGAGTTGAAGGGCATCTATACACGAATCAACCCTCTAATTCTTCATATATTTTTTAAATGATAAATTTTCAAGGGCATGTACAAATAAGCTCAATTATCCTTTACTGGTGGATGCTTGAGAATTTGAGATGCATTTTGAGAGGTATCGAATTATGATGGTTAGAGGATTGAGATGTATCCACAACATTTCTGAGATGGATAATGGTTCATCACTTCTTCAATTAATTGGTCAAAGTTGTATGGGCTTATATTTATTTAGATGCATTTTTAGAAGCCAAAACAATATCGTTTTCTACAAGAATTCTTAATTTTCTGAAAGAAGCCTACATATTTCAACTTATCCTGTAATTAGACAGGCCTCGTCTAATATAGAAAAAATGTTCTTAAATAAACCTCCACAAAATTTAATTCTTAATAATAGTAATTTGCTTAACTTCTTGTTTGACAATTATATATTGATCTGGCAATTAATTAATATCTGTGGAGACGCGCATATATAGACTGGAAGTAACAAAGTAAAAAAAAAAAATCTTTATTTAGAAAAAGAAGAACATGAAGAGAACACTATAAATAATTTGTTCTAACTTTATATATGTTCAAAACAAACAAAGCCATTGAGATGACGATTGTTTTTGTGCTCGTTCTCGTTTTGCTCTCTTTCGGTACTTTTTTTTGCTAATTAGTTTGATTTCGTGTGTTGTTAATTATTACATCTAGCTAATGCTTTTTAATTAACTAAATGGTACTATTTTGATATCATTAATTATTATTTTTTACCGATTAAATTTAATTAGGTCCAACAATAAATGACGCTACGTACATTGCGGGAGGAGATGATTGGTCTCTGGAACAGTGCAAATTATATGGTGCTCTACAATGTTTAGGACAATACCACTTACGAAGCTGCCAATATAAATGCAAATGTAGGATCGAGAAAAAGATATGTTATTGTGACTGCTAACTCATCGATCACTGAAATAAATAAATAAATTAACGCTATGAACAAGTAATTAATTATGCAGATCCTGCATTTAATTTAATTTGTATAATAAAAAATTGAAGTTTTATTGTTCCTTAATTGTATTGTATTTGCCTGTTTGTCATAAATGGAAACTATTTTTTTCTAGCAATATTATCTATGTATGTAGTATGTTGGTTTGCTTCTCCCTCTTTAGTATATATATGTGCATGGATGTCGTTATTTTATTTGTAATGCAAATGTTCTATTAATGTAAATATGCAAATATTTCTATTAATGTAAATTCAATATCAGAGCAAATTTCAATTTTGACCAACATGCTGTTAGAAATGTACTAAAGGCCATAATATGTTGGGCCATATTAATAATCAATATTGGATCAGTTCTTATTGGGCTGGGCTCGAATTTTTTGTTCTCATCTGATCATATCATATAAGGTTTTTCAAAAAGGCTCAGAGAATTAGTGTCATTGAATAGGCTCAAACGAACCGGTGCAATTTGTTATAAATATATAACAACAATTCATTTTTTGGTTGGCCATTCTATTCCACTTTATTTCAAAAAACGAAAGAGAGACAGAGAGAAAGAAGGGGGCTGTCAATTCGGTACTAGCATACTGAATTATAGTAATTTGTCAACTTGTTTGTGCGGATACTAATACAGACACATCTGCTATGCTGGTGTGTATATCTGACGCGTTAAATGAGAAGAAGAGGACAACTGCTGGAGCAACTAAACGAAGATTTCCGTTGTGCGTCTAGTGGTAAACTCTATATTAATCTTGGAATTAATTTTATACATGGATTCTAAATTTCGGATAGTGAACAAAACTTGAACTGATTCGAATTGTTGCACTATAACCTATCAGAAAACCCAACAGTGGTATCAGAGCCACTTGTGTAGAGTTAATTCTGAATTACTGATTGTTAATTAGATTAACATCTGAATTTTGATTAATTGGATAGGTTAAATTATACGAATTTACATGGCAGTTTCTATGTGGGTTATGGAGTAAGTAAATAATCATATCAATTGAATTGTTGTGATAGAATTGAATCAATTGAATTGGTTCGAATTTAAGTTAATTAGATTAATCTGAAAATTCTACGTTATGGAAACCGAATCAATTAGATTGGTTTTGTTATATGATTATTTTATAAATCTGAAGAGAAATTGTTTAAGTAATATGTACTATATTATACCAAAAAATTTAGATTAATTATGTTCAACGTTCTAAAAAAAATAACTAATCACATAACCCAACTTTTAACCTCAGTATTTTCAAGTTTTATTATTGTTTTATGTTTGACCTTTGTTTTCTTAGTTCTCCCAGCCTTTTATTTTATCTCTGTTTATATCTTTTGTTTCTCCCATTTTTTTAAGTTACTCTTTCCAACATTTCCTTAATTATTTCTAGCAATGTAACTTCTTTCTTCTGTATTATTTTTTCTTTTGCCTTTTCTCGTCTCCACTCATAATGTTTTTTTTTTTTTTTTTTTTTTTTTTTTCATTTATCAATTTGGGCGATCACTTGTATATATATAGGAATGAATCTACCAGCATTACCACTATGTCTTATATTTGTTCTACTAATGGTACCAATACATGCACCATTTTTCATGTACCAGTAGTGTTATTCTTAGTTGGTGCATATATGCTATTCTAAATAAAATGGAACAAATCTACTACAAGCATTTGAAAAATTGTGCATAACCTCCTAGTAGAAAATATGGAATCAGGATCGGTTATATAGGCATATTAGTATCGGAATACAACCGATTCTAATGAAGATCGGTTGTTTCAAACAACCGATCCTGATGTTATATTGGATCTAAAAAAAATATTTTTTTTTATTTGGCCAGCTTCCATATATTTGCTGGCCAGCATAAAATTTTTTTTTTTATTTATCATTGATTTATTGGAGCTCAAAACCAATTAAGAACACAAAATAAAATTCATAAAATACAAAAAGAAGTACAATAGTTGAAGAAATTTGGTGCAATAGCAAAATAAAATTCAGCCACATGTGCCACATGTATGTCACTCCCTCTTTTATCGTCTCCACCAGTGCAAACTTAAAATCTGAAACAATTATTTATATCATTAATTGCTTGCTTGTGCATCTTCGATACATATATTATTTAAATTGAAAGATAAGGAAAATCTACCTAGAACGGAGCCAGCTTGTTGCCACCCCTAGCCCCAATGTTCAAAAGTACTTCCAATCGATTTGCCAAATAAACTTAACAACATGAAGAAGATTGTCTTCCAATTCCAATACCAACTTGTGGGAATTTGCAAGATTTTGAACACGGTTAATTTTTTTTTTTTTAGATAAGATTGGATATTAATTTCATTTTATTTCTCATCCTTAAATTATGCACCTTAAATTGAAATGGATGACAGAAAGTTGTGCGGCTGAGATTTATTTATCTAAATTCGGATTAAATCTGAGCCATCTAAACAAATAATCTGCCTTCCTTTAATTAAATACATCATTTATATGTGTAGAAGTCTAAATTTAGTTCAAATAAGACTCGCTACATGTATAGTCACACTTCTTGACACAAATAATTTTATTCTGCACCGTTGGATCTGAATCAAAAATTGTGCAGATTGAATCTCATCTGTGCTGAGATTTTCGCTGGAGCTGCGCCTCTTTCTCCAACAATTTTTTTTGTTGAACATTTCCCTCCTCGATCCCTTCCCCGCTCCCTTTTTCCAAAAAAAAGGAAAAACCCTAGAACGAGCGAGAGAAGACGAGACAGGACTCTGTCGATCCGCTATTCTCCCTCCCCGACACCCTCTCTCCGCTGTTCTCCGATGAGACCAACATGATGTTGTTCTCTCTCGATTCCGATCCCTTCTTCACAACGAGAAGAAAAACCTAATCGCTGTTGTTTTCTCCCGATTCCGACTTGTTGTCACTGCCGACTTGGGCTCCGCTCGGGAGAGGAGACCACTGAACATGGAAGGGAACTTCTTCGTTGGTGAGAAGAGCAAAATCTCTATCTTGACTTTGTACTAAGGTTTGGCATTTTCTGTGAAGGACTCTTTGTACAGATTCGATGCATAAAAATTTTATACGAAGGTTACGGACATAACTTTGGTTCCTTCCAAAATTGAGTAGCATTCCTTTTGTTTGGCATCTGAGAGATGTATTTGAAGTAATATCTATTAGAAAGGATTTGGTATTCAGATGTTTTAAATCAATTAATGCGCTCAGGAGGCCGTCAAGACTTACGTAAGCCTAATTTTTTTTTTTCAGAATTGCAAATTTGCAATTTTATTTGTTGTAAGTGGAGGATGGTTATTTCCTATGATGGTACCAGATTTAAAGGTTCAAACTCTCTCCCTCTCTCATTCCAGAATTTAATTAAGGCCAGAGGATTATACTGGTTTAGGGATTATACTGGTTTAGGGTTTATACTGGTGCCATTAAATTAATGTCTTTGAAGGTTATTGTTGAATATTTAAAAAATGATATGAAATAATCAGGGTGGCAGTACCAACCGGCTCTGATTCCAACAGTTCGATGGCACATAGAGGATGCACTTATTCAAATTACAAAGCTACAAAGGGGTGATCTTTGTTTGATTGGTGCTGGCCGTACTGATACTGGTGTTCATGCTTTTGGTCAGGTTTAATTCTCTTATCAAAAATTTTGTTTACATATTACCTTTATAACAGTACAGATGTACTGTTTAGGGTTTTTTCCAAATAGGAGCTGAGTGTTTATTATATTTGCAAATTAGAGTATAACTTTCTTGTAGAAATCTGGATATAACTTCTTGCTGTTATACTATGGAAAGTAAAGATGTTCTATTAAAAATTGATAGTTTACCTTGATATCTAGCTGTCATTTGTTTGGAGCCTGATAAACTTTTGACATGAATATAAAAGAGCTACTAAATGTGCAATTCTCTATTCTTTTTTTATCGCTAAAATTGTCACAATTTTCTTTTAGGGAACTATTTTTTGATACAGGTGGTACACAATACTATTTTTATTCTATATATATAATAGTAATCTTAAATATCCAGTATACTATTTTGACCCTATTTACCAAATCCAGCAGTGATTAGGTTATGAAAATATGCATATTACGGACCGACATGTGCTATTCATACAAATGTCAATTTTTAAAGTTCAAACAACTGATCTGAACCCTTAAACATGATCTTTATATGAAAATATACTTTTAGACAAAATTTTACATTTTTTAGAATATTTGACTATTTTTTAAATAGGTAGAAAATCACTGCTTTCAGATGTTCCAATATTTACTGCCTATTTAAAAAAATAGTAAAAAAAAAAATGTAAAATTGGCCTGAATATGAAAATCATGTTTAACCGTTTGGACTTTAAAAACGGAGATATTAGTACATAGCACGAAACGCTTTGTAATATGCATATTACCATAGCCTCACTCTAGGTGAAATTTCTTTTGACCTATTTCTCGGCCCCTTTATATTTTTTTTCAGGTGGTACAATTTACCACCCCATTTAACTATAACAACTTGGATGACTTTCATTCTGCATTTAATGGGCTCTTACCCAAAGAAATTTGAATAAGGGAAATCATCCCGGCCCACCCTGATTTTCATGCAATTATTTAGAAACTACAAGCAATTGTTTTAAAAAAAAAGAACTGTAAGAAATTATAACTGATGAAACTGCTTCAAAATTGATGGATTAGATGAAACCAAAGACATGGAAACAAGAAAGGCTATGGACGTAGCAGGAATCAGCACAGAAGAGCAGGTTTGGATGTAGTCAAAGTTCAAATCAGTGACCCTAAGGTTAAACAGTTTAGGTCTCATGTTTCATAATTCTTCATTAGATCATTTAGAGATTGAATTGGCATCTTCTCTTCATTGCCTACTAAAGATATATTCAGGTTCTTAACTCTTGTTCTTCTGTTTATTAACATTCTTATCAATTTTCTAATAGTTTTGAGCAGTTTTGTTTAAATTTGACAAATGAGAAACTACAACTCTTCAATCAGGTTTGTTTGTTACAATAGTACGGACCAATATGCGCTATGCATGTACTGGTAGGGAAGTGCCATAACATTATGTTGTTTAAGGTTAAATTGGTCACTATATTTTCCATTATAATATTACAGTGACTGAGGAATGGATTATTAAAAGAGTCCCATTGATTGTTTTTCTTTTACTTCTTTTACACAGTCGAGGCAGAAGGCTATTGTAGATCTGTGCTCTATGTAAACATAAAAGGTAGATATTTGTTTTGTCTTCTAATAGAATTTCAATTGATTGTTATTGTTAGTAGTTCTTCATTTATCTTTGATGATCTATTTTTGTAATGTGATGTTGTGACTTGTATAGGAAATGATCATACAAGTACTGGCACCAAACATCACCAAAGGATATGGCTTTTGAATATTATGGTCACCAGGTGCGTATATATGTGTTCTTTATATGTTATCAAACTCATGCACTGTCACAATCTCATATCAAATCAACATTTAATATTTTGACTTAGAATTCAAATATGAGTGAGAGGCTATGGTACTATGCACAACGCATATCGATCCCGTGCTATGTATCATAATTTCATTTTCCAAGTCCATAACTTCTCAACATGATCTCCATATGAAGTAGTTTTTTTTACCTGTGTATTTTCAAATGTTTGATGAAATTCTTAATAAAATGTTTGAAATTAAATTGTGTAGACCTCTAGACATGTACAAACATCACTTCTATGCATTTTCAACAAGCAACAATTTTGAAAAATCATCCTTTAGCTCTTTTGAATAGGAAGAAAATAGTGAGTTGAGTTCTTACTTTTTTGTAACCGCACTGCTATTGTCAAAGAATAGGTGTTCATACTCCTTAATGTTGCAAAAAGCGGGTTGATAGATGTTCTGTTTTAAATTAAGAGTCATGGATGCTTAAAGTAGGCAGTTGTTACTTGTAATTTTTTTTATAACTTTTTCTCTTAGCAATGTAATATTTGGATTGTTGAGATTAATATATATATCTACAGGTTTTCTTCTTAGGAAAAAAACTAATGAGAATCATAATGTATTTTTTTTTTTATGAAAGTATGTCATTTTCTATGATTTTGGCAATGTAATATTTAGATTGTTGAGATTAATATATACCTATAGGTTTTCTTGTTAGAAAAAAATCAATGAGAATCATAAAATATTTTTTTTGAATGTATGTCATTTTCTATGATTTTTTTTCTCTTATAAATAAAAAGGTTTTTTTTTATAACATATCTCCGTTGCAACGCACGGATATGATACTAGTATATATATATATATATATATACACACATATATATTTGATCGGACTGAATTTTTTTCACACCCGTTGTTACTTTGTATTCTCTCTGCAAGTCTCTTTTAAGAGACAACACTAATATGTAATAATTATAAATTGTCAAGAGTTTAGAAAGGAATTCAAGTAATTTCATTTTTTTGTTTTAAATAAGTGATAATTATTTGTATATTTGTATTGTTGAATTTGTATCACACTTGTTCAATTATAAAAGTAGTTATTTGTATACTGTGTAGCATTCATCAAATAACATATACCAATATTACAAGATGCATGTTAGCTAATAATATAAATCAAATTAGCTTGTAAATAAATACAAGACACTAACTAATAATATACTAAACATTTAAATTGATTTAATATTATTTTAATAAATATACATATTTACAAAAAATAAGGATTCTCCACAACTATTACCATGATATAACCAAACATTCAATTCAACACATTATGAATTTCCATAAATTAATTTATAAGTTATCGAATTCATAAAATCTCATCTAATCTAATTTCATTACAAACAAGCATGTACTAGTACATTTTTTTTAAAAGAAAATTATTTCATTTTATTTTAATTGTCGGAGCAGCTCTGATATAATAATGGCACCAAGGTGTCAATTCTTTAATGGCTGGATGTTGTGTCATAAATAATGATTCAGCGCATTGAATTTGGTTCAGAGTATGTCCGGTTTGGTTCAAAACTAATTAAACCATTAAACTGAAAAAATCGAACTGTTTAATTCAAACTAATTTAATTTAGTTCAAAACCGAATAAACCGGACCCAATGAACACCCCTAATCGCATATGCATAGCTCCAACACATTTGCATAACAAAAAAGGTTCTCTTGGTGAAACAAAAAAGTGTTCGACTTCAAAATACAGTTGGATCGATTCTAAATGATAAATTCTGACTATTGTTCATAATTGATACAAGTAATGTATTTATAATTAAATTTGTAGTTTATTTTTTAATCTCATAATGCAAAGTTACATGTTCAAAATTCAATGTCTGTATATGAGGTGAGATTTTTTATCCTTCATCTCGTGCAAAATAAATTTTGCATTTTGCCTTAGTTGAGGTCTAAAACTGTTAAAAAGTAAATGCCTTAAAAAAAAAAATTATCTTTTGAATATTTTACAAAATGGAATTAAAAAATTAACTGTGAAACTTAAACATCAGCCGTTAGAATTCGTTATTTAATTCCAACCCAATGATATTTAGAGTAAAGTTTATAATTTTTATTCTTTTGTCGTTCAGGTATATTGGAAGTGTAAAATTAATCTGAACTATTAAATGAATTAAGTTGTCTGAATTAATAGGGTTATGGATAATAAATACAGTTTGTCTAAAGGCTTGATTCTCATTTCATCTTACAAATTTGGGGGAATTTCACGTGTATCCCTCAAAAACTTTGAAATTACGTATTCCCTCCTCTAAATTCTAAAATTACATATTTCTCCATCTAAACTTCAAAAACTCACATTTTTACTCATTCAATTGTCTTTTATATTGATGGTTGAGGAATCTTCATATTCAAATTGGAGTCAGATGAGGATTTTATGTTTTTTAATAAAATGGTAAAATAGATATTTTATAAATTTAGAATGTGTTCTAATATAAAAGACAATAAAATAGTTAAATATGTGAGTTTTTAAAGTTTAAAGAAAAAAATATGTAATTTTAAAATTTAGAGGGTGCAGTCCGTGATTTTGAATTTTTTGAGGGGTGTACGTGAGATTCCCCCTAGAAATTTAATAGGCTTGATTCTCATTTCATCTTAGAAATTTTTACTCCATGTCTCCGACCAAAAGTGTACGACCCACTCGGTCCCCACTCCTCATCGAATTAAAATCCTTAAGTAACTCGAATTTTGAGGTTACATCAGGACCGTGAGATCTGTTTTAGCACGTATATTAAAGTGGCCCGTGCATTCCATCTAAACTCAAAAATTGAGTTACTTTAGTGATCTGGACCCCACTTGTCCCGATAAGAGAAAGGAACCACATTGCTCCACCTGGCTTTCAAGTCAAAACCCTCAACGCCAAAGCATCCTCGCGGTTCACAGATTGGCTAACTTGTGGGACCTAACTGCAGAGTGTCATATTCTTCTGCTCCGGGAACAACCATAAGATCAAATTAATTAACGGCACTGTCGATGGTCCTTGCCTATTCGCGATTCAATTTATAAAATATATAATTTATTTGCGAATCTCTCTGTGTAGTCACGTATGTCATATGGTTCTTAACAACTTGTTTTGTACTTCCGTTTGCTAGAGCAGTAGACTCAATCAAATCACTATACACTTGGTTGCACGGTGTACGTTATAGTCGAATCTAGTGTCATTTCAATTTCAAATCTTTCATTTCTTTCCTTAGTTTAACGGTCCGATCCCAGATCCTCGATTCCCGAGTCCGGAGTCTCTCCCACTCTCTCCTTCTCCTCTCAATCCGTCCCCTCACGGACACGCCGACACACGCACACTCTCTCTCTCTCTACTCGCTCAAAAGGAAGGGAAGGAGAAAAATGGAGCCGAAGAGGATTTCGTTCAGACAAGGGTGCTTATCAAGAAAAGCTGAAGAAACTGGTTAGTCTCGCTCCACCTTCCTTCCGTTTAGTCTCAAATCAAGATTTCACATTTCAGTATTACTGTGACATCCCTTTAATTTTACCAATATCGGTGTTTTTTGAAGTAATCGCTGTTATTCTTGTTTTATCGCTTACATCGAAAGAGGTTGTGTTCTTAGATTTGAAAAATCCATTACTTCGTTATTTTTCTCAAAAAAAGATCAAGATTCCGGAGCTAAAACTTTCCTCCATTCCGGCATTTCTTTTTAATTTTCTCAGTTAATTTTTTACCAGACAAATCCCAAAACCTAAGCTTGATACTTTTCTTCCCTTTCACATACAGCCTTGAGGCGTTATGAAGCTGCAGCGTGGCTTGAGAGCATTGCTGGTCCTCTATGTCTTCCTCAGAAGCCATCAGATCACGAATTTGTTTCTTGTCTGAGAAATGGCCTCGTCCTTTGCAACGCCATTAACAAAATTCAACCTGGTTCAGTACCAAAGGTTAGTTTATTGTTTAATTTGATTTTAATACACCTTCTAGAACGCAAGTTCAATCAAATTTGCAGTGGTATTTATCCTGTTGATATACAATTTGAAATTGTTAACAAAGGTTGTGTCGAATGCTCTAATGGGAAGCCCTGCCTCGGACAACCAAAATCCTTTGCCTGCTTATCAATACTTTGAGAATATCCGCAATTTCTTAGTTGCGGTCGAGGAGCTCAAACTGCCAACTTTCGAAGCCTCTGATCTAGAAAGGGTAAATTGCTACTTATTTTCACATATTCAAACTTGCATTCTGTTGGCATATCTCATAGCTATAAATTCACAATTCACATTAATTATAATTATTTTTAGGAAAAAGTTTTTTGGATTTGGACAAAGAACTCAAGCAAAGAGACCTTGAACATTTGTAACATATATCCTTTTTTATAGCGTGACCTTAAAATTATACTCTGAACATATAACCAAAATTATCTTGCTACTAACTTAAAGTAGATGAAGCATAGGAATGTGAATATCTATGCAGAATACTAAAGAACTCCTTACAATTTTGTAAAATAGCTTATTAATTTCCTTTGTTTCTTGCTATTTTGTTAATTGTTTCACTAAGCAGCAGCAGCAGCAGCACTGTAGTAGTCATTATTATATTTTTGTCCTACAGGAGATGCTAGATACTGCATCAGTTAGTAGATTAGTAGATTGCATTCTCTCACTGAAAAGCTACCATGAGTGGAAGAAAGAAGCTGAAATCAACGGATCTCTGAAGAGCATTAAATCGCCTCCATTCAAGCTGTCTGTTACACGTGCACAAAGCCACATGACCCCCTCTGGGTCTTTTGTGCAAAGGAGGCGCCTCAACCACACATCTGACACAGAGAGTAAACCTTCTAAGAATGAAAACAAAAACAATGAAGGTGCAGTATGCTTTTTCTTGTTGTCTAATTTGTTTTCAACTAGATCTTGTGAATATTTGTATTAATCTGATACTCGGTATAGTTTTCTTCTGCTGTTGCTTATATGAAATAGATAAAGACAAATTTCAGTAGAATGAAAATGCTTTATTTTATGAATTAAGCTCTTGAAAAAGGATCCACAGTAATAAGAAACCTTGTTGTTGCCAAAAGTTAGAGCAAGTTGCAATTCCCTTTTGCATCCTCAATATGCAGGTTTATGTCTTGTCTGGTCTTTTTTGAAGCTAAACCTTATTATTTGTAATTTAATACCCACCTTTTTTTTTGCAGAGGCTAAAGATGAAGTTGTAAGGATAATATGTCAGTGTTTGGTAGATGCTAAGGAAAACATCAACCAAGTACTTGCAACAAATGTAACTAGACAAGAGAGAGAGGTAACTGTTTTTGATATTTAATTGCATTCTTCTGAGTTCTGTTAAATGTAAATGATTGGAAATTGAGTTAGCTGGTCACCAATCTGTCTGGTACTGCAGGATCCTGTGAAGCTATTCAATAAGATTATCATCAGTTGCTTTGAAAAAGAAAATAATTTAGATAAAGTGAGTATATATGTAAAAAAAATATTTTATTAAAAATGACCATATAATATCATTTTTTATTCTAACATTTCTCAAAATGTAGTTCAAATCAGCTGTTCATTGGTCTTCCAAAGAAGGAAAAGTATCAAGTGATATTTCACCACTACAAAACAAGGTATGAGTTATGATGCTCTAATTATTTGAATGGAAGAAATTAAGCTCAAGCAATGACAGGGAAATGTGTCAATTGTCTTAGGTTTATGCACCAAACTTTAAAATGACATTTCATCTTTGGACCTAATTTAGGTGAAAGATTATTCTACTAAAAGATAACTTTTGGAGCCATTCTTTTTTTACCTTTTTTGCATCATTGGTGCATGGGATGTGTTGGTGACTGGGTGTCCCTGCAAAGATTTGATGTGTTAAATAAATGTGTTGTCAATTCCTTGATAAATGTACGGAAAGAAATTTTGAACAAACAAACATAAAATCATTTTATAATCATAAATTAGAAAATAGGTTAGTTCCATCTCTAACTCCTCAAGAAATTATTTTGTAGGATCATTATACTTCTGACAAAGATAGATCCGACCACATGAATATTTTGGAAGCACAAGAGCAAGAAATTAGGGTAAAGTAAAAAAAAAAAAAAAAATCCATTGCTTCGATGAAAATGTTTTAACATTTGAATCATCTTTCAGGAACTAAGGTTAATGCTTGAGGGTGTCAAATCAGAATACCGAGCACTTCACAATCAAGTCCAAAATGACTATGTGACTTTAGGTTGTAAAATAAATTAATCACTTCTTTTGAACATTTGACTATGAATCAGTAAATTCATGCTATTTCTAAATTTCTGATCACATAAATTGCTCCGGGTAATGTAGTGCATGAGATACAAGGGCTCTCAACTGCTGCTAGTCGATACAATGAAGCTGTCAAAGAAAATAGGAATCTGTATAACATGCTTCAAGAGTTAAGAGGTAAGATCTACCTTTTGTTTACTTACAGGAATAAACTTTTTTGTAACTTGCTAACGTTCCTCACCTTATTACTATATTTCTTTCATTTTCTTAAAGAAAATGACAATTTGAAACTTTGAATTGGGGACATTAGGCCTTCTTGTAAATTTTTCAGAATTGAAGTAACAGTTTCTCCCTGATTGGGGTTATTAGGCTTATTTTTTGTTTACCCTAGGTTAGTATAAAATCTTGTAAAACTATTTGGACTTATTAAAATTTGTTGTTGATCACAAAGGGGCAGTTCACAAAAAAGTGATATTGGGTAGGGTTTTATCTCCTGTCAAAAAACTTAAGCTCCTGGTACAAATAGTTGCCTAATAATTTTGCTGCTAATATATCGTACTTTTGTAGGGAATATTCGGGTGTTTTGTAGAATCAGACCTACTTTCAACTCAACATCAAGGAGCTCTATTGAGTACATTGGTGAAGATGGGTCTGTAATGGTATTTGATCCATTAAAACCACAATCTACTCGAAAAGTTTTCCAATTCAACAAAGTCTTCAGTCCCAAGGCTACTCAAGGTAAACTCAGTATTGCTTTTGTACCTGCATTGCAGTTTTCTATGATGAAAGTTAGGTTTTAGTGGGTTTTGCACTTATCAAATTACCTTTCTTTTCTCATTTGTAAACCACAATCATATTTCACGTGGGAAATGAGACATATCATATTTCTTGCAAACTGCAGCAAGTGTGATGACCCCCCTCGTCAAAATTGTGCCTTTTCTCTCATAGATCTAGTGATAGATACCAAGGAAGGTGGGCCATGGATGATATATGTTAATTCAGTTTATATAGATCAATAAGTGTTGCTTGTTTAAGGTTTTGCATTGAAAATGAAGTTTCTATTTCCTTCTTTCTGTGTGTGAATTCACTCTTCCCTTTTGTGTGTGTTGGCCGGGTGGGGGAGGGAGGAGGAGGCAGCTTATTACTAATTTGTAAGCTAGCAAGGACAACCTATTTATGCATCCCATTAAAGAGAAACAGAAGAACGAAAAACTGCTTGTATCTTTGGCTTGGTAATGAACAAGTACTGAATCTGATGGGTCCTTTATATGTTTAGGTGATGTGTACAAGGAGACTCAATCTTTGATAAGATCTGTCGTGGATGGCTACAACGTGTGTATCTTTGCATATGGCCAGACTGGTTCTGGGAAGACCCACACCATGGTATGGTTCTTACTTCTGGTAGTAGTTTAAAGTTGTTTCAATTCCATGGATTTTAACTTTGCATATAGCCACTTAAGCCCTAGATTGTGTAGTTGAACTTCCACTTAACCTATTTGTAGCCTTAAGTGTTCTAAATTCTGCAAAATTTGAGGCTCAATCCAACAAATACTGGGTGGTGGAACTGAAAGAAACGGTAGTTAACTAAATGCAAAAAATTTGTACTCGGCTGAATTAACTTTGATGATAAATTTATTTTACTCTATTTGTTGTTAGTGTGGTCCGTCGGGAGGATCAGCCCAAGACAATGGGATAAATTACATGGCATTGAATGACCTCTTCTCTATTTCTAGCACTAGAGAGAATGTCAAGTACCAGATCAATGTACAGATGGTGGAAATCTATAACGAGCAAGTTCGAGACCTTCTTGTTGAAGATTCATCAACAACCAGATATCCTTTCTTTTGGATAATTATTATGAGGGATCACTTGACGATATATATTTTGACAATCTTGACAAATGGTTTTTAAAAAAAAATCAAATAAATTAAAAGTAAATTTATAGGTAAAGGCCAGACGAGCCTAGCAGAGAACGAGTGGTCCCTGGTCTCTACTCTGTCCAAATTGCACATTCAATAAATCCAATTGCACTTTCCTGATATTTATGGAATTAAACTCTTCTCAGTCTAATGATTGGGGTAAATTTGTATCATGTTTACCTTAACTATAAAGCGTACATTAGAAATAAGAACTTGCACAGGCAATGGCCACACGAGCCTCCCGGATGCTAAGATGCTCCCAGTGGGGTCCACGGAAGATGTGATAAATGTAATGAAATTGGGAGAGATTAATCGTGCTTCTAGTTCTACTGCTATGAATGACAGGAGCAGCCGATCTCACAGGTAAAAGGAAATTGTGTATGTAATAGAAGATTAGTCTTAGTTATTGCACACCACATTCTAGGCAAAACAATTTATACATCCTCTACTAAAAATCTATGTGAAACAAGCAGAATTTTTAACGAACATAATTCTAGAATTCCATTTTGCTTTCATGCATTTAAAGTTGACAAGGGCCCTAAAAAGGTAGGGTTTTGCAGAAGTTTTGCATCACACTTTCAAAGATGCTAAAAGCTCTACGAATGTAGGGTTTTGCAAAATTTATTTTCCAAAACGCCCCATAATTTGTTTCTAATGTAAGCAGTGTGCCAAAATTATTCGTTGCACACTATTTAACCCACTTACACCCAATATGCTTCTCCAGTATCTTAATAGTGCATGTGCATGGAGAGGAAGATTCAGGGGAGGCTACACATAGCTGCTTATATTTGGTTGACCTGGCAGGAAGCGAAAGAGTTGACCGATCAGAAGCTACTGGAGATAGACTGAAGGAGGCGCAACATATTAACAAGAGCCTTTCTTGCTTGGGAGATGTCATCACAGCCTTGGCCCAGAAGAACTCCCACATCCCATACCGAAACAGCAAGCTTACGCAACTCCTGCAAAAGTCTCTAGGTGCTTTTTTTGTGATCCCTTTTTATACTTTGGACCCCAAACAAAAGTTAAACAAAGAGCTTCCTCAATTGACCTGAACTATTGAAATAATCAAGCATGGTGTAAAGAGCACCAACAAAGCTGCAAACCATCTGGTTTGATTATAGCTGGTTAATATATTGGCCTTTTTTTTGTTTTCATCTTGCTTAATTTTTTTTCGAATAAACCAAAAAATGAATAAAGAATACTCTGACAGGTGGGAATGCAAAGACGTTGATGTTTGCACATATAAGTCCCGAGATTGACTCGTACTCAGAGACTATTAGCACGCTCAAGTTTGCTCAAAGGGCATCCACTGTTGAATTAGGAGCTGCCTGTGCCAACAAAGAAAGCAACGAAATAAGGGATCTCAAGAATCAGGTAAAATGTATTTACTGCTTGCATTTGTCTTCTTTTCTGAGCCACAGCTACTATTGATATACCCTCCGAAAATTTCCATGCATCTCTTGGAAATTTGTGCAAATATCTTTACATAGTTTCAAAACCTCAGAAATGTTTTCGGTACCCCTATCCTTCCACTTATACACAGGATTTACTCTTGCACTGATATAATGCTCCTTGACTTTGTTACTTAAATAGTTATAGAGGCATGATATTTGTTTCTTTTTGATATTTAGATTGACAATCTCAAGAAGGCATTAGCAAGTAAAGAAACGGAACGTGTGCCATTCTCATCCAAAATGAAGGAAAATGTGCCTACAATGGAAAGTTCTTCTAAACAAGCTGTAGAGCGGACCCCACCACGGCCTAGAAGATTCAGTCTTGAGACTCCAACTTACACGAAAATCCCTGGTGCACCAACAAAAACATCTCAATCACAATTTGGATTTCATGCTCAAGAGAAGTCACCCGATAATATGAAACGTGATGTGGCGATCAATGGTCAGGATGATTTCAGCTTTTCTTCCACCAGTAGTAGTAGTGTACAGAAAAGTGTGCGAGCTAGTGTGGCCATCAATGGTCAGGATGATTTCAGCTTTTCTTCCACCAGTAGAAGTGCACAGAAAAGTGTGCGAGCTAGTGTGGTTTCTAAAGGATCTAATATAAGAAAATCCATTCAGAGCTTAGGGAAGTTGATTAATGCATCAGAGAAAAGGTACTTCAGTTCTTCAATAATAGTTCTCTTATAGTCTCTCAAACCAAAAAAAGTGCTGCTTAAGCAAAAGTGAAATTATATAAATTAATGTGTTTAATTTTGCATGATTCAGAGGCTTAAAAATGAGATGTTGGATCAGCTTTTTGCTGCTTGAGTACTGGAAGTTACAACTGGCATAGGCTCTCACTGTATTTGGTTCTTCTTTTACAGGAGTAATCAGAGCCCGATAGAAAAGCCGGTCTCCAAGATTAGATCAAAATTAGATGCCAAATCTCCTGTCAGTTCTAAAATTGACTCCAGGATGATGCAGAGACAGTCACTGACAAATCCTCTGCTAGCAAGTTCAAATTTTTCGCGTAGGTCCTCACTAGGTGGAAAATCAGACACAAGTAAGTAGTCTAGTTTCATGTTTTGAAATTTTCGAAAGTGTATTTTTATGCCTATGACAATGGAAATGTTCATGCATATCCTCGAATTTGGAGATATTTGTTTTTAACCTCACTCTCATAAAAGGAAAATATGAAGGGGTTTTTGAAGAAAAATGGCCGTTATGAGGAGGTATGTTACTCATAAATATATTTCTTTCTCATAGGGTCAGACAGGAGACTCTATTGAAAGAATGTTCTTTCTTGGTAAAGAAAAATATATTCGGTACAATCGTACAAGGCAATTTCTACTGGCTGTTTCATGAAAGAATTTACTATGTTGTTTACTGATTGTGCATTAAAATCCAAAATCAATCTGGTCCTTCTAGAACTTTTAACTTAAAAATTGCATAATTTGGCCAGTATTTTTTGACTTGATTTGCTTCAATTTCCTATTACAGATTTGACTGACGTCAGCAAGACTCCTCCATCAATTAAAACATCAACCAAGGTCACAAAGAACTGGTTATGAATTGGTTATGAATTCTATGTTGAGGCCATCTTCAATTATGGAAATATGCAAATGAACGCTTCAACTCGAAGCTGTCGGAAATCTGATATTGTATTTCATTATATGCTATTTTCATTGTGGAAAGATGAGTATCTCAACATCAAGTGTTTGTACTGTCGTGTTGACTTCCACATGTATTAGAAGCGTAGTGTGTACAGAGAACATGCCAAATAAATTCGATTGCATTTTTGCTTGAACGCTTTTGCTAGGTTAGACTAGTAAACTAACCTAAAACCCTTAGGGGCCGTTCAGCAAAGAGATTAAGAGGGAAAGATTAAAAGTTTAAGGAGCATTAAAGAATCTTGGTTGTCTTAATTCTTGAATAGAAGTTAAGAAAGCTAAAAGAAAGGGTAGAGATGTCTTAAGATTCAAAGATAACAGAGAATTAAGATCCGAATAAAAAAACGTTAGAGAAGAAGTCTTAATCTCCGCTAAGAAATCAGTATTCGGTGGAATTAAGCGATTAAGGAAGCTAAATAAAACAAATGTACTTTAAGGAGACTTAATTCTTTATTGCCAAACAGCCCCACTGAGTTTTTAACTTGTGTTGTTTCCATTTGACGTTTTTAGGTTAACGAGTTATTAACTGACTGTCAACCTGTGGTTAGACCCTCGTGTTAGACCTGTAACTTCTAAAAAAAAATTATTCAAGTATTGTAGAACTAGTGCTGTCACAACCGATGTGATTACATGCATAAATTATGGCGTGCATGACTTGCCTTTAACATTGACCCCAGGTCTATCAGTCTATGCACTGTAGAACTTTTCTTTTGGGCCCGCACGTATATATTTTAAAAATCTGCAATTATTAAATATCAGAAAGGAAACAGCGGAGAAGCGAGGCGCAAAGCTTGTCTTTTACTTTCTCCCTTATATTATCATTCATCAAAATTAAAAAAAAGCAGAGAAAAACAATTCAAAAGTGAGTTTTCCAAAAGCAAAAGTGGTGTGCTGGCCAGTGCTTAGACTTAGCTTACCGCACTAGAATTGCATCACTCATAAGTAATGGTTTAAATAGCGATTATAGTTATACCAGTAATGATTTAAATAGCGATTATAGCGGTATAGCGGGACAGTTAAAAAAATTAAGCGATTGTACTAAGTAGCTAGCTATAGCACCGATAACTAGCTATATATTGTCCATAGCACCATAGATTTTAGGGTTCGAAAAAACTATAGTGCAACTCTAGCTAGCTATTTAGAACACTGCTCCCAAGTAAATAGCGCATGAGATTCTCTCTTGCCTGGGATGGAACCTGACAACTTAATCTTAAAAATCTTGAAATTACATATTTTTCTAAATCACGTAATATCATATTTTTTATTTTAAATTTTTAAAAACTTCATATTTACCCAATTTAGTAGAGTTTCTAATAAAATTAATTTTTTATAGATAAAGTTTTCATTTAGATATGAATTTTGTTTCAAACAATGTACAACTTTATATATATGTAGTTTCAAACAATGTATAAATTGAAAAAATATTAAGTGTGACTACATATATTTAGATATGAATTTTGTTTAATATTAAATTTGTCTAAAGTTGACATGTGCATATAATATTTGTAAAATGTGGATTCAAATGTCTTTATTTTATGTGCTATTATATTCTCATTTTTAGAACTACAACAACTTCAAATTTAAAAGTTAAATGTCAAAATAAAGTTAATAGATATGATCTATATCATTTTATTTATGCACACATAAAATATCGCCATATTTTAATTTTGTTTGATTCGTATTAAGAATTTACAAAAATACACTGATTAAGATAAATTATGGACATTAATTTTCAACATATTGATTCATATAAAATTAAAATAAAAAATATATATATATTATGTGCATTTAAAAATAATAATATATATCACATCTAACAATTTTATTTTGACATATAACTTTTAAAAATTATTATTAAAAAATTTAAGTCACGATAAAAACACAAAAAATAAAACATTTAAACTTAAATTTGTTTTAAAAAAATCTAACACGTTAAAAATCAGGCACATGTCAAAATTGCTGGACTTACATCAAATTCGAGCCGATGTCAGATGGACATTTGAAATACTGCTGCTGCTTTTTTTCTGACGACAAGGGATGAGGATTTTAACAGCAAAATTTTGGCTCAAGGCAGCAAAGAGGTGAGAGAAACTTTTAATTTGGACCATTATATCCATGATTCAAAAATGACATTAGTAAATCAACACTGAATTAATGGAGTATCATCTCTATGATAGAAATATTTTCTTCAAGTAAATTTAGAAATAAGTATGATGAAATTTAGAATGTTGTATTACCTTTTCATGTTAGAAATTCAATCATTATTTTTGCTAAAAATGTCAATCCGTTCATTTTATATTAAATATTGAGTTTAATTTTGTTTATTCTATTTTTTTCTGTCGTTATTGTTTGTCAACATTATATAGCAATAAAGTTCTATTTTTTATTTTTATTTTTATTTTTGTATAATTTTTGAACTAGACACTATCTTTTTTTTTCCTTTTAATTTTATGGACTACATAATTAGTTATTGAAGATACATATATAAGTTGATTTTAAAAATGACCTTCTCTACTGTACGCCTTAGAGCATCTACATCCCTGAAACTCTTTGAGTTTCTAATCTGATGTAGCAGTTTCTAAATCAGTTTCAGCGATGTAGATGGGTTTCTTATTTAGCAACTTTGCTCCAAAGTTTCTTAATAAGAAACTGTTTATAAACTCTGACGTGGCCAAATAATTGGTTGAAAATTTTTTTCTCTTATAATTTATTTGCTGATGTGGCAATTAAGAAACTCTAATTTTGAGTTTCAGGGATGTGAAGGTTTAGAAACTTTCAGAGATAAAATTTCTAAAAATTAGTTAACAGTTATTTAGAAACTCTAAGAGTTTCAGGGATGTAGATGCTCTTATACTTTCTATTGATGGAAAAATATATTTTCTCAAAAATCAGTTTTATTAAACAAGTCCTCATTTCTATTTTTTTATTTTTTACTTCAAAGGTTAGTTTAATAATTAATCTAACGTGCTCCTGTTGTTTTTTTTTTCTTTCATCGAAAAATACACTCTGTGCATCACGATATTTACTACATCTATCATATTTTAAAATCACGTATTTTTTATAACTTTAAACCACAAATAGATAATCTGTATCCTTTAACTAAGTAAAATGTTCTAACACCATTGAGTAGGTCTTCGTGAATTTTGTACATAAAATTAAATAATTTAAGTTTTTTGGCCTCTAGTTCGAATGAAATTGACGAATTATCAATATCCATATATTAAACAAAAGAATATGTAAATAATAAAGTAAAAAATAAGATTGCCTCTTAAAATATTGTAGAATTTTTTTTCTTATTATTTAAATTTGCTTAAAATTAAAAGTTCCATAGAAGAAAAACTGACTTTAATTTGTCACGTAGCCTTGAAAATAAAATCGATTAAGTATACTAAGAACCTTTGATTAAAGAATTATATAGCAAGTGATCGAAGAAGAGAAAAATATATATCGCACAACTGAAAGCAGGAATTTATTTTCTCGCAGCAGGTTTTTTTGTTAAGTCAAAAAAGCCAACTACAATTGATTGCTAATTTTTTTTTTTTTTTTTTTTTGAAAACGTGGTTACCCACCGATTTCATTAGAAACCATAAAATTGGTTGTTTTCCAATCTCCAAATAATTGGAAAAAGAAACGCATACATTTTGTACCAAAAAACAAACAAATAAAAATCAAAAAAGCTAGTCCATAGGAACAATCCTAGGCAAATAAACGCCTAAAGAGTAGAACTGAAACATCAAAAACAAACAGCAGCCAACAACAAAACTCCTAACACCAGCAGACAACAAAACAATCAATCCTAGTCATTTAGAAACTCTAACCCAAGCCTATGGGTTAAATCTTCTGGTGTCAGTACAAGGTGCTCGACCTCTATCTCTGAATCCCCCTCCTGAACTATTTCCTGTTGACCTAATACAATCAGATCCTGAGAAGGCAAGGCATTAGTGTCCAAAGGCATAATTAAAGACAAATTAAGTAATGAGCCATTATTTAAAGTCTTACACCAAAATGTAGCTAAAACAATAATTTTGGAACCAAGGGCCTTTAAAGTAGACATATGAGATTGTTGAAAACATAGCTTATTTCATTCAAGCCATATAGACCAAAGCACAGCACCACGGACAAGCTCTACTAGTGGCTTATCTTTAAGAGGAATAGAAGCATTAATAAACCATATATCAACCATAGTAGATCCCTCAAATATAAAGTTATTATGTTGGGCAATCCAATTCTATATTTGAAAAGAGAAGGGGCATTGCACAAAAAGATGATCAGTGGATTCAAAAGAACCACAAAAATGACATGACGTATTACCTATTCAACCTTTGTGAGAAAGATTTTCTTTAGTTAACAATTTATTTTGTTTGAGAAGATAAAGAAAATTTTTGATCTTTAGAGGAATTTTTGATGACCAAATAGATGTGAATTCAAAATTTGGGATACCTCCATATTCAAGCCACATATAATAAGAATGAACTGTGAAATGACGGACCATCTCCATAATAAAGTGTCATTTAAAAGTGGATTTAGCCGACAAATATTGAGATGAGAAAGCAGATAATGCCACTCGTGAAAAGTGACACCAGTGAGTTGTCTTGTGAAAGAAATATCTAAAAAATCATGTGCTAATGCCTCACTAACCAATAAATCAGGATCTTGAGCAATAAGAAAAAGATTTGGATATAAACATGCTAAAGTATTTTCAGAACACTATCTATCTTTCCAAAATAAAATGATAAATACCATTACCTAAAGTTCTGGCAAGCCCAGGATTGACTACATGGGCACCTTTTAATATACCTCTTCAAAAAGGAGAGCATGTGGAAGAGAAACCTGTGGGACCATATTTGGCCAAAACTATTGATTTCCATTTACAACTAATATTAGAATCTTGAAACCTCACCCACCATTTAGCAAGCAAAGACTAATTAAGTCTTTGTAGATCATTTAACCCCAACCCTGTGATTTACTTTTACAAATAGTTAAAAATAATATTAATAAAGTATTGATTAAAGAAGAAGTAAACAGTCATTTTAAAAATAATATTTTCTTACCACTTCGCTGCTCTGAGCAAAAATTTCGCTGTTAAAATCTACACCCGACGACAAGGCACTCTTCATTGTTGACTTCACATTTCCTATGCTGCCTCAAAAGACCTAGAATATTATTTGTTAAAAAGCTATCTTTCCTTTAAAAATCTTCGATCGATATTTACCAACCTGATTATTTCAAACAGCAAAACCATTTAATGACCGTGGGGTCCACCATCGAAGAAATTCATTTGACCTACCTTTTTGGAAAAAATTTTATAAATCATAATTACAAGAAAGATTTTTATAAAACTAACATGATTATTTTTTTTTAAATTATAAGAAGTGAAATGTTATCTTGGTCCCGAAATATATATATATATATATATATATATATATATATATATATATTAACTGAAATGGTAATTTGATTTCAGATATTTTTTTCTCAAAATTTGTAAAAATAACTGGGATTGAAATGGCAATTCGATTCTAAAGAAAAAAAATGGAACCGATATGACATTTCAGTTCTTATAATTTTCGTAAAAAAAAATAATAATGTTAATTTCATAAAAATCTTTTTTCTAATTATGGTTAATAAAAAATTCAAATTTTTGTACCGCAAGAATATCACCTTAATTAATGGGCTCGCAAACCCTGCAATCCGTGCTAACGGGTTATAATTCATCTCTTCTATTTTTTTATAAATAAAAAAATATTTGAATTTTAATGTGAGTTATTGATTTAGAATGAATGGATCAGAGTCGTCTCTTCTATTTTCGTTGGTTTCGATACTCACTTCCAATTTAAATTATTAAAGTATTATTTTGAAAGTAAAAATAGGTGATACGAATATTATAATTTTTTATAAATCATAATTAAAAAAAATTATGGAACCAACATGATTACTATTTTTTTTACAAAAACTATAAGAACTGAAATATCATTTTTTTCAGACCAAAATGGTAATTTAATCCAAAATATTTTCACAAATTTTTATAACATCAATTTTTTTTAATTGACTCAAATCAAAATGATAATTCGATCTTTAAAAAAAAATTTCAGACTGAAATAACATCTCTTTCTTATTTTTATTTTTTTTAAATCCAAAGCAATTAAAATATATTTTTTATTTATTTAAAAAAAATTCCAGATATTAACTAGTCAACGGCTGAAGGAAGGCTTCGTCTGTAAGACACGCTAATATCGAATTATTCATTATAGGGATAAATACAAGGGCAAAGCGACAAGACGAAGCAGCCTGTTTGTTTGTGAGTTGTGACCATGATGCAAATTTCACCCGCTTCGTTTTCACCCAACATGCATTACATGGTACACATCCAAGCTCTCTCTGCCTCTTCTTTTGATTTGAACTGCGCCAAAAGAGTATTGTCATTTTCCCAGGCCATAGGCAGATAGGCCATTGCCTACTCCTAAGACCTAAGTAAAACTATATTATTGACAGTTTCTCATATCGCAGATTTTGGAGGTCGCGAAAATCGACAAAAAGTGCCTCAGGCACGGACAAAAATTATTGGCACGCTGCGAAATTTTGAAACCGGCACGGTAGGGAGTGCGTATCCTCTGAGATATCACAACTTTTGCGGTACCGACGTGTCCGGTGCCTATTCGGGAGTGATGTAGAGTCAGTATTATGTGTGCTTTCAGATTCGTGCATAACGTATTTAAACGGTTGGGAGTTTGTTTCCATAAAGTCGCGCAAAGTTTGAGATATCTCAGAGGATACGAATTCCACGGTAGGTCGGTTCAAATCGTGGCATGACACGCTGAAATTGATGATGGGATGAAAATTTATACTTTTACAGCTGCAAGGACGAGATGCTCTTGAATGTCGAACAAACACACGAGGAAATAAAAAAAAAAAAAAAAGCTGACGTCAGATACACATAGAAAGTTGGAATTCTAAAGGTCCAAGTCCCGAATTCATATCCTCTCCGTTAACTCAAAAACGAATCTTTTGAGTTAATGAACCAGGACCGTTCAGTTCGCTTTAAAATTCGTGCGGACTAAAATCACACCAATATTAAAGGGTAAATTTCATTGTATGTCACTGAACTTTGTTATTTGTCACAAATTGGTCACTCAAATTTGATTTATCCATTTTGAGTTACTCAACTTTGTTATTTGTCTCAATCAAGTTCCTTTATACTTTTCTATTCAAAATTTTAACGGAATATTCTTATTCCGTCTAAAAAATTAACGGAATATACTCAATCCATCCAAAATATTAACGGCATGAGCATATTCCATCCAAAATACTAACGGAATTAGCATATTCCGTTAAAATTTTGGATGAAAAAAATAGAGGGACTTGATTAGGATAAATACCAAAGTTGAATGACTCAAAAGGGACAAATCAAACTTGAGTGACCAATTCATGACAAATAACAAAGTTTAGTGACCTACAGCGAAATTTACCCAATATTAAAGGATCCTTGAATTATAATATGTGATCGAATTAACTCCATTTAAAATCAGATGGTAGAGATACGTTTACTCAAAAGATGCTCTTTTTAGTAAATACAGACGAGGTAGACTCCCTGGTCCTAGGTTTCTAAGATGTAATTATTCAATCTGAACCTATTTTTTAACATGAAACAAATCTCGATGGGGCCGTTAGGCAACAAAGGATTAAGCCTCCTTAAGACTTAATCTGTTTCCTTTAGCTTCCTTAGCCGCTTAATCCTACTGAACACCGATTCCTTAACGCTGATTAAGAACACCTCCTTTAGCTTTATTTTGTCCGGATCTTAATCCCCTGCCCCGATTTAAGGCACCCATACCCCTTCCTTTAGCTTCATAAGATTTTACTCATAGATGAAGACAACCGAACATCGGTTCCTTAGCGCTCCTTAAGCTCTTAATCATTCACTATTAATCCTTTGTTGTTGAACGACCCCAATAGAATTCAGATTTAGTGAAGTAACCCAATCTTTGAGTTTTAAATAGGGACCATCCAATTTGAATCCGTGATAATCTATTTGAAGTGGAGCACACACATCTGAAAAGATGAATTCGAATTGCAAAGCAATCTTGAGCAACGTATTTGTATCAAATGGTTCCAATTCAAAATTCAAAGATTGCGTTACTTCAGAGGATCCGGACCTTTCCTAATTGTTCTCAATCAGATAACTGGAAGAGAAATTCTACAAAGGCCTGGGATTCAAACTCCCGCCAACTCTGGATGCATGGCAAGTAAGATTCAAATCATTTTTTAACGTTTACTAGTACTCTTTTGTTATCAATACGTAGGCTGTAGGCATGCAGCAAAAAACTTAATTAAACTATTTTTGAATTTTAAATAAATTGGATTGGATCAATGCCCACTGTTTTCGGATCGGATGGATTAGACTAAAAGTTCCGCAAAATTTGAGAATTTTTTTTTTAATTCGGACAAAATCTAATATGTTCTATTCGATTCGAAACAAATGGATTAGATCAAAAACTCCGCACAAAATGACTCCGCAGAGGATACTATTCCTCCGTACCTGTACTGAATTGGAGAGAGAGGATAACGGTAAACCAATATTAACATGTGAGAATTTTTTGTCTATAGAAAATATTAAAAAGGGGGAGAGAAAAAGAAAGGGTATCAATAAATAAGATGACATTGTTAGAATTTGTGCCATCCAAATCGGTTATTTTTTTATTTTCACTAATAAATTATAAAAAGTTTTTAATAAAATAGATGAAGTGTTTTAAAATTTAGATATACTAGAAAAACTATCTAATTTTTTTAAAAACCTTTAATATTTTAATAGAGAAAAAAATAACTAGTTTAGATCAATAAAATTATACTGATCAAAACTAATTCAAACTTAGGATCACTAGAATTCTTACTGATTTTTCTACTAATAAAAATATGTTGGTATTATTTTTATTTCTTTCTTTTTTTAATATTTTATATGGACAAAAAGAAATTCTTAACCTATACTCGGCTGTCTCCTTTTGAGGGCCAAGAAGACTACGGAAGGAATTTTCTAGAAACTCAAACTTGGAATGGATTACGTGGACTTACACTAAGTGTACCTCTAATTGCTCAAAAATTGAAAATAAATGCAATTGAAAGTAAACAGATGAGTTTAGAGAAATTTGACACGCGGAATGTTAACGGAGTTCGGCAAAACAAATGCCTACGTCTCCGGGGCTTCGCAACCTCTTGTGGGTGTACCTTTCTATTACCCAATACAAAAAAATTACAACTTGTGAACCGTTGAGCCCTTACACACCAAACGGGAAGTCACACGGCCAACTAGAATTGAGAGCCGGTGAACCCTTACAACCAAGGGAAGTCACACGAACATTCAAAGATATGAGAACAAGGTTTCAATGTTTAGAAACTCAAGAGAAACTCTCAATAGATCACTTTAACCTAATCTAGATCAAGATTAGTGAAGTGGGTTTGAGGTTGTTTAAGAGATTTTGAAGTTTTAAGCTCTCACAACAATGGAGTGACTAAAGCTCTCTGAAAATCGCTTTTTAGAAGATTAGGGTCGGCTGAGATTACTCTGGGAAGAAAGCTCAGAGCCCTATTTATAGAGACAGCTCAAAAATGAGTTGTTTGACCTAAAATGTTATGATATCTCCATATTATATCTCAATTACGACCCTAATTTACACTGAAACCTGTGCTTTAAAGCCTATAAATGTGGACTTTTTACTTATATTTCGATGAAATGTGGTACTGCTGTGCTTTGTTTGGTATTTTGCAGGAAAAATGGCGAAAAACTGGATCTGACTACTTTTCATACGGCCCGTATGACATTTTGTACGGCCCGTATGACATTTTGTACGGCCCGTATGACATTTTGTACGGCCCGTACAAGATCTGCCCAACTGCACAGAAGGTTCCATAACGGAGGCACAAAGTCTCCAAGACAAAGCACAGGCATACAGCCCGTACGGGGTCCCCTACGGCCCGTACGGCGCTAAATTGAAAAATCCAGCTGGAATCTGAAATCAGCTTAATTTAAGGAGGCCAAAAAGGAAGCCTTTGGAGGCGCGATCTGGGGCATTAAAAGAGATATTCCTCACAAAAAAAAAGGAATTCACCACTGGAACTTGGACAACCTTTCTTGGAGCAAAAGACAAGAGGAGGAAAAGAGGAAGAGAAGTGAAAATGAGAGTTTGCAACGGATCTTCGGATTTTCCACTGTTTTGTCATGAACTCTTTCATGTCTTGTTATTTGTGTTATCTTATGAACATGAGTAGCTAATTTACTTTGTTTCTAGGGTTAAGATGTAGTTTCTAGTTTAGTTTTGTTGCATGCTACTTGGATTTTGTGTTGAATGCTTTGTTTTTACTTTGTTGAGTAATATTTCGATTGCTTTATTTATGCTTACTTGAATTGATTAGTCATCCCTCTAGATAAATGCGCACATCTATGTGTTAAGAGCCAAGTCTATGACATTTAATCCAACCGAATAAAGTATATGAAGTAGGGTAAAACCAAGGAGTACCCGAAAGGCGAAACTTTCCTTGAGGCGAAAGTCCTTGGATACTTTTAGTAAACCAACAAGTAACTTAGATAAATTAGGCTAAAATGCGAAAGTTGAGGTTTAACGCATCTAAGAGGGAAGTATTTGAGTCCGGTAATCAGGTACTAGGCCAAAATCAGGTCCTTACGGGCCGTACGGGAATCCGTACGGGCCGTATGCCTTGGGGCTAAACAAAAACGAAATCTAAACCCTGGAAACTCATTTTTATCAATTGAAAACAACTTTAATTCTCTTTTATTGTTTTTAAACTTGTTATAAATCAGTATAATTGTTAGAACTAAACCAAATCAATCTCTCTCTCACTTTTAGAATCTCAAGTAATTTTAGGACAAATCCGGTTATTTTCTTCCGTCCCTGTGGATCGATACCTGAGCATACTCATCGATAGGATAGTACACTTGCTATCTGATTTGACAGAGTGTAACAAAGGTTTAAAAGGTATAGCTTGTTGTACTAAAACTTTGTAGCATATATTCTGTGCGAACATGTTATCAACGTTTTAGTTCAAAATTCGATTAAGGGTTTTAATTTTCTGATAGCTCAGTAAAACATTACAACGATTGTATAACGTTTTGCACTGTAAAATCTTGATCAAAAACATAAATTTATGAAGCTCAGATTTATTTAAAACGTTACAACTTTTGTCAAACGTTACAATGTTATTTAATTAAATCGTTATAATGATTGACATACGTTACAACGTTTGTAACTTGAATTTTGAATTTGATACAGCTGTACTTAATGTTCTGACATTTCTAAAACGTTACAACGTTTTAAGTTGATTATGTACAGATGTGTTTCAGTAGTTCTGACTATTATAAAACGTTACAAAGTTTATAAAAATATTATAACATTTTAAGTTCTTTCTGAGTTTGATCAATTTGTTAATTCAGCGTTTTTGACAGGCCTAAAATGTTACCAACGTTTGATCCCTGTTTAAACATCATCAAACTTACTTTACCAAATATTTCACAATGCAATTCCATTTAACTTGAACCTACATATCTTTTAAAAATAGAAGAAATCCTAAAATTCAATAATTGTATGTTTTTGCAAATTAGTCAAGTAGATGAAAAAGATTATTGTTCGAACAACAATACTAGAACTTAGACATTGACTTTCTGGGGTTCGAATTCTCTAAAGTAACCTAACTTTTGAATTTTGGATCAGGACCGTCTGATTTGAATCCATTGCTTGAGAACGCTTCGAGATTCAAATTCATTACTTGAGATATGTACGCTCCACTTTAAATGGATTATCACTGATTATATAATCAGATGGTTCGGATCCAAAATTCAAAAATTAGATTATTTCACTGGATCTCAACTCAACTTTTTATGAGTCCAAATTAGTTGAAATACTCAGTCGGATTTCTGGGTCCTAAAATTCTATTCTCTATCTCTCTCCTTAAAAATTTGAGGAGAGAGGAGAGAGATAGAGACAGTGAGAGGATTTCAGAACCCAGAAATCTGACGGTGAATTTCAGCAGATTTGAGTTCACTTTTTATAGGCAGCTAATCTAACCATGGAATAGGGGACCCATGTATCTGACCTAATTCATCGGTTCTTAATAATTTACTTATCATTTACCACTATCAATTGATTATCAAAAAAAAAATAATTTACTTATCATTTGATGATATGATGTGATATCGTCCGCGATATATATCATGACGGAAAGAAACCGTCAACGACATGTCAATCATCCTCCATTTATCAATTTCAATTGTATGAGACGTTTCAGATTTATCTGTTTATGTATGCCAACCATGATTCTTTCATTTTTTTTTTTTTTTAAAGTTGGATAGAAGCTAATTAGATGAGATTTATATAATTAATTAATTAGATATGATTTATGTATGTTATTAATTAGAATCAAGAAGAGAGATACTGATTTATTAATTGCAACTTATTTTATGAGTATTAAAAGTGTCTTGGAAAGAGAAAAAATTGTTGACACTAGTATTTTTATTTTATTTTTATTTGAGTTGACACTCTATTTTTTTTTTTAAAAACTATACTAATTTTATTCCGTGAATGATCTAGTGGCAAAGACACATAGTCTCTACATGGGAGGTCATGGGTTCGAAATCCAGATGAGAGAAATCATTTATTGTATTACAAAGCAGTATTCTAAATATCACGGCACTATAGCGTTTTTAGACCGTAAACGCTAAGCTATTACATAATAACGCGCTATTTGAGCTACGGACGCTATAGCGGTAATAGCGGTCCGCTATAGCGCCTGCTATGCAACATTTGCTATTTTTTTTTTCAATTTATATGAACTTTAAATAAAGGCTCAGATTGAATTTTAACTGTAATTTTTTTTTTGCAATTGACATACTAAGGTTTATATTAAACTATTAAATATTTAATGAGAGATCTATCAAACAAAATCAAAATAAAAAAGTTACAACGCGCTATGCAACATGAGCTATTTTTTTTCTTTTCAATTTATATGGGTTTTAAATAAAGGCTTAAATTGAATATATTAAAATATTTATTGAAGTAACAAAATGATACTTAATATACAGTAGTTTGTATATTTTGAATATATTAAGATAGTTAATTATGCCATGATGTCGAGGTTATTTTGAAATTTAAATAGAAAAAGTGATGCGCGCAAAAGCGTATGCACAAAGTTTCAGTACAATGATGTACTTTTAAACCTTTAACACGCGTTTGAGTTGAATTGCAAGTGCACAATTCTATCAAAGTAGTATTTGAGATATCGAAACACAGGGAGTATGATAAAACCTTAGTTTAAACTTCAATATTAAATTTCAGAAAATAAAATAAAGTAAAGTGCAATAAAAGTAAATTGGGGGGGTTTGTTCTAACAATTCCTAAATTTGGGTTCAATACCCGAATAGAGAGTTTAAAACAATAAAACTAAATGAATAAAAGAAAGATTGGTTTGCTTTCTAGATGAGAAGATCTAAAGGTGTTCGGTCTACAATCCCTTGCTAACTCTATTAATTCGGTATTTGTTTGAATTCATGTATGATTGATGAGGTTTCTAACCTAATATATTATTAAGGGTTACTTTTGTAAATTAATAATGTGCCTAGGTAATTCAGACTTCACGGTTAGGTCCTTCACCCTAGCTACCTAGACCATAAGCTCTTGTTAGTCTCTCATCTCCTCAAATATTGATACTTCATGATTAAGTCCTTCATACCAATACTCGATTTGATTTGAGATGTCCTAATTAGGGTTTGCCTTCACGGTTAGGTCTTTCACCAAATTCCTAACCTTAATTTATGTAGTTCCGGCTTAGATTAAATTGGTTACAATCTTAATCTAAACCTAGGGTATTTGCATTTATAATTTGGTATTATCCTATTGATCACAGTCAATTTTGGTTCTTTCGAATCCAAAACCGGATACGGGATACTACAATTAAAGTACTAACTATGTAATTAACACAAATTATTAAATCACATAAATTAACATCAAATCCCATAAAACAATCATAATAAAAATAAATAACCGAATAAAATAGAATTAAACAAGTTCATGCGTTGACCTAAACCCCTAGAGAGAGATCTACTCCCTCATGGAGATATCCATTACAAAAGTTGGCAAAAATAAGAAGAAATGAAATAAAGAAATGATTACACCCTTTATTAAATCAAGAACCTCTATCTTGCCGAATCTTGCTTAGGAAACCCTTCTTCTCCTTACTTGAAAGCTTTTCTTACTTCATAATTTATCGCTAAGTGTGTGTACAAAGAGAGAATGAGATTGGATTGATCGATGGATTCAATGGAGAATCAATGCCCTTTTTATAGCCAAGGACCATACCCAATTAAGAGCCCAAGTAGTGGAGTTAGTGGGTGATATATTTGGATTATTTTTCAGGATTTTCTTGTCCACATTCGGTTGTAAAAACGTGTCCATGAAGCGCCAAAAATAGAAAACGTGTTGAAACTGTGTAAATTTGGCTTCCCTGCGGGTCCAGTGCGGATGACTGATCCGCACTGCGTATGGTCTCATCCGCATTGAGTCTAAGTTTTCTTATTTAACTTCTGCGAATTAGTTGAGTGCGGATGGAAGTACGGATGGATGACCCGCACTGCGGGTGGATTCTTCTTTTCCGAAGTTTTCTGAAATCGGTTAAGTATTGACTGCGGCTGGGCTCATCCGCACTACCGGTGGAAGTTCATCCGCACTAGGCTCGGACTTTTCCTGTGTAGCGCTTGGATGTTGGAAATGCGGCTAAGTCCTCAGTGCGGCTGCACTGATCCGCACTATGGGTGGTTTGATCCGCACTGGAGAGTATTTTCACCATTTTTCATCATTTCCTGGAATGAAAAGCCAAACAACTGCAGTAACTTGATTCTAGGTGTATTTAAATCACTTTATATTAAAAATACAAGATATTTGAGGTTGTTTTATGATAAAATCTAGATCAAATGCGTATATAATTTATGCTTATCAAAAAGATAGATTATGTCATGATGCTGAATATATTTTGAATAGAAAAAAGATTGATAGTTTATGATATTAGTATTACTATAGATATTGTGAGTCGCAATTTGGACTTTGTATTGATTTAATATGAATATTGTAATTTTTTAATCAATTTGATATTATTTATTGTTTTATGAGACTTAGATAATGTTGATATTTAGTACAAATATATGATATAATTTTTATAAAAAAAAAAACGCTATGTAGCATAGTTTTCGCTATAGCGACGCTATTCGTTATAACTTTTTTTGTAGGCTTCCCACTATGACGCGATAAACGCCATTTAGAACCTTGTTACAAAGTATTAAATAGTTGAGTGGTTTTACCTCCAACCTTTACTTTAAAAAAAAAATTATTCCGTGAATTGAGTTTATTTTCTCTTAAGTTATATCATATGCGAGTGCATTTTGTCTCTGTGCATTTTCTTGCTCGACGATATATGTAATATTAAAGAAGGGAAAGCTAATGTATTTTGGCAACTAATACTGATAAAACAATTCTCAAATAAAGTTTAATTTATGTATTCCCTCATTTCAATAATGCATACTAAATAATGAGTTAATAATGCTTATCGTTTAAATAATTATCCAAGAAATATTTGTAACATTCATCTATTGAGTTACATCAATAGCTTAGAAAATTAATATACTAAAGTTTGTCAATATATTATAGTTTTGATAATCTCAAATCATGTCCAACTTTAATTACTTGTAAATCATGTTCTAAAAAAATATCAACCTTGCATTCCTCTTAAATATAATTACTTTCTTAATTTTACAAATACATTTTTCTCTACAAAAATGGTAACTTCCAATAGACATGTTACTTTTACGAAAGAAAAAATGGCGCGTATTAATATGCCTATTGGACAGTCGAATGACCGGACACAATTGTGACGACCTAATCCCTTTTTCAAAGTGGACACGCTCGGTGTATATGCTCCAGCTCCGCGTCCTTTCTCTGGGGTCCGAACTCAGAGAAAGAGAAGCATTTGGGCATTCTGACATCTGGCAGCCTCGCAGACCACCTGGAAACGGTGCCTTGCTACTAGAGGGACCCGTGACATTGGGGCAATTTGAGTTCAGATCTAGACCGTCCATTTGTTATGGCACGAATATTAAAAAGCTCCGTGCATTTGTTCTTCTGATTGAACGGTCCGGATCCGAACTCTAATATTTGAGTGATCTCAGAGGATCAGGACTCGGTCACTGACCGAGTGACCCCGCCTGATCTCACTCGGAATATCTTTGGCACTAAGCAAGGTACTATTTTGGAAGGAAGCGAGCGAGCATGACCAACTATAGAAAGCAAAACGACGGAAAGAAACTTGCTTACTGGAGCAAAAGCTTGCTCTTTCTTTCCCATTTTCTCTGATTTTCTCGAGAGAGAAATCTCGAAGAGAAAGCGACTATGGCGCTGCTTCCTGTCGTGGCATTTCGCGAGAGAATCGTCGAGAAGATAAAGGAGAATCGCGTTACACTAATCGTAGGCGAAACAGGATGCGGTAAAGCCCTTGTTTGTCACCACTTCGTTCCTCTTTCCCCCCTCTTTTTAATCTCTTTTGTGTGCGTGCAGAAAAAAGATTTCTAACTTTTTTTTTTTTTACTTTTGTTGAAAATACAAAGCGAAAGACATGTTTTTCTTTCCTCATCTTTTGTTTTTGGGAATTTTATGTCTAAAGCTTGAAATACTGATTGAAAGTTGACGCTATTACGAAGAAAATTATTAAGATGTTACTTTTATTGTTTGTTTCCTGATAAATATTTTATTTATTTAATGATAATTTTTGTGGGATGCAGGAAAGAGCTCTCAGATACCGAGATTTCTTCTGGAAGAAAACATGGAACCGATTTTATGCACACAACCTAGAAGGCTTGCTGTTGTTGCCATAGCTAGAACTGTTGCAAAAGCCCTTGATTGTGAGGTTGGAGGGGATGTGGGGTACCACATTGGCCATTCTAATGTCTCCGATCATAACTCCAAAAGGTAGTTATAATTTTCTTTTTGTTTTTAATATAATTGTGATGCTTTTCATTTTTTTTTTTTGAGTCTGACATGATAAATTACTATTTGAGTGATTGCTTGAAAGCTATAGATCTAAGATATAGTAATTTGATGTTAGTTAAATCAGAAATGCAGTGTTTGAAATAAGCTGTGTTTAGGTAGTTGATGTTGTAATTGCCATTTAATGTCATGTTATTTGTGAAATTAGAGGAGGTGGATGGACAATCTTTGACATTGTTTTACTGAACCTTAATGAAACTAGGTCGAGAATTGTCTTCAAGACAGCTGGTGTTTTATTAGAGCAAATGCGAGATAAGGGGACGGCAGCTCTCCAATACAAGGTCATAATACTTGACGAGGTTCATGAGCGATCTGTTGAATCTGATCTTGTCCTTGCATGTGTGAAGCAATTTATGATGAAGAAACAAGATTTTAGGTAATTTCTCATTTTGTTACTATTCTATGTTTATCATATCTGTGTTCATCTTTAGAATTTTACTCTTTTTCTGTAGCATTGTGAAATTCTAATGACTTCAGTAATTTTATTCAAAATTAATCCAGAGGAGCCAGATCTGACTTCGCATGGGTTTTTTGTCAAATCACTATCCTTTGCTTGATTTAGAAGGAATCCATAGACACCATCGAAACAAGAACACAACATGAGACCGCCAGTGGCTTTTCGCATTATTCCTGATGGAATCTTGTTTTGCCAATTTTTTTCTACCATTTCTGTTAAAATAGTTTCCTTGGCCAGCTTGCCATCTATTATTATTATTATTATTTTTTTAAATTTCATTAAACAAAGCTTGTGACCCTATCTATTAAATGCATGTCTGGTCTCAACATGGCGTCTGTTCAGCTCTTGTCCAGTAGTAAGATTTCCATGTCAATATGGTAATTCGTGATGGTTACTTGAATGAAATCAGTATAGTTCACTGAATTCCTTAAAAACCAGATTTCATATCTCTACGTAGGTTAGTGCTGATGTCTGCTACAGCTGAAATTGGAAGATACAGGGATTATTTCAGAGGTTTGGGAAGGGGTGAAAGAGTTGAAGTAATTGCAATCCCGAGCTCTCCACAACATGCAATTTACCAAAGGAATGTATCCTACCTTGAGCAGGTAAACTCATACGTAATTCTTCCTACCCAATCTCATTATTGTATATTTCTTTTTGTCACGATAATTGAACCAATGTATTCTGTAATTTAATGTCTGTCTTTATACACTTAATAAAAAGAATAAAAGAAAGGAATGAGATAATAGCCTATATATATCTCCTGCTGTTTATCTTGCTTTTCTATATTGTCTTTAATTGATGTTAAAAGGTTGAAAAAATTACCGAAAACATATATTTTTGGAACATATTCTACAATCAAAGCTTACTATAGGTGCAATAAGGGACTCGGCTTCTGGCCATCTATTTCAAGCAGTAAAGAACGAAACCATCCAACCAGCAAGTGCATATGTGAAGAGAATAGCACTAACACTTGCTCAATCCAACTAAAGAATAGTTTACCTGTTTACACAAGAAACTATTTTTAGATTTGACATGTGCTTAATTTGATTGGTTGGTATAAAAAGGGGGGAAATAATTAACTTCTCTATAGTGTAGATATCATTTGAACCTCTTTGACTTCAACTTGAAAATTTATTTAATGAGCAAAAATTTAATATTTAATTCATTTCCATTTATTTACTAATATACTATAGTTCCATTTGCTCTGCAGTAATCTATCTCTTTGCAAAACATTTCATAAACAAATATTGTTTTCTTTCGTAATACCATACTAAATTGTACCAGGTCGGTGATATTCTAGAAATGAACATCAATTCCATCTCAAGTAAATTCTATAATGGGATGATTGCTGATGCAAAGATAAGTGTTGAGGAGCACCGACTCATACACAAGCTCATATTACATCTGCACAATAAGGAGATGGACAAAGAAAAGGGCATATTGGTCTTTCTCCCAACATACTTTGCACTGGAGGAACAATGGAATCATTTAAAAAATTTGGCTTCCATTTTTGAGGTGCACATTCTTCACCGAAGCATTGACATAAATCAAGCTCTACAAGCTATGAAAGCTTCGAAGACTTGCAGAAAGGTAAAACTATTCTCTTTGCAGTTCTTTCATATTAACTTTTCCCTGTTTGAAAGTACCATGGATTGCCATACCCCTTTGTAGAACTATAGCTGTTGGACACCATCCTAACCTTTTGTACAGTTTTCATTACATAGTTAGGCTTATTGAAGGTTCATCAGTCTCAAAAGTATAGTGAGTGGCAGGAAAACCCATCTTAACCTTTTTGCAATATTTAGTAAATTACTCCCTTGTCACCTTGCTGACCGAGTTTCTTTGCGTGTAGAATTTGTTATTTTTTCTTCTGAAAGTACTACCACTAGTGCTAGTATATTACTTTTATTTATAGCATTAAAAATAATAAATTAAATTGGTAACATCATTTTTACAAAATTTCTACAAGTAGCAGGACCGCAATGCAATGCCCATGGACCCACAAGGGGTGTGCCGCAATGAATCATTGCGGCTCAGGCTTGTTTTTAATTTTCTGTCTCTCCATCTCTCAGCGCAGCTGAACATATAAGCAAACCTGATCCATTGTGGTTCACCCTTTGTGATTTTGGAAATTTTGGAAAAATGATGCTACCAATTTAATTTATTATTTTTTTAATGCTACAGAAAAAAAATCAGTATTTTCACCTCTATTTTGATGATGATTTGGCATTGTCAAAAGTAACATTTGTATGACATAAATGTCAGAAATGGCAATCCTTGTTAAAGCGATATCTGCACTTGTAGTACTTTTGTTTCCTTTTATTGCTGTGTCCTAATAAATGAGATCTTTATAATTCCCATTTTGTCTTTTCCATTACAGGTCATACTAGCAACAAATGTTGCTGAATCATCAGTAACAATTCCAGATGTAGCATATGTGATCGATTCATGTAGGTCTCTGCAAGTGTACTGGGATCACAACAAAACAACAAACATGTCACAGCTCGTGTGGGTCTCCAAGTCTCAGGTTAGTAACATGCTGATTCATTCATGCTCCTTGAAAGGTTTATACCATTGCATGCAGATACTAATGCCTTGGCTGTTACTTTCTTGGAAACCCATTTTTTTGTTTTTGATGAAAGATTTTTAGCATCAGATACAAACACCTTAGTATACTTCTTTAGGTAGGTTTATTGCATCTGCCCATCTTTTTGGGGTCTGTTGGCGCTTAATTGCACAAGACTAAGTAATCCTTGAACCAATCTTTGCTTCGCTTGTTTGTTTATTTTGTGTGAAATTGGAAATTTTTTAGCTAGAAGGCTTTATTGGGGTTAGTTTTTATTGACATATCTTCATGATTTATGTTGATTAATATAAAACGAAATGAATACAGGCTGAACAGAGAAGAGGCAGAACTGGTAGAACTTGTGATGGTGAGGTGTACCGATTCGTCACCAGCTCATTTTACAATAGCCTAGAAGACCATGAATCTCCTGCAATTTTGAGATTATCTTTAAGGGAGCAAGTGCTTATGGTATGCTGTGCAGATTCGAAAGCTATCAACGATCCAAAAGGTAAACCTTGTATTCACCTTTCAGGAATGTTATGTCTATTGGTCAGAACTAAACTCTATCCGTCTCAAATCATGCTTGTTTGCTATTGTATTTTGAAAGTATATTAATTGCTGTTAACTGAACTTCATCTTATGTTTTAAATTTGTGTAATGCATACTAGTTCTTTTGAGGAAGGCTCTTGATCCTCCTGACTCAGAACTAGTTGAAGAAGCCCTCAAACACCTAGTCGACATCAATGCACTCGAGAAATTGCAATCTACAAGGCCTCGATATGAGCCCACATTCTATGGCCGGTTAATTGATGGCCTCCCATTGTCATTTGAAGCCTCAGTGCTAACTCTTAAGTTCGGTGAGGTTGGCTTGATTCGAGAGGGAAGCCTGATTGGCATTATGCAAGATATTCAGCCGCTTCCCATTCTTCATCCTTTTGGGAATAAAGGTTTGGTGAGTACTCTCTTTTTTTCTTGTACAACTTGCCTTACCCATTTCAAACAGAAGAGGTTACACTTGTTTCTCAAGGTAACATGGCAAGTGAGATTCTCAAGGGATGTCAAATGAACGGTTCCTTTTCCTCATTCATAGGACAGAATAAGGCAAGATTAGTTAGGAATCATTTTTTTTTTTTTTTCGGAAAAATCGTACCATCACTGAAAAAAAGTTTCTCTCTTGAGTATTTTCTAAAGTAATAAAACTGTGTACACATTAAAAAACTCAAATAAAATTATTGCATGTTTGCCTTTAAAAAATAGGAGAATATATCTATCCTTCTTTACAAACATGCCCAAACTGAATAAGATATTTCAAAATGTATCCTCCTTTGATGTGGGATAAAAAATATATAGGCTTAAATGAGACATTCTGATGCAATACTGGTTAAACATAATCTTACAACATTTATCAACTCACAGTATAATTTTTCCTATTTTTGCAGTTTTCTAGCTATATTGATAACTTCTTTGAAGATGAGAGTCGTGTCTTTGAAGATGAGAGTCGTGGCTTGTTGCCACTCAAGAAAGAAGATATCTATATGGGAAATTTATGTGCTTTTCAATTTTGGCAACGGATATTTAAGGTACAACCTTTCTTTTGGTATCTATTTATTACTTCACTAAAAACATTAGATGCTTTGAGTTTCAGTATGGTAGTTGTCCGTAGGTCATGTGATTCTACTGAGCAAATAACAAACCAAACGTGTACTGCCAGGTCTACTCCCAGGGTTGCTGGGGGAGTGGGAACAAAGGAATAGGAACAATAACATGGTGCATGGTACACTACCTCCTATGTAACAAAGAAAGGTCTGGATAGTGTGTCAGAATGACCGGGTTGGAATGAAATGCAATTATTAGGAGTGAATTTTAATTTATAAGAATGTGTTTATAGTCTCATAGATAATGACATAATTTCTGTATCATGAGTGTATATATATATATATGAGATGAGCTACGGTGAGTTGCGAAGTAAAACGCGTTTCTACTTTACGCTGTATTTCATTTTGAAAGTCCAAACGACCGATCCGAATCGTTAGATGTGATTTTCATATTGAAATGTGTTGGGAGACCAAATTTTACATTTTTTGGAATTTTTTTACTATTTATTAAGTAATTTTGAAAACTGCTGTTTTGCTGTGAACAGTAAAACAGTAAAAATTTCTGGACCATCGGATCAGTGATTTTCAAAATTGCTTAATAAATAGTAAAAAAATTCCAAAAAAATGTAAAGTTTGGTCTCCAACCACATTTCAATATAGAGATCATGTTGAGCGGTTTGGATCGGTCGTTTGGATTTTCAAATCGCAAAATATGAGTGTGAATTAAAATAGTTGCTTTACTTCGCAACTCACCGTAGCCCATCTCTCTCTCTCTCTCTATATATATATATATAGAGAGAGAGAGAGAGAGAGATGGGTTACAGTGAGTTGCGAAGTAAAACATGTTTCTACTTCATGCCGTATTTTTATTTTGAAAGTCCAAACGACTGATCCGAACCGTTAGATGTTTAATCCATATTGAAATGCGCTTGGAGGCCAAAATTTACATTTTTTGGAATTTTTTTACTATTTATTAAGCATTTTTGAAAATTGCTGTTTTGCTGTGAACAGTAAGAAAACAGTAAAATTTTCTGGACCATCAGATCAGCGACATTCAAAATTGCTTAATAAATAGTAAAAAAATTCCAAAAAATATAAAATTTGGTCTCCAAGCACATTTTAATATGGAGAACAAGATGAATGGTTTAGATCGACATTTTGAACTTCAAAATTGCAAAATATGAGCGTAAAGTAAAATAGTCGCTTTACTTCGCAACTCAACGTAGCCCACCTCATATATATATATATTCAAATTAAATCACAGTTGCTATAAATTTATCAATTATCAAGAATGTAATATTTTGTATCTTATATAGTAATGTTGTTGTCATAGATTATTATTGTCATAGTGTGTTTTTTTTTTTACTACATGCTTGGTTGCATAGCAATCTAACAATGAATCTTTGGACAACATAATAGTAAAGTTGATTGGGCCTTAAAAATCTCATCAACATGACCCGTGTTGAGCTGATTACGATTCAGCATGAACACTAAACCCTAAACCCTAAACCAGGTGTATTTAAACTATCAAATGATATTCCCTTCCCAACCCAGACAGCTGCGGCTTCTATCCCAAATTCTTTCTACTTCCTTTCATCTTCCTTCAGAAGAACGTAATGAAACTGCCAAGATCCTAAATAAAATAAATAAATTACAGTTTAAGGATTAGGGTTTAGGATAATATGATCTGGTGAGAAAGATCAATTTCACAGAAAAACAGCTCACAAGAATTCCATTTTATCAATATTTGCTATTGTAATGTTAAGCATTTTAATGAGTAATATATAGCAGGCTTGTGTAGTTATTTCTATTAAAAGAGTTAAAAAATAGTTCATATTATTCTATTATGTAATATTAATTTTTTCTGTAATAGGACAAGCACCGTCTCGAGCGGATGAAGCAAATGGTGAACAAAAACAAGACATTTTTGTCAGATTCTCTTATTCTTAATAGTCGGCTTGAAGATGAGTGGTGTGTACTTCACAATCTCGTGCAATCTGCACTCAATAATATCTCTGAAATTTGTATGTCAAATCTTCCCTTCCTAAGCTCTCATCTCGCCTTAGCATAGTGCTTTTTTCTTTGTTAATAGGGGACTCAATTTTGAAACCTGTAATTTTTGAGGAAGAAATTAAAGGTTTCAAAATTGAATCCTTCAATTAAACCATGGTGTGTTTCCTTCTCCTTTTGAAATTAGTGGAAGTAGGTCTTCCTTGCAATTTTTTAATGTAAGGCATCTTTTCACAAGTCTTTTTTTTTTCCTTAAAAAAAGCTATAACCTCTGTTCAAATGGGCAATTTTGCAAATTGGTGGAAGTAGAAGGCATCTATCTCTGGACCCGAAAAAAGAAAATTCCAGTTCCCAGAAAATTTCCAGACAGTAACAGGCAATATTTGGTGTTTATTCAGCAGTCCTTAATTGTATTTTCATGTCACAGATGATGATGTTGTAAGCGCACTGCACCGGTACCGGCCAACAATCATAACAAAAATTGACCTACCTTCATATTTTGAGCCTCCCAATTTCTACCACACTTGCCAATGTCGAGCTCATTTGGAACAACTGGAACTTGTGGAAGCATTCAGTTCTGTTAACTTGAAGGATGAAAAGATAGAAACCCAAGAATTAGATCCTGTCATGACTTGCCGGGCTGTACCTTATGTAGGCCCCAGTGATTTTAAGACCTTGATGATTGCAGAAACATTCCGGAAGCTTCTGAAAGAGGTGATGCTGTAGAATCCTAGACATGGTTTTATTTGGTATCAAAATATAAAAAATGCATGTTATTGTTTTTGGAATTACCTTATTTCTTTCATTTTGGAAAATATTGTATGACCCTCTTAAGCATTTCATGCCAGAGTTTTAATATGTCAAGTTCACAGCATTTCTCCTAGTTTGTTATAAATATGTTAGCTATGCACCTCTTTCATTTATGCGAGGGTATCTATGATAGAAATTTTGGAAGATAATAGAAGATAACTGCATTCACCTTTAAGTCTAGAGGGCCAAAGCAGCAATTTTGGAGGAAAATAAATGATAGATAAATAAATTAAAGAATCATAAAAGGACTTGAATCAGGAAATGAGGGCAGAGGAGATGATATCTTACAATGCAGAGATCTGTTATTCTTTTTAATGACTAGTTCTTCTTTACATTACATATATCATTCTCATGTTATATCAGATGAAGGTTGAGCAAGCTAGAGAATCACAAACCCCTTTAATTTTTGATGACGGACCTACTGATGGAGTCACAGAACTCAGAGAAAGTGATACAAGTACTACAATGTGTAGATTCTTTGCCAATGGGATGTGCAACAAAGGCATGTGGTGCCAGTTTTCTCACTCGCTTCAAGCGGAAAGACCTCTGTGCAAATTTTTCCTTACAATTGAGGTATATTTATTTTATGGGTTAAAATTTGGGCTAGTCAGGGAGGTCACCAATATATAGTGTTATCATGCCAGTTGATTTTAAGGACCTTTATTAGCTTAGTACCTACTTGATCATTTCCTCTTCATTTAATTTTAGTTTGTTCTCGACTTTAGCAGTTTAAATGAGGTCTTGGTCTTATTCAGGCATGAACTCTTTGTGGCCTACACATTGATTTGGAAAAAAAGGAGCAAAGAAGACAAAGGAACGTAATAACCTTGGCAAATGATGTTTCATCAGCTTGAGATTGGCCCTAGTTACCAGTCCATGTGGATAATCTTCCAATAACACCATAAAGGAACAGAAGTTATTTTTTTTGTCCCCTTCTGTTCATAACACTTACCTTTTTTTTTGTTTTTTTTTGTAAATTTAGGGTTGTAGGAATGGTGAGTTCTGCTTTTATAGCCATGACCTCAGTGCTCGTGCACGTGGCAGTTCTCCCTCGCCTAGTGTCCACTCTTCAGCCAAAGCATCTTTGCAAGAAGATAAACCAGCCTCACCTCACACCTTCGTTAATTCCTTGTTAAGAAGCAAGGATGCCTACATACTCGTATTGTCTGACAAGGATCTGACATTTTCTTCTAAGCTTTCTCGTTATCACAACTCAAGAAAGCTAATCACTGCAACACCGTGTGCGTTCTCGCCTGAACTGGCTTCTCTGGTCCCGGGCACAAGTGTAATTTGGAATGTCATAGATATTTCCAGTGTTATAACTGGGACTAACGGGCAAAAATTACCTGTGCCTTGGAGTGAGGTAGGCTGTGTCGTGTGGTGTGTAGATTTTGCGGCGAATGAAATAAGCTGGAAACTTCAGGAAGTGCAGGAATTCTTTGAGCGGCTTGCTGTCAGATCTTTGGTTGACAAATTATACAATCTTAGGGTTGTATTGACTATGAACAACATCAATTTTGCACAACTTCAGGTATGTTTTACCTAATCTTTGGCTTGAGAATTATGTATTTATACAACCAACTGGTGGTACTAGTTATCTAATGACGCCTTTTCATTGCAGGTGGAGAGATTGGCAAGAGAAGTTTTCTTCTTTCTTAGCGAGTCATTTCCTTTTGATGAAGAAAATTTGTGCACTTTCTCTTCTGTCTATGGACCAGCAAGACCGATGCAAGTGTCTTCACCTATCTCATATGTGTTTGATTTGCATCTACCAGCATATCCCATATAGCGTTTTATTCTGGCCTTTTCCATAGAAAATGATGCTGACTTGTAATATATATAGGTGGTAGTTAGCAATCTCTAAACCTTTTTAGAAACCTTCGTCAGTTTTTCATTTTCTTTTTAGTGGTTATTAATGGAGCAAGACAGTTGACATCTTCCTGTTCCTTGCTTAAGAGGAGCGTATTAATAGAGTTGCGTGCCAGTCCATTTTTGTAATTTCACGAGGGGGATTGCAAAACAAAACAAAAAAGAAAAAGATTGTCCACATTCTCTCTTTAGGCATATTTTGTTAATATAGAGCATCTTTGATTGTACTTTTTGAATTGCCAGTCGATCCGTTGTGTTGTTCTAATTCTGTTCCAAATTATTTCGGAGTGTTCCAATGGTCTGAATTCGTATCACAAAATATTTCTGTTTGGATCTATATCGTCCAAACAGAATCTGCACAAATATTAGAGGAGGTCGTGCATTTTACCTCGGCCCGGATTAGCCTGAATTCCAATCGGACATTCTAAATCTAAACAGAAATATTCTGTTAGCCATATGGATTCATATTAGTATTTAAATTTTCTTATTTTATTTTGATACCAACTTAATATAGTAAAATATAGTAATCTTCCTTTCCTTTCTTTTCCTTCCCCTCGTGCTCTTTGAATTCGTATCCAATGCATTAACTCAAAAGGAGAGATCATTCTCCTCGTGCTCTTCGAATTCGTATCCTTTGCAAATCTTTTGAGTTAATGCATCTAGATCATCCAATCTGCTTTAAACTTCGTGGACTAGATCCACACCAATCTGCTTTAAACTTCGTGGACTAGATCCACACTAGTATTAAAGGACTCCTGTATTAAAATTAGACTGTTGGATTAGTTCTGCTTGAAATCAGACAACCAAAATACACTTAACTCGAAAAAGAAGATTCTCTTTCGAGTTTAATGCAGAGGATACGTGTTCGTGCTCTTCTATTTCACCTCGTGTGAACCATATGGCTAACAGAACATGTATTGGTGATACTAAACATGTCGCCAGTAACAATGAAAACCCCATCACAAAAAAATAATGCACAGAACTTACATAAGCAAGAAAACCACAACAGTACTAAAAAGGGACAAAATTATTAAATATAAAATTTGATTAAATTTATGATTAAAGAGAAATAACAACCCATCTCCGAAATAAATAACCAAACAGAAATAATACAGCCTAAAGTTTATTCCTGAGATGTCAACTGTCTCAAGTTGAATTTGGAGAGCTCCTTGTACCTTTCTACAACCCCCACCAAGCAATTAGTCTGGCATTGAAACAAACAAAGATAAGCTTAATTGTGATGCTAAAATATTGAAATTGCGATCTAAATCTTAAAAAATTTCCAAGTTGAAATATTTCCACTTCTCCATTATAGCTGGAAAGCTATCCTATCAAGGTTTTCCCACCTTTTCCAGTGGGACAAGATATTTCTCATTTCATTTGGAGTTCATGGATAATGTGAGATTTCCATAGGAATTGAAGGGGGATTGATCAGAGATTGGAGTAACATACCTTAGCTATCTGAACTACGATGGTCTTGTCGGGATTACTTAGGTCAACCTTGTGTTCTTTTGGGACAGACTTTGCAACAGCATTTATTATTTTCATCCTGTCAATTCCTGTGTTTGCCCTTGCATCATACAACACTGCAAACTGCACAACCAAATTATCAGTTTCTTACGTTTACACTTCACAAAAGAAAAAAAAAACACTAAATAAAACAAAATTCTCTGCTATAGAACTGCAAAACCTATGAACATATCAATTTTTAACTCACAAAACTGGAAATGTTTTAGATAATGCCATATGCTCCCATTTCTCATTTGATTCCAAGAAAACCCTAGTTAACATCCTTTCTTTTAAATTCCCACCAATAACTGAAAGAGGGGTGTTTTGTGCACATTTTTTGAAATTATTAAGGAAATGAGGATTAATACTCCCAATTTGGTGATATCGTTTCTCTTTTTTACAAAAGTACATCATATATTATCTGTCTTTGCACAGGTTTACAGGAATCTCCATCATTTATATATATTATACAAATAGGGCAAACACTCAAGATCAATGCTCGGGTAAATGCATGCAAAAGAAAAGCCTCATTTTTTCCCAAATGCAGGGAACTGAATCTCCTGCCCACATGTGGGTAGGAAAATCCTGCCAACATGGTACATCCGTCCATCCATCCATCCATCCGTCCGTCCATCCATCCATGATCAGGACGGTCATAATTGAAGTATGGGTTGTAATCTCAAAATCCAATAATCTCCGTACTTCAATTATAACTGTTCAGATCATGGATGGATGGACAGATGGACCTGTTGGCAGAATTTTCCAACCCATGTGTGGGCAGTAGATTTGGTTCCCAAATGTAGTGATAGATCATCTCAATTTGTAACTAAACATTGAAGAAGAAGCATACAAGTTTTAACAGAAATAATTGAATTACCTTCTTGGGAGAGGACGAATCCTCTGGGAAATGCTTTTCAAACAGGGGCTTGATGGCTTTAGTAATTTCCTCTTCAGACGCATAACAAACAATCTCAACTGGCAGCACTCTCAGGATGAATCTAATTTACAACAACAATGGATGCCTATTTAATTAACACCTCAAATAAACACAAACCAAATAAAAAAATGAAAATGAAAAAATAGTACTAAAATGTTCTTCTTAGATAGAGTTGGCATTAAAATTGAACCAGTAGACTACCAACATATGATATGATGATATGGTACGGAATTATACAAAATAATCTGAGTGCAACTCCCATATCCTCCTAAAACTTTAAATTGTTAAAGGTAAATATAAGAAATACCTCCAATTATCAAACTTTCTAATCTACAAATGTTATTTAGGGTCTGCTGAAATTTTAAGAGAACTTTCGGTAAAGCACCAAAAACCCAAAAATGAGAACTTTATTGACAGGCTATGGATAAATAACCTTGACATATGCTTTTTGGTTGTATAGGCTGAATTCATCATATGTTGAACTATTTCCACAGGGCTTGGGTCCCCTTCGTGCTTTTGCATTTGGATGAATATGACACCATTACATCCTGAATCGAGAGCCACGAATTTCCTCTGTTGTGTTTCAATTTGAACCATTGTAAGTACATATTTCAGCTAGGCAGAAACAAGGATTATCATAATTTCAGGTACTAGGACTACAACATTATCAACACTCAATTCCTGAAGCTTTGTTTATTTAAGCTGCAATTCATGTTGAGGTTCAACTAAGAAATGAAACAACAAAAAGCCAATCACATAAATTTACAATAGAAAATTGATAGCATATGGATATCAATCCAGGGTGAACTGTCAGCAACCAGTACTATGACCCTAAATAAATAAAAAAGAGAAAAGTTAGAATTGACAAATTCTTTTGAAACACACTCGCCTTTTTGCGGTCTCCCATTTCTTTAAGCTCCTCATTGATTAACTCGTCAATTGGTTTTTCATTTTCAATCCGTGCCTTCTTGGGTTGAGATTCCTCATTTTCCTCTTTATTTTGCTCACTTTCCTTTTCTCCATTTTCGGGTGTATCAAGATGTTTGTCTTGCTGACTTGCTACTGTTTCGCTCTTTTCTTCAGAATTATGGACATCAGTCTCTGATTTAGGAGCCTCTTTTTGTTCCTCCTTTTCATCTTTATTTTGCTCACTTTCCTTTTCTTCATTTTCAGGTGTATCAAGATGTTCGTCTTGCTGAGTTGCTACTGTTTCACTCTTTTCTTCAGAATTTTGGACATCAGTCTCTGATTTAGGAGCCTCTTTTTGTTCCTCCTTTTCACCTTTCTCAGCAGAGGAGCCAGAATCAGAATCAGATTCTGAATCAGAATCAGCAAATGTGATCTTCTTATTTGAGGGCTTGGGAAGGTTAATCCCAAGTGCTGCTTTTGAATCTTTTTTGTACACTAGCTCTTCATAAAACTGAAATCAAATAACATAAAAACCAAATTCCAATAAGAACAATCCACCAAAATACCACATTTTCTTAATGTCCGGTAATAACGCCCACACTAAACCTGATCAGTACATCTGAAACCAACATTAATGGTGTCAGTACTGAGTTTTTTTAAAACTCTTATTTGGAACTAGACTGCTCAAGTTCAGTTAAGTAATTAACAACATAATTCCGAGAGAAATTATATTGTTTAGTTAATTGACAAATCAAAATCGTAAACCTTGCATTTGATTGTGTACCGATGAGATTCAATGTTTCTTTTCTAGGCTTGGCCTTTTAAGTTAATTAATTATCTAATGTAAACACTGATAAGAACGTAATACAATTAACAAATAATACCGTATCAAGGAGATTAAGAGCTTCGTTAGTGGCTTGCCTCTCGCGACCGCCATCACAAGTGAGAAAGAAACCTTGCACGCCAGGTCGGAGCGGATACAGCCCCTTTCTCACAGGTTTCCCGTGAGGGAGAAACTTCCTCTTCTTCCCTTTGCCATTGGCGCCGCCACGGCCTTTCTCCTCGCCAGACATCAGTGAATTCCCACAAGGTATTGGTGGATAAATCAATGTAAAAGTTAAAACCCAAATTTAGGGTTTTTAGTTCAAGGGGGACGAGGGAGAGACGGAGAGGGAGAAGTGAAGGGAAGGTACGGTTTAAGTTTGGCAACGGGGTTACGATGCCCGATATAAACCGTCCGATCGTGGTACAATTCGTGCGGACGGTTTAGATTGACGGTTTTCTGGTTTGATCTAAACGGTCCGCACTAATCGTGGCGTGATCGGACGGATATAATCAGACAGTGAACCAAATTTTCGATGCATGAGAAAAAAAAGGAGAAAATATTTTAGATTCAATTTAAAAAAGGATGAAAATAAAAAACCAGTAACTTTTACTTTATGTTACGACTTGGCCTGATTTGTCTTTCACAACAATTATAGTTTTAGTTTCGAGTTTCGACGAAAAAACTATAAATTAGATAAACTAAAGAGTTTGATAATATGAATATACATACATTGTCTGTGTTTAAAATGCCCCTTACTATATTTAAAATAGGATTGATAAGATTAGAAGACAATTCCTCTCTCAGGGTAGTGACCCTTCCAAAAAGAAATATGTTCTAATAAAATGGTCTATAACTTGTTTAGCAAAACACCTGGGGGTATGGACATTCTCAATCTTAGAGAAATAAATATTTCTTTGTTACTTAAATAGTGGTAGAAACTTAAAAATTCTTAATACTTTAGTACTTGGAAAGACCTAATTATTACCAAATATTGTTCTGGACCATATTTACATCACTCGTTATTTTGGTTGGCTATCAGTAAATCAGAAACTTTAGGTCAAGCTAGTATTAGTTATGAACCAGGTCAACACTCTATAGTCAAATTTTGGGAAGATATCTGGTATCAGCATTGTTCATTAGCCACTAGTTTTTACCAAATCTATCAACTCTGCACCAATAAAAAAGTATTTTTAGCTGAGGTCATTGCATCTCAAGAGGCTGTGGTACAGTTTAGAAGAGTCTTTTTTTTTTTTGGTTCTTACATGGCCCGTAGGCTTTTTAGAAGAGTTTTAGTGGGCACTAATTAAACTGATTGGGCCCAAATACTCTCCATAATAAACTCAACACAACTTCCTGACTCACTAGACACTCTCCTCTAGAGATGGAAGTTTTAGGAAAGTTCTCAACTCAATTCATTTATAGGTTGATCAATAATAAGGGAGTTTTGACTTCTTACCCCCTTATTTGGTGGATATTACTAGTACCTCCCAAAATTAGAATTTTTATGTAGCTTACCATGCATAAAAAAATATTGACCAAAGTTACATTAGCTAGAAAAAGAATGGTTAGGCAATACTCAGTGCCATTTTTGTTTAGATCCAGAAACTAGAGATCACTTGTTGCTTAACTGCCCTTTAGCACATCAAATATGATTCTATCTCGGTAAAAGTCAAACCTTGTTACCACACTGGTTTTCCTAGGGGGATATTTTTAATCATGCTCTTACTTTACCCAAATTTGAATGCATTGGCTTATTAGTGGTCCTTAGCGCTGTTTGTTGGATAATATGGAAACATAGAAATGATGTTTATTTTAATGCAACTCCCTCCAAAACTGTTCGAACTTTAATTTTTCAGATTAAAATGTTAATTGAATATTGGGTAGGCAAAATAAAGAAACCAGCAGCTGAAGCGGCTCAAACCTAGATACCAGTCATTGAAGATGCCATTCCCATTAATGTCATTCCCCCAAATATGGAAATGGTTGCTTATGTGGCACCAGCTGACAACTTGCCCCCTCCAAGTATCTGGTGATCTGATAATATCTGGATGAAAATTTGCCTCCACTTTTTTGTAGTTACTATACCTTTCAGCCCCATGTTGTGTGGCTTATGTTTAGCATGTTTAGCATACTTTTGATCGTTAGCTATGAATGTTAGCTGACTAATATGTAGCCTGTTTTGTCCAATTAAGTGTGAAGTTACCTTCTGAAACTCTATATCAGTCAAATGGACTAAATTGACAATGTAATTAACTGTTTCAATAATGAAACAGGCTTTATAGCCTCTTTAATTTTTATTTTTTTATAATATGAATATACAACTTATCTCTAGTGACGTAAACGTAACTTTTATTAACATAAGATCTTTATATTATAGTTTTGGATACAAAATAGAACTGTGGAAGATCATAAAGCTATTGTTGGCTTTATGATAGACAAATTAAAGTTTATTGGAAGATTTATTATATGAGAACAAATTTTGATAATTTTTTTGTAAAAAATATTCAAAATTCAAAGCATATTCTATAGAAGACAACATCGGATCCCTCCTTTTGTATACAAGTAACATAATACATTGGATGATTCAGAGCATCTCCTATCCAGCAATTGGAATTAATTGTTAAAAAGCAGTTATGAAAATTTTAAGAATTAATCTACTGCATTTGTACAATTAAATTAAATTTCTTTTTTTTTTTATGACACATCAACGCATCTTTCTTTTTTATTGAAAAGAGAGCACTAAGAAATATTTTAAGCCAATCAATTAGACAACGTGTTACTAAACAAACGTTTTCTTATAAAACAAATTTGTTAATTTAGCAATTATAATATATCCCAGCAATTATGTTAACAATTAACACATCAAATTAACAATCTTTTAAAGCAATTGCCGTTGTAGATGCTAGATTAACACAGAAAATTATAAATTGATAGTTGAAATTGGATCTATCGTTTAGTATGTCTTTGGAACCTCAATTGGATAAGTCAATGCGATTAAATTGTACTTGAATTGTGTGTGATTGTTGAATTGCGGGTTTATGATTTGAATTGTTTGAATTGCACTTGAATTAGGGTTTAGGGTTTGAATTGTTTGAAATAATTGTTGAATTACGGGTTTAGGGTTTGAATTGCTTGAATTTGAGCTTGAATTAGGATTTATGGTTTGAATTGCTTGAATTACGCTTGAATTAGGGTTTAGAATTTGAATTGCTTGAATTGCGGATTTAGGGTTTGAATTTGGTCGATTATTTCAATTGTGAACCATCATAAAAATATACAGTAATATTTAGACAAATCAAATATGAGTAAAACGAACAAGTGGAGGTATATATACTGACGGAAATTTAAAATTGGTTTAGACTATTTGATCAAATATAAATAATATATGAATTAATCCATTAAACTTTTCGTTCCAATAAGATATGTACAGTTAGATACCAATTTTCAGGGGCGGAACTAGAAAATTTAAATAGAGGGGACTAATTTATAAAATAGAATATGTAAAAAAGATAAAAATAGTGTGGTTAGTGGGAATTAAATATATGATCTTACACATATTAACTAGAACTCAAACTACTAGACTATCAATACACTTTTGTTATTTTATGAGGAGAGCTAGAGTATATAAAAATTCAAAAACTCAAAAGTATAATTAAATTTTTTAAAATCATAGAATGCCTGACATATACGTAGATTCACCCTACCAATTCCTTAAAGATTCATGTAATGGCTGCATCTTTTATAATGCTGTGGTTTTCATTGGAACGTTTTAGATAAATTTGATTGTTATTTTTTTACCATAGGAGTCAAGAATTTAATAGTTGTGTTAAAATTTTAGAATAAGACATAATTTTATAATTATTTTGAAAATTAGGTATATGTTTATATTGTCTGAAAAAAATAAAAAAAATAAAAATAGAAGTATATTTTTAATAATTTTTATTTCGAAGAAATTTTTTTGGACAACGGCACAATTTTATAATTTTTTTATATACTAATATATTTTACATTTTTTATAAAAAAAATACAAATAAAAAAATATAATTTTGAATTTTTTTTATCGGGGATTAATGACAAAATATGTCAAGAATGAAACAGACACGTGGAGGTAGATATTTAATTATAAATTTAGAATTAGACGGCTTAATCTAAAACAATCCAATAAAAATATTCTAATAAAATCTGCACAATTAGAGACCGACTCCCTATGAATTCATGCAAAATTGATTTTTTAGTGCCTCACTTTGGTGCAAGTATACATTTTGGAGATTATGTCATCTCATAAAACCTTGTATTTGCACATATCTGGTCAAAGTTTAACTAAAAATTTCCGTTTCTTTCATATTTCAAAAATGAGGAGGGATGCAATTACATTCTTTTTCGGTGATACCGGATTACACTCTACATTTTTAAAGTCAAACCAATTGATCCAAACTGTTCCACATGATCAAAATTTACATTTTTTTTGAATTTTTTTATTATTTATTAAAATGAGTACAAAGATTCAATGGTTTGAATATAACGATTGTGTTAAATACTTAATAAATATAAAATTTGATTTGCAAGCGCATTTTAATATATCCATTATGTTGAACGGTTTGGATTGACTATTTGAATTTTGAAAACTTGTAAATAAAAACTGTAATTTGATGTCACTAAAAAAGTATAATTAAATTCCATTCTCTTCAAAAGTTTAATATTATCTAGAAAAGACGATGCATTCTGCTACTTGATTATGAATAATAAACTTCAGTTCCCTTTTGGTTTTCTTAAAGGTCATTCCTTTATTTTCTTTCTTTTTTAATTTTGATGTTTAGAAAATCGTTAATTTAAAATATATATGTAACGAAGTCAAAGACGTGTCATTCTTTTCTCTTAAAAAATAGTATTACATGACGTGTATTTTGAAACAGATAGATGCAAAAATATAAATATCTTGAAGGGAAACAATGTAAAGTTTGTGGGCGAAATTGGATGGATACCCATCAAAACTTTTTTAATTAGAAATTTCCCCATCAATTTTTTATCTCCATCCAAATTGGAAAAACCTCTCATATTTTCACATTAATTGAGTATGCTAATTAAATAAGTGTAATTTACAATTTCATTTGAAAAATGTTAAAAATGACAATTTTGCCCCTAAATCACATCTCTGTCTTGCTCCTCTCTTTCCCACTCTTTCTAATTTCTTTAGATTTGAGTCTGTATTATCTCTGGTATTGCATCAAATTGCACATAAACATGACGCGATTCTAGCTGAGCGATTGGAATTCGATGCATATTGTAGATATAGAGGGTATGTTTTGAGATTCATGCAAGTTAAGGAATGGTATGAATTTAAAAATTCTACCATCCAATACTGAAATGGATCTGAATTCTCTAGACTCTCCCATTAGAAAGAAAACATGAAAGTTACATAATAATAAAAGGAAAATTTTGAAAATCTGACAAAGAGAAGCTTCATCCGAGAGATAGACAGATAGTGCTAGATATATATATTTTTTTTTTTGAAATGAATAAGTTTATAAAAAGAAAAGATACTAGGGTCAAAATACTCAATTTAAAATTTAATCTAATATCAGTTATAAATTAAATTTCATTTAATTAGCACAATCAAATGAAGAAATACAGAAGACTTAAAAATCTGAATGGCGATATTTTCAATACTTGAGATTTGATAATGAAATTTCTAATTAGAAAAATTCGAGGGCATACACCCAATTTTGCCAAATCTCCCATACAAAATAGAAGGATCCGTATCCTCCCAGGTACCTGACTCAACACAATTGAAACGGACGGATCAGATTTACTGTTAGCCGATCGGGATTCGGTAATACAGAGGGGGCAGGATTATTTGTGCTTTGAGATGCGTGCCAATCCATTTTTGGACCGTCCAATTCAATTCTACTCAGTCAGGTAACCTGAGGGGATGCGAATTCTACAAAATAGCTCCCAAGTTCTGGAAGCGCGCCTCACGCGCGCCAAAACGACTGGGTTGAAATCACGATCGAGTCCAGCTTTCAGCCAGAAGAAAGTTTTAGTGATTTTTTAAATTTTTCCATGGAAATAAGATAACATTTTTTTTTTAAATAAATAAAAAAACTAATTTTCCCAGACGAAATCAACTTCAAAATTCAAACCCTCACGACCACAAAATCAGAAGGCACACCACACGCTACAGCAAAAGGAGCATCAAAGCAAACTAAAATTTTCCCTTCTATATATTTCTTCCCTTTCTTCACCGATGGAGACCCCCACCTCTTCCTCTGAGCTTCACCTTCACCAGGTGAACACAAAGACCAAAATGCCCCCGGCAACCACCTCATTTACCGGGTTCGTCCCACGTTCCCCCAAATCCTCCAATAATCCCGATAAGAGCTCAGAACTCCGATTCTCACCTCGGTCGGCCCATTCTAACATACCGGGCCCATTTGCATTACACAGTGAAAATCCATCTCAGGCCAGGAAGGAAAATGCCGGTTCATCATCCGACATGGCTCCTATTTCCTGGAAAGATTATATTCCTGAAATAAACCGGGAGTTGAACAGGGTAGAAAATGAGAGTAAATACCTAGATACAGATATCAAACATCAATTTAAAGGTTCTTATAGAATGCCTCGCACAGACTCGGCACAATCTTTTGGATCGGTTTTCAATTTACATGAATATATTCCTGAAAAGACCCAGGAGGAGAGCAAACAAGGTACAGGTAACGAAGGTGAAAATACAGATGGGTTCTCTTTTAGTGATTATATTAATAGTGATGATCAATTTGGTGATTTTCATGCAAGGCCACGAGAAAATTCTATGGAGTCTCTTGGTGCACAGTCTCTTGAGACTGGTTTTAACTTTCAGGAATTTATTAGCCAAGTAACCCAAGATGCTAGCAGGGTTAAGCTGGGGAAACAGGCTGGAAAGGATGATGTACAAAATCAGAGTATACATGATCTCTTCAGTTCTACTACTGGTACAGGAGGTAAAAACACTGATAGCCTGTCTCTTGGGAATTACGTTAAATTAAAAAATCAATTTGGTGGGTCTCATGAAATGCCGGTAGTAAGTTCTATACAATCTGTCAGAACACAATCCCTTGGGTTAAATGCCAATAGGTTGGGAGAACGAGTTGAGAAATTAAGTGTACATAATCTGAATAGTGATGGTTTAGTTTTTGGTACTGGTACTGGAGATGAACAGACTGAAAGCCTGTTCTTTAAGGATTACATTAATCTCGAAGAGAAATCTGATAAAGTATTTGGAATGCCCCCAACAAATTCTACAGAAAAATTAGGCACCCAGTCTCTTGGGTTAGGTTCTAATTTTGATAAATATCTTCCTGAAATAACCCAAAATTCGAACACAATTCAACTGGGGAAACATCTTGAAATACCCTATGAAGAAGCAAAAAATAAAGAAGACTTGTTTCTTTTTGGTAATGCTGGTGAAGGTGAAAAAATTAAGGCCCTTCAGCATAATACAAAATTTGGAGATAGGTTTAAAGAATTTAATGAAATGCCACCTACGAATTTTACTGAAACTTTACATTTGGAATCTCTTCTGTCCGGTTTTAAATTTGATGATTTTCTTCCTGAGACAACACAGGAATCGAGAAATTTTAAAATGGGAGAGCAATTTGGGGATGTTGATGTACACAGTAAGGGTAAAGATGACCGTTTCATTTTTAGTAGTGCTGGTCAAGATGAAGAAACAAGGTTTACTCCATATGGAAAGGGAAGAAACTTCAATTCTACATCTATTGAGTCTAGTTTTCCATTTCCTGTTGGCAATTTTGCTTTCACCAGCAAATATGGTGGGTCTGAAATTACAAAAAAGGAAAGTAAAGGCCCTCGGCGCAGATATATCAAAATTCAGAAAAAGGGTGAGCAAAAAACACAAGCAAAGAAAATTGGTGAAATTAGTGAGGAAAGGCAGTTTAATTTTGAAGAGAGCTTTGGTTCTAAACCTGAGAATACTAGAGGTGATGCAAGCTATTCAAATCGAAACAGTGAAAATACTCCCTTGTTTAGTACATCTATGGGGGATGCAAAAATCAATGGAACCAACCTTTTATTTTCTGAAGCAACTTATTTGGATCCAGATCTTATTAAAAGAAACGGTGAAACTACACCACTTGACAGTTCTTTCACTGGGGCCAGGGCTGTTGCACCCAGTTCCTTCTCTGGGTCTAAAAATTCTGATCAGATGCCATTTTCAGTATCAGAATCGTACTATGGAAAAAAAAACCTGGCAAAGATTGGCCACTCCTCTTTTATAACCAGAAGTGCACCTATGCAATTGAAAGGTCCTGAACTTGTGAAGAGTTTTTCTTTGCCTAGATTGGGTAGCAAGGAAGTTCATGAATTTCCAAACCTCGGTATATATGGCACCTCTAGAAGTTCTGGGATGGAGAATGATGGCGAGAACTGGCATGCCAGGTCATTTATCTGATTACATATATTTTAAGGATTTGTTTTTACTTTTTATACACTTTTTTGTTTAAATCTTGACAATGTTTGATTTCGATATATTTTACTGGTTGGTCCAGTAATGATTTGAAACCTCAGGTCCAAGGTTAATAAACCCCATGCTGTACTGGTGTCATTTCATCTTCCCTTTGCAATCCTTTTCTCCCTTGACCAAACTTCTGTCTTTTTTTTATTTTTGTATCAGGGGCAATGAAGTGTATGAAAAGGGAGACATGAAATCAGCCGAGGAATTCTACACTCGTGGCATAAAATCTCTGGCCTCTGGTGAAACCTATCAAAGTAGGAATCGACCTCTTGTACTCTGCTACAGCAACCGAGCAGCTGTTCGAATGTCCCTTGGACAGATAAGAGAAGCCTTGAGAGACTGTTTGGCTGCCTCCAAAATTGACCCTGCCTTTCCCAAGGCACAACTTCAAATTGCAAAGTATGCTATTTGTTTAGTTTAATTCTATCATTGTAGCTTTGCCTCCATATATTTTTGTAGTTTAGTCTTAACATTGCCCGAGCAGATGTTCATATGATTATTTGTTAATTGAAATGGCTTGAGTGGTATACCTGTACCTTTGTAAAAATATTTTTGAAATTGAGCTGTTGATTGTTCTAAAGTGGTTGCCACTTGGGTTGTTTTTCATTTTCTTTTATTATCTCTCTTAGAAAATTTGGCAGTGGCTGCAAATGAATCTTTTACTCTCTCTCTCTTTTTCTCTCAGTGAACCTACTAGCTAGGTTTGTTAGTTAACAGTATAATAATATTACATCACAGACTTCCTATGTAGTTCAAATGCATAATAAAAGCTAACTTTTGTTTTATTTTGATCCTAACCAAGCCCAACGGAAGGAAAATAACACAATTGATATCAAATGACAAGAACAAATAATAATATAATTGATCTGTGAAAAATAATTATTAGTGGTCTTCAATCTCAATTAAGAAAACTCATTTCTAATAGAAGGCTTTCACCATGCAAATGTTATTGCCCAGAGAGGGATTTAAAATGTATTCTTTTACTGTTCTTATTGCATCCTTTTTGTATATTCTTTGTCATTGTATAACCTATTACGTAATTGATCCAGCTGCCTTGTTGGTTTGGGCAATCTTGAAGAAGCAATCAAGCAGTTCAACAAGTGCTTGGAGTCAAATAACTATGATAATTTAGACCCTGCAATCTTGTCAGAGGCTTCTAGTGGTCTCAACAAAGCTCATGTACTCCCTCCTTGCAGAGTCTATTGTTTTTTTTTCTTTCTAAAATATATGCCTTATGTCAAACAGACAAACACTCTATAATGGGGTATTGATGCTTTACTAGTTGACACCAGCACTATTCACTTTCAGTATGTGGTACCCAAGTGGATTTACCTGAAATATACTGAAGGTGAATTGTGCTAAGGTGCTTCCATCAAATCTTATTTCTTGAAATCAGATAGAAGCTGCAAGCAGTTCAATTTGATGTTCTAAATTTTTACTTTTTGTTCATTCTTATGCTTATTTCTTTGGCTTCACTTGGTTACATCAATTTTGTCCCCTGATTATATCCTTTAGGCTAGATCAGAAGAATTAACCTGAGAGCCTTGATATCCAAAACAGTTATTTAGTGGTTCTTAGTTTTATGGTAAACCATACTTCAACCAACGCTGTTAAATAGTAATATTGTTTTCTTTATTTGCTAATCACAGAAAGTTGTGGAGTACATATCTCTGGCCGAAGATCTAATGAAACGGGATTCAGATCAAGTACCAAAAGCATTGGACCTGATTTCTGATGCACTGTCAATGAGTTGTCATTCTGATAGATTGATGGAGATGAAAGCAAATGCACTGCTAAAGGTATGTACTTTACCAAGTACAGATGAAAGATCGTTGTTTCTGATTTTAGTATAATGCTAGGTACAGTACACCATTAGGTTATTACTGAATATATTTTAAGTCATGTGTGTGTGTATATATATATATATATATATTTTTTTTTTTGATTTTGGGTCATGTATATTTTGAAGGTCAGTTTTGAATATTTCTTTCATTCTTTTTTCTTTTCTTTTCTGTCTTTTCTTGTCTTGGTCTCTTGTGGAGTTTCTATGTACATAATTTTTCCTTCTCTACTGGTCTATACAAGTTATATAACGGCCTTGTGATAGTGTTTGATGAAAAGTATAAATACGTTCGTACAAATCATCAGTGTCTCAGTCTCTGTAAACTGTTTCTATGAAAAGCTGCGGAGATATGAAGACGCCATTCAGTATTGCGAACAGATCCCTGATTCAGATGGAAAAGATTATATTAGCAAGCAATGGAGATTAAATATTATTGCCAAGTCTTATTTCTATTTGGGAAAACTTGACGAGGCGCTTGAAGTGATAAAAACAAATGAACAAGCAGCAGTTGATTCTGAATGGTACTAATTCACTCTAAGTCTCTATGAAGGAAGAATTAATTTTTAAAACAGATTTAAAAGGGATGATCATAAGATGTTACAAATTGTGTTGACCTATTAATGGCAGTAACATTTTAGAGAATGTCTATTACATTTTTCTATGGTGTCAATATTGATCAGGTATGAATCTGATTCATCATCCTCCGAAACAGAGAATGACATCAAGCCATATGAAAACAAATTTCCAGAACCCGATACATCATTCATAGTCACTCTGCGTGAACTTGCGCGCCTCAAGGTCTGTTCTCTTAATCGATTTTACTTTGATTTTATTTTTATTGGTTTCATTATTGCCATTAGTATCATTGCAACTGTTCTTCTTCTTGTTCTTATCATCATATGTCCATACTAATGTGACTTCAGTAATGTATGAACACAAATTTGCTGCATCATCACATGCTTCTATGACTTTCTTTTCTTTTTCTCGGCCAGGCTGCCGGAAATGAAGCCTTTCATGCTGGTCAATACACTGAGGCAGTGGATTACTACAGTGCTGCTATTGCTTGCAGTACGGAATCCCATTTTTTCACTGCAGTTTGCTTATGCAACCGTGCAGCTACCTATCAAGCTCTAGGTCAAATTGTTGATGCCATTGCTGATTGTTCTCTTGCCATTGCACTTGATCCTACCTACACAAAGGTCTTTAACCTGAAGCTGTGATTTTTGAATATCTTGATATGATTAGATTGTTTCAATAGAATTTGTATCCTCTCCATTAACTTAAAAAGGAATCTTTTGAATTAATACATCTGGACCGTCCGATCAGTTTTAAGATTCGTGTGAACTAAATCTGTACTAATATTGAAGATCCTCTATGTTTTAGGCAGGGGCTGGATGGGCATCTTTTTTTTTTATTAGTATAATTAGACAAAAAGTTAAAAGCGTAAGGTACTAGAGTTTTCAATCGTGCAAATTTCTCTGGAAAGAAAATTTAGTTTTACATTATAAAGTTCTTCCCATCTTAGTTATGATTGCTGCATTTTAGGTGTTTTCCAGAAGAGCTGCACTGTACAACATGATTAGAGACTACAATCAAGCAGCTAATGACCTACGCGTGTTAATTTCTCTACTTGAGAAGCAACAACAAGAAAATCAGGCACGGATACCTAGTAAGACCAATATCGCTGATGACTTAAACCGGGCCCGCCACCGGCTTTTGTCTGCTGAAGAAGCAGCCCAAAAGAGAATTCCGTTAAATCAGTACTTGATATTGTATGCCCTTGACATGCAGCTATTTAGTTTTGTATTATTATCTTATCTTTTGAGCACTATAATACAATTGCACAATGTACGGTACTGAACAAACTTGGCACACTACTGGTGGTATTGTATTCTAGTGTTATAAATAACGGTATGTGGTTGTCGGACGGACCGGGTATTGCCAAGCGATTAATTGGGAATAATCGGCCATAGTCAGGAATAATCGGTCAATTAGTCGGAAAAATTCATGACGGTTTGGTCACCGCCAACGACTAATCGGCCTAAATGGATGTTTTTTACAACACTGTTGTATTCCATGAATAGCATTTCATAATTTGGCCAGTTAACTGTTTCACCTTACTTTTTGTAGAGGGGTTGAAGAATCTGCTTCAGTAGATGATGTGGAGAAGGCGTATGAGAAAGCTGCACTTAGGCATCATCCTGATAAGGTACTAAGAATTAACAAAAACACATGCCTTTCAGTTTTTCTGTTCTTTTCTTGGCAAACATCTTTTATTCCTAAGCAAATTACCTTTATTAATGCATTGCAAAATTATATTCACTGTTAATTCTAAATAGAAATCATTGTATCTAATTATCCATAGTACATATATTCATAATTTTTTTCATTTCAGGCTATTCAGTCTTTACCAAAGAATGAAAAGACAGATGGCAATGCAATGTGGATAGAGGCATCTGGAAGGGTTCAAAAGGATGCCGATCATTTGTTGAAAATTATTGGCGACGCTTATGCCGTGCTTTCTGACACCTCCAAGGTTTTACTATATGACCTATGATGCTATATATATATTTTCTTCTTTTCTTCTTGCTTTTGATTTTTAAGCAATATTACTAGTGTCTTTGATATTTTAATTAGCAATTTCATGCGAATCCTATATCCTTGCGAAAAGATTTACATTGCATAAAAATGCAGATTCATAGGAATTCTCACATATATCCTGTTGAAATTAAAAAATGGTAAAGAAAAATGGAACTCACCCTGTTTTATGCATAACATTTTCAAGCTTCCATTATTGCTGTTTTCTAAATTTGTCGGTTGCCAAAAAGATGTGTTACTGGGGTGGGTTATCACTGTGAAAAAGAAAAAGAAAAAGGAGGGTAAGATACAAGAAATATATGAGATTGATATTTCATATGCTGAAGTGATGCACCAAAAATTCGAATACTTGTAAAATGCTCTGTTAGAACAGCATTCATACTAAACAAACAAGCTTATTTTTGTTATTTCAGCGTGCAAAATATGATCGTGATGAGGAGAAATTGCATTCCAAGAAGACGCGTCGTGTTACTCGAACTCCACGTAAGTCGACACTTGGCAGATGATACTAATTCAAAATGTTCATGATAATATTATTTTTGAAGGCAACAGAATCGAACTTAATCTTGTATAGAGCTTTTGTAACTTTTCAGTCACTAAGCTGATGTAAAATCTAAATAAACAAGAAAACAAAAAAAAACAAAAAAAAATGCATTAGAAATATTCCATGCAATAATGCTTTATTGACATCATTATTTGTCTTGCAATAATGCCTTATTGTCATTGACACCATTATTTGGGTGTGTTTTTATTTGTCTTGCAATAATGCTATATTGACATCATTATTTGTTTTATTTGATTTTATTTTATATGTTTTCCCTTCCGTTTTATGGTAAGATACGTTTGGCATGAGAAAGTGTATATTTTATGGTTTCTCATTACAAGGTGAAGCAATTAATTTGTGTACTTCAACCGATAAATATATATATATATATATATAGAGAGAGAGAGAGAGAGAGAGAGAGAGAGAGGCAAATGTTTCACAAATATATACAGCACACTGTCACTGTCGTAGTGACAAGATTAATTCATGTATTATATCCAAATTTTTTTTTTTGTGATGTCGAACTTAACGTTAAATTATTCGGTTGACCAAACTTTGACTGAATTAAACCCGAATAATTTGTAAATTTTACAAATTTTTTCCAAATTTTTTCCAGAATATATATTTTTTTGGTTTTTTTTTCTCTCTCTTGCAGAACTTAGATTTCTGATCTGAATAATTCCAAATAATTCCTGAATTATTCCCGAATCACGAATTTTTGATCTCATCGAACTGAACACGAATAATTTATTTGTCACCATGGTCACTGTAAGTGATAATTTGGAGAATTTATAGCACAGATCTATATACTTATAATGTCCCTTTCCATCAGATTATTTTTTTGCCATTCGCTACTGCATGTACATGCCAATTATGTCCTGTTAATTTCATGAATAAAATTTCACACATCTAAGGATATGAAATAAATTTACCCGGGAAATTAGAAAGAATGAAAATAACATTGCAATCAAAACATCACATTTTATCATTTAATTTATATTTCTGTCACAACTTAGTACTCGAGAAAAACAGTCTACCGCACATATTTTTTTCCCATCAATACAGGCATGCATTAAGAAAAATAGTATAGAATTAAATCAAATTTTGACAGTTCAGTGTATATAAATTAACAATATAGACTAAACTATCAACACTGACTATTCCTTAATAATAAAAGAAATGTCATGAGTATAGGCTGTAAGCAATACTAGCGGTTCAAGTGCACCATCGGTTGGTTAAAAGTGAACCGTCAGTGTTGAGTTTCTATTTATCATTTTACCACATAATCTCTACACTGACTGTGACACATTAGAATCATCGATGTTTGAGAGTCGATAGAAATGTCTTTTGTAGTAGTGTCAAAAGTGTGTTGCATCCTAGAGAAGCTCATGTGTTTCATGTATATTATTAATCAGTGTAAAACTCAGAAAATTCACCTATATACATCAATAATTTAAATTTAATAGGTTTTCTTGTATTTGTTTCTTTTAATTAAATTTACAAACTCTAGGTGGGATTGAAGCAATGCGCCTATTTTGATTGATAGTAAGAAAAATAAATCAGAGGAGGGAAAATAAGAAATAAGGTACTTAATTAATCATTGAACTTTAATTAATTTCTTTCATTCTACATTTTTATATTGGATTGGAAACATCATCTGTTAAATCTATTCTGGATTTAAAGAGAAAGAAAGAAGCTCTTTTGAATCAACATTTGTTTATCTGTTTGTGCTTAATTATGTATTAGTAAAAAACCTTTGGTTCTATGTCTTTGTTCAACTATTTTCTTTGATGGGTCTATTAATTGTTCCATTCATTATTTCTTCTATTTTTGTTTATTTTCTTGACTGTATCTATAGGAGGAAAAGCTGCAAAAGCTTCTATAACCTAAAAGCATCGAGTTATTTGGGTTTGAATCTCTGTCTACCTTATTATGGTCACATAATTTGACTTTATATTAGTTATAATTTATCAAATTAAAAGTTTGCCTTAACAAACACAGAAAATACAAAATATCGGATGTGGCATATTCAGTTCTCCGTTCTTCTGGGACTATAGGCCAAGTATGCTAAATTTTCAAGCTGTATTTTGTTTTACTTTATGGAGTTAAGAACCATAGTGACGAGATTTGCGAATTAAATTAGTATTAAATTTGAATAATTCGTTTTTTTGGTGATGTTGAACTGAACGTTGAATTATTCGGTTGACCGAATTAAATCCGAATTTTACGAATTATTTGCAAATTTTTTCCAGAAATTTTTTTTGTGTATTTTATTTTTGCTCTTTTGCAAGACTGAGATCTCTTGTTTGAATAATAATTTCAAATCATTCCTGAATTATATTGGAAGTATTTTCGAATCACAAAATTTTGACATTGCCGAACCGAACCGAAATAATTTATTTGTCACTATGGTTAAGAACCATGCATTGCATTATATGTAATACATAAATTACAACATTGCATATCGAGCTGTGCAATTTTGATCTATAGGAAATTACAACTAGGGTGTTCTTAAGTTCACTAAGTTCTTTGGTGAACTCAAGTCTAAAATCCATTAAATTAGTTTTAAATGACGAATCCAAACAGTTGAAACCCGCCTATCTTACGAGTGATGCGTCTACATGTGAAAATTTTAAACATTCGAACTAATTTAGTTTGAAGTCAAGTAGTTAAAATTAGAAGGTTAATAAATTAATTTTAATGCATTCATTTTTTGAACGTATTTTAACCACTTGACTCTATACAAAATTAATTTTTTTTACATGTAAACGCATCACTCGTAAATTAAGTAGGCGGGTATCAACGATTCAGATTCGTCATTTGAAATTGTCGATCCGAACCGTTCAACATAATATTTATACTAAAATATTCATGGAGATAAAATTTTATATTTTTTGAAATATTTTTACTAATTTTTTAGATAGGTACAAAATCACTGTTTTTGAACCGTTCAAAAAACAGTGATTTTCTACCCATTTTAAAAAAATAATAAACAATTTTTAAAAATTAGAAAATTTCATCCCTAACCATATTTTAGTATATGTATATCATGTTGAATGGTTCGGATTGACAATTTAGATTTTGAAAATGCAGATATAAAATATGAGGTATGATGAGGTATGAAAGTCATAACGCATTGGAACCCTTCTCTTAGATAATAAATGAATATGGACGAATTAAATACTGAACAAATATGAATACATATACAAATATAATTCGAATATTTAAACAAAGATGGTTCAATGAACCATTCAACATGTATACACAAAGCTAAATGAACCAGGTTCATATCTCAAATAATGCGTTAAATTTATTAGAAATAATATTTTTAGTACAAACATCTATAAATAAATATAAATGCTATTATAAATAAGCTGATTTCTAATATATTCAATCATAATAGTGAACAACATTACTAACTTTAAAATAAGATGTGAGTTAAATATATCTTGTTAATTAAATATAAATGATAAATACATATTTTTATTATAGTATTAATTTTGGATAGATACTGCTTCAGTACTAAATATATCTTTCAAATTTAGTGCCTGTAAAAATGGAGACGGCGCTTTCCTAAAAAACTCCTCCTTTCGACTGTTTCTTTCCTTCCGCAGCTTCCGCCTGATTTTTTTTATTTATATCCAAAAAAATAATTAAATTTCAAAAAATAACTGAAGCTGAATGAGATATTGAAATCTATCCAAACTGCATTTTTTTTTGGTAATTCAGTCCAAAACCGGAAATATTTTTTTCGGTTTCAACATTCTAAAACATCACCTACAAAAAAAAAAGAAAAAAACTGTTCCGGTTTGAACACTTTTTTCTTTTTTGAGATTTTTTATTTATTTAAATAAAAATATTTATAATTTATTTATTTTTTTGTATTAAAATATTAGAAATATTTAATATGTTTCTTTGAAAATAGATGGAATACTATATAATTTGATTTATTAGAAATATTGCTACAAATAACCTGGATCAACATTTTTCATGCCGGATTTTTTGCAGCTGTAAGAAAAATTAATATATTAATTTATATGTTATTGAAAAAAAAATAAAAATGTTTGGATTCTCAATTATTGATCTCAGTTTAGAAGTCACTTCTAAGTAAATACAGAAAATATTGTCATCTTTCTAGTACATTTAATTTTTAAAAAGTGGTATCTATTTTTGAATTTTTTTAAAAAAGTTATTTAATGATTGTTATTAAAAAGAATTCTCAAAATAGATACATCTTTTTATAAATTTTTCAATGTACTCGAAGGATCACAATATTTTCTGTATTACCTAGAAGTGACTTTTAAACTGTGATTAATAACTTAGAATCCAAGCATTTTTTTTTCAATAACTCATAAAGAAACATATTAATTTTTCTTACAGCCGCAAAAAATCCGGCATGAAAAATGTTGATCCGGCTTATTTATATCAGTCTTTCTAATAAATCAAATTATATAGTATTCCATATATTTTCAAAGAAATATATTAAATATTTCTAATATTTCAATACAAAAAATAAATAAGTTATAAATATTTCTATTTAAATAAAAAAATGTTGAAACCAGAAATTTTTTTTAAAGTTTCTCTTTTTTTTTTAACCGCTGTTTTGAAATGTTGAAACCAGAATTTTTTTTTCCGGTTTTGGACTGAATTACCGGAATTTTTTTTCGGTTTGGGTAGATTTCAAAATTCTATTCAGCTTCGGTTATTTTTTGAAATTTAATTATTTTTTTGGATATAAATAAAAAAATCTGGCTTCCGCTCTAAACCCCGAACCCATCGAATTCGTATCCTCTGAGATACCTCATATTTTGCGTGACTTTTTGGGAAATTTCAAATGTGTAAATATGTTCTACATGAATCTCAAAGCTCAAATAATACTGGCCCCTACGGTATCCTCGAATGGGCACCGGGCACGTTGGTTACACAAAATATGAGATATCTCAGAGGATAAGCACTCAAACCCACCTCTCTTTCCAAGTTCTCTCCCTGACTGGGTTATTAGTTAGGTTATTAGTTTGTCTTCTTCTCATAGAAGGCAATATAATATTATGTAGTCGTACACATGCATTTGTGAGTACTGAGAAAAGACTGAGTGACTTCGTTCCGTCTCGTAGGATGGGATACAAGCCAGCCTGATAGCCACTGAGCTTAGTGATCACTTGATCTCTCAAGAGGTCTTCTAGGAATGTATTATATGTATAATTTTGGAATTATATATTCTTTTCGTTCATTTTACCATTTCCTGTGCGCAGTTCTGATCTCGAGTTTTGTGGCACGAAACAATTCGGGATTTTTCTCCACCTATATTAGGAGCTACATGCCTAGAAAGGGTTATTCCACCATGGTTCCAATCTCGAGTTCTGTGGTGGCATGTTTTTATTATAAGGTTGTACAATTCTAATCTCAAGTTTTGTGTTAACCTGTTTTAAGCTTCTGCATAGTTTCGATCTCAAGTTCCGTGGCAGATTTAGTGCATAGTTCCGATCTTGAGTTCTATGGCACTGGTTACTATTTCCTGTTAGTCTGGCCAGGTGAATGGAGTTCTCTTCTGCTCATGAGCGATGAGATTGATTATATTCTTACGTCGTACTTGTATGATTTTTCCTATTTTATATGTTTGGTTGAAGAATCGTTTAGGCGAGATGATACCCAAGATTTAGATATAACCATCTGCTAGTGTACTAGTATCTTGTGGGGGCAATGCTCAATATCAAGGGCATTGGTACATTAGCATTTATTTTCAAAGATCAATTGCCTCAAGGAATGTTAAAATCCTAGTCTACAAATAATAAGGGAAAAGTGGCAAGCATAATTATAAGATGATAAATTGTAGAGTGGTTAAATTCATGGTCTCGATTTTGGTACATAAATGAGTGCTTTGTAAGAGAAGTACATTAAGAATTTCTAAGTTTATAGTAAACTAGTAGCTGACCTTAAAGTTTATTCTACTTTAGGTTTCCACAATGAAATAGCATACAATATGTTACCCTTCCAACCTACAAGTAACCAATCGCAATCTTCTTCAATGAAAAATGCCTCACTATAATCATTTCTAACGATTTCACAACATTCTTTCACTACATGTGGATCTACGAGAAGCTGTTCAAAGCCGGTCTGCAAAGTTATTATGTGCCATTGCTTGTAGGACTCCAGTGTTACGACCAAATCTGATCCTTCACATGCTATCAGATTAATTATAGGAGGACCAAACATTTCTTCTTCCATAAGTTGCCTTTGGTTGTTGTCTCGTGGGAACAACATGTCAAACATGTCGAAGAACCTAGAGAACTGCAACAAAGCATGTCTAAACCGTGTGATGAAGAAGGGACTGAAGGATAAGTTCAATATTCCTTGAATGAAAACCTTTGGTTTGGTCTCGTGAATCAGATTGAGGAATTTATTTCTAGGATTATTCTTGTTTGATAGAGGTTCATCCCTTAGTCTAGATAAGCTATAGATACTATTAATTATAAGCACTTCATCATTATTGATACCAAGATCATCAATACATATGGACTCCCACTGTGAGGCGATCCCTTGATACTCAAAAGGAACTCCAAAACTTCTAGCGTAATCTTCCAACCTCCTTCCTGTCTCATTGATTCTTTCAGCAGGGTGAAATCCCGGCTGAGGCAAATCTATCCCAGTAATTCGGAGTTTTGGGGGCCCACCATTTCTTTTTGCAAGTGATTGAATTAGAGATGGCCATTGGAATCCAAAAGTAATGCCAAAATCAACTACATGAACTTTTGATGCATTGCCTGTGGCACTGAGAATGCTCTCATTAGCAAAATGATATGAAACTCTCATAACGGGGGATGCCCTTAAGCACTTATAATAGGCCTTCAGATAGTCATCGGTACGTACCTGCCTTGTGAAATATTGACGATAAGCTGCATTTCCTGTACCAGCCAAGCGTGCATCTAGTCCATCAACAAGAATGCATGCAAGCCTTTGGATCCCATCTCCAATAGGAGATGCTTCCTTCCTTATTTTTTTTATAAGTTCACTTGCTATTTTGTTATCATTCTTAGATATCGCGTTTGCGCAGGATATGAGGTGTTTTTTGAGATTGACATGGCCGTGTCGGTTTTGATACTCTCTATATGAGTTTGCTTCGAGCTTCTTGATTTCTCTTAGGCTAGATATTTTTTCTCTTGGACAGTTTTCCCCGTGGTATAGTAGTACTTCATCAAACACCTTATCTCTAATTGTTTCCCCATTAGAGACCATGGTTATTTTGCAATTTCGCCCCTCCAAAAGATACAAATCTGCATCATTTGTATTCTTTTTACCCTTATATTTATTTAGCAAATCACTTCCTTGCTCTTCCCCTGATCTAATCACTAGTGAGTTGCTATCACGTTTCTTTGTTGGATTAAGGAAACTATTGCTCACTTGTAAATTAATAGACAATCTATTGTGATTTGGAAGGAACTTCAATCCTTCTTCTAAACCTCTCTGAAATTCAATAGCCGACAAGTTTTCTATATGGGGGTGTTCTTTCAAACTCTCACTAAAAGTTGGACCCAATTGATCTTTTAAAACATAGGTTGCAAAATCAGGATTAACCTTTGATTGTTTTGATACCAATTGATTTTCTTGTGGAGGTGGATACTTTTCCCCAAGGATATCATAAAAGGGTTTCTCCATGTCCCTGAGAGTTTCATCTTGATAACCATTAATTTTTTCATCTTTATCTTCCTCCAATAAATACCGGCTTATGTAGTCTAGTGTTGGATCTAAAAGTATACCAGACTTCTCATGTTGGTTCAAAGAAAGGTTGTTATGTGGTTCTATTTCGTGGATAATTTGTGAAGAGTTTGTGTGATTACAATTATCAATGGAACCGTGCTTTTCGTTTGATTTCAAAGACCACGAGTTGTTATCTTTCGATGAAGCCATGTTGCTTGCAACTTCCAAAATTTGATTGACAGAATATTTGATCTAGAAATTTTATAGATGAAACCAATTAGTGAAGTGAAATTGTTGAATAACATTGTTCTGTGATTTTTTTTTTCTTTTCAATTTCACCATTAATAGTTGGCTATTTATGATTAGTTTAGTAATAAAGTATAAGAAGCATTACAAAGAACATAAATAATCTAACTAATCAACAAAATATTTTGATAAAAAAGCATATATGCCAGTTCTTATTAAGTTACTTATTTACTAACAATGCGTTAATAAGCACCGGAACTTAGCAAATAAATAAGGAAATTAATAGGGGCAAAATCAGTATAAAGAAATTAAATTTTTTCTCAGTTCTTAATGTTGTGATTGAAGTACTTAAAATAGCTCTTCCCTTTAATGAAGTACTAAGGTAGTTATATAGAGCGAGGAGGTCGATGAGCATCATACCTAATTTTTTGGTTTTTATGGACTACAAGTCCACCCGATCTACTTTACGATCCGTGTGCATAAATATTGAAGCGATCATGCACAAATATTAAAGCGAAGTGCACAAATCATAAAGTAGAGACGGACTTGGAGCTCATCGACCCAAAGTAGGTCCGATGCCCATCGGAACTCCTCTGTCAGCTAACTAAACTAACCAACAGCTATCAACTGTTCTTTAATTGAACTAGCTATGTTATTGGAAACAAAAACGTTAAAAAAGAAGAAGAAAATTCATCAGTTCTAACAAGAAATATGCCATCCTTATAGAGTCCCATATTAACTTTCAGAACAAAAATGGAAGTTTTATAAATAAAACAAGAAAAACAAAAACTTATTTTTATGTTTCTAAAACCTGGAAAAAAAAGAAAAAAAAATAGGTGCCAAAGACCCTATATTATTAGTTTTCCTTTTCGCTCTAATTTGAATGATTTCAATGAAATCAGTGGAATTTTGAGGTCACTTTTGTCAGAAAAAAATGTAAAATGGCTTGGAGAGTGAATTTTGCAGCGTACCTCAAAAGAGCATCACGAGTTAGCTAGAGCGTATTGGCTTTCGAGGAAGAAGCTCTTTAGATATTATATCGATAAGTTTCGGCTTTCTATAGGGAGAGAGATCATCACAGTTAACGACCAGTTTTATAGGTTATGTCACTCTCCAGACCGTCAACATAGTGAAATTTTTGCCTGGTATTGGTGAAATTTCAACTGACATCAATGACATTAGTATAATAGAATTTTCAATAAAAGATGATAAGATGCTTTCATCAGTGATATGGTCACTGATCTCAAACATCCACCACATGCCTTTCAATTGCAATCGAGAGTTTTATCATGTTATTTCATTTTTTTCTCTGTATTTTATTATTTGGCTCTAACAAAAAAAAAAAAATAAATAAATAGGATAGATGCAACCATCCATCCTGCCCCTCTTCTTGTGCGAACTGGGTTAAAACCAGAAGGCAAAAACTGAGTGAGAATTGCATATCATGTAAATTATTGGGCTAAATTGTAATTATATCTTGATACAAGCAGAAATTCATAAAAGTAATTTGCAAGTCAGCATAACATATAAAAAGGTTGTTTGAGTGATAATAAGTACTTTGTTTATCCAATTTGATGTCGATTTATCAGAGTTTTTAAAAAAAAAAAAAAAAATCTGTTTAGGTCCCCTATTTAATGAAAATTGGATTTGGATTTGATTAATTTTTAAGAGTAGGGGTTTATAATGTTTTGATGGCGAGAATTTAATCGGCATAATAAATTCTGGTAATTGAGATGTGATAAACATGAACTCTGAGGTGTTGGAGGTAAAAAAAAAGGGTAATTTTTATGGGAGGAACTTTGCTCTATCACGAATTTGTCAATCAACTTTGATTTGTCCTCTCATTAGTCACTAAACTTTGTAGTTATTCCGATTTAGTCATTCTGTCACTTTTTTAGTTAGAATTAGTTAGTATTACTTTATGGTAATCGAATGCGTTCAACTAAAAAAAAAAGAGTTTGGATATCTGTTCAACCTCACCAGTGGAATCAAATGCAGATAGGTTGGGATATATTTGCCAATGAAAATTGGATTTGGATTTGGTTAATTTTTAGTAGGGGTTTCTAATGGTTTGAGTGCAAGAAGTTAATGGGCATAATAAATTCTAGTAATTGAGATGTGATAAACATAAACTCAGAGGTGTTGGAGGTAAAAAAAAATACAAACTTCCATGTATAAATTTTTGGTCATTTGGGAAAAATTGTGACCATCTGTGCCTTCCACAAATTAGTCCTTTGAAACTTTCACGGTGTAGATGATAGTCAATTCTAATCGCTAATAATTGAAAGAGACAATTTTTGGCCATTTGGAAAAAATTGACCATTTGCACCTTCCACAAATTAGTCCTTTGAAACTTCCACAGTGTAGATAATTGTCAATGCTAATCGCTAAAGATTGAAAGAGACAATTTTTGGCCATTTCAAAAAATTGAGTAGAACTAGGGTGCTCTTAAGCTCACCAAAATTTTGGTGAGCTTAACTCTAAAACTCATTAAATTGATCTCAAATAACGAATCGGAACCGTTGAAACCCGCCTATCTTATGTGTGATGCATCTATATATGAAATTTTTAAATATTCGAATTAATTTAGTGTAAAGTCAAGTGGTCAAAATTAGAAGGTTAATAAATTAATTTTAGTGCATTCATTTTTGAACATTTTTTGACCGCTTAACTTTATACTAAATTAATTTGAATGTTTAAAAATTTTACATGTAGATGAATCACACGTAAGGTAGGTGGGTTTCAACGGTTTGGATTCGTCATTTGAAATCAATTTGATGAGTTTTAGAGTTAAGCTCATCAAAATTTTGGTGAGCTTAAGAGCACCCTAGTTCTACTCGGAAAAATTTGACCATCTGCGCCTTCCACAAATTAGTCCTTTGAAACTTCCACGGTGTAGATGATAGTCAATTCTAATCGCTAAAGATTGAAAGAGACAATTTTTGGCCATTGGGAAAAATTTGACAATATGACTATAATAAATTAGTTTCTTCGAAACTACCTCGGTGTAGTTGATAGTCAATGCTAATAGCTAAAGATTGGACGAGACATTTTAGGTAAAGATATTGACATAGTTAATTATTTTAACTTTAAGCAACTTAACAAAATGAAATAAAAAATATATATCTGATGTGCTGCTTGAAGTCAAAATAACTCTGTTAATATCTTAACCCGATAGTTTGCTAATACATTTGGACAATTTCATGGTCCCAAGGAAGAACTTTTTTTTTTATAGCAATTTGAAGGTTAGAAATTTTTTTTTTGGGTAAAAGTAGTAGGCCTTGCCTACTAACTTTCATCAAACTAGATCCGGAATTTCCAAAAATAAAAGGTGGAAAAACCAAAAACAAGATTAAAAAAAAGGTACAAACACACGGCAAAGTAACATGTTTCTAATTGAAGCACAAAAGAGCACCGTCATGCTTGGTCACCATTTTATTAGGGACAGATTGGGATTTTAATCTAAGAGCATCTACATCCCTGAAACTATTAGAGTTTCTAATCTGACGTGGCAGTTTTTAATTCAGTTTCAGGGATGTGGGAGAGTTTCTTATTTTAGAAACTATGCAGGAAAGTTTCTTATTAAGAAACTGTTTATAAACTCTGTGTTGGCCAAATGATTGGCTCAAATTGTTTCCTCCTGTAATTTATTTGCTGATGTGGCAATTAAGAAACTCTAATTTTGAGTTTCAGGGATGTGAGAGTTTAGAAACTTTCAGAGACAAAATTTCTAAAAATTAGTTAACAGTTATTTAGAAACTCCAAGAGTTTCAGGGATGTAGATGCTCTAAGTCTCTACAACTACAAAATAAAATTCTAATTACTAGGCTACAAATACACATTTAACATTTTATGAGAAATTGAACTATATAAAACATAAAAAACTAAAAAAATATTTATCTAAGTTACTATGCAATTGATGAAATTTTTGAAAATCATCACGTGGCTAATCATCCCTTTGTTAAATTAAAATCCATCCCTGATCTTATTCACTTCGCCAATAATTCACCAATTTAAAAAGAAAAAAAAACCCTTCCATTCCAAGAAAGTTTTTCCTTTGCCAATACTACGCTGCATCATAAACAAAATCCCCTCAATGCCTCTGAAATTTTTTCTAGAAAAGTGACATCCTGTAAATGTTAGACTGGTTGTTAGACTTCGGTGCCTATTCTAGAAAGTGGCATCCTCTCTCTTGTGCAAGCTGAGAAAAAACGGAAGGCAAAAGCTGAGTGCTATTTACAAATTATGTAAAATCTTTTTCAGGTCAGCATAACATATAAAAATGCTGTTTAAGTGATAACATAACATATGGAAGTAATTTTTTATATCCAATTTGATCTCAATTGATATCAAAATGTGCAATTTTAATAATATTTCAGTTTAGATTCTTCTCAGAATACATTTTACCATGTCTGTATAAATATATTTAATTTACCTTGTAATTAAGAAAGCCAATTAAAAACACTTTGTACTATAAAAAGTGCTAATAAAATTAAACCCTACAACTAAAAAATGGGATGCAAGTGCAGATATACCAAAAGGGGAGGTAGCACAATTGGCTAAAAAAAAATTATAGAATTATTGTACCAAAAGGTCGAGAGTTCAATTCCCTCTCACAACTTCGTAGCTTCTGCAAAAAAATATTTTTGACAGTTTTGAGTATCAATCTAAACTGTTTTTATCATCTAGATTCTAAGAAAGTTGGGTTAAAGTATAAGCTCCTAGAGTTTTTTGGTTTACACAATACCTAATAACAATTCAAGTTAATTTCCTTAAGTCTGAATTAATGTTGGTATTTTTGACATATTCGAATTAAATTATATATATAAAATAAGGGCCAAAAAAAAAAGTAAATCACAACAGAAATTTAAGCAACAAGTAAAGTTAATTAAATTACATCCTATAGTTTTACGAGAGTAAAATAAGGCTCTCATAGGTGAATAAAATACACAGCTAAATTTAGAAAATATAACATCTTGTAAAATAAAACATATAACAAAGAGAGATAAAATTGTAATTTTTTTTAAGAATTTTGACGTTGGAAGTGTTGTACCTTCCTTTTGCCACATCCGGACTTGGATTGTTTTAAGTCTTATTTTTAAATTTTTTTCTTACTATAATTGAAAGATAATTTCGTTCTGCCATTATGAAAAGCTGACATAACCCAGTTGAAACTCTAAAATTTAAAACATCATTGCAACCCGGTCCTGGCCCTTCGACTTCTGAATTCTGATACCTCTTCTCTTCTCCCACCTAGTAAATCCTAGCTTTAGGCAGGGTAGTATAATTCAATTTTTCAGGTAAATGCATACTTTCTTTAATAGAAAAAAATGTAAGAGCATCTATATCCCTGAAACTATTAAGTTTCTAATATGATGTGACAGTTTCTAATCCAGTTTCAGAGATGTGAAAGAGTTTCTTATTTAAAAACTATGCAGAAAAGTTTCTTATTAAGAAACTGTTTATAAATTCTATGTTGATCAAATTATTGGCTTAAATTGTTTCTCATTTTTAATTTGTTGCTGACGTGTCTTAATAGAAACTCTAAAATGAGTTTCAGGAATGTGAGAGTTATAAACTTTAGAGACCATAATTTCTAAAAAGTAGTTAATAGTAGAGGTGCTATCGGGTCAGGTCGGGTCGGGTTGGGTCCGGATACTATTATATTTGGACCTATACCCTAAAAGTGTTCGGGTCCAAATTTCGATCCATGCACTTATCTGTTTCAATTCGGGTCCGGTCCGGATGCGGGTACCTATCTACTCGTAGATATTTCGGGTCCAGTTTTTCGGTTCCGGATAGATATATACCCATAACTTGTTTGTAGATTATCGGGTCCAGTTCGAATATGGGGCGGTTCCGGATCTACAGCGGATATATGTCACAAAGAAATCAAGAGGGTGGAGAGAAAATAACTTTTGAAATAATAAAAATATTGAAGAAGAGATATAATTTTAAAAAGTAAAATATTAGAGATGACGATTTTATTTTCTATGGTTCAAAAAATCTATGAATAGAATATTAATAATTTGTAGAAATGCAATATCAATGAGAGTAATAAATTTCTATTATTATGCAGAGGATATCAAGGCAAATATTGAAGGATGTATCCATAGTAATAAATTTTATTTAAAAAATTAATGCAGCTGTTATAGAAGGAATAAATTTGATATCCATCTATGTGTATAAACATAGCGAATATGTCACTGCATTCTATTTTCTCATATTCAAAAAAGTATTGCGCTCACCACGGCTTATGCAAAAATTAATACGCAAAGTTGTATTTTTATATATTAATAGTTATTAATATATGTTTTATCGGGTCTTTATACGGGTATTGGGTCGGGTTCGGTTATGGGTCGGATAATTAAATGAAACCCATATCCTACCCATTATAGTGTTGGTTCCGGTTCGGATCCGGGTCGGATATTAAATTATTAATTTTGTAACCATACCCATAATTTAATCGGTTATATTTTTTAAACCATACCCTATCCAAATTAATCAGATCCGGGTAATCGGGTAAAAGTAGCACTTCTAGTTAATAGTTATTTAGAAATCCTATTGAGTTTTAGGGATGTAGATGCTCTAAATGTTTTCTTGCACTTAAGGGGGGCAGTGGTATATAATTGGTAGCTAGAGCACAACAAGAGGACTCTAAATAGTCGATCCGAACTATTCATCATAATCTCCATATTATAATGTACTTGAAGACTAAATTAAATTTTTTTTTTCAAATTATTTACTATTATTTTAGAGTTTTTTTTTTTAAATCAATGTCTTTCAATGATCAATAATTATGTACACTTCTTAATAAATACTAAAAAAATTCAAAAAAAATGTAAAATATGGTCTCGAATCACATTTTAACATGAAGATCATGTTGATAGATTCAAATTGACTAGTTGAACTTTAAAATTCAAAATAATTTATAAATATATGTTGTCAAAATGTATCACTATAAAATAATGTAATTAAATATCTCCTCACATGTACAGGACTAAAAATATTTACTATAAATTTTTATAATAATAAATTGAAAACAAAACAATAAACAAAGAGCATCAACTCGCACAGGCTTTAATAAAATATAAAATGAGATTAATTTGTTGGGATCAACTAACTACTCCAATCAATTTCTCCCATTCATCCTCCAGTCAATAACTATTTGTGGGGACCATTAATTAACTGAACTTCATTAATTACTTGGGGACCACTTAATATTTAATAAATTTTATAACTAACGGGTGCAAATATGGATACCTATGCGCACAAGTGTTAATATATAATATATCAAGTATTCATACCCAAGATACCAAGTATTTCGAAAAAAAAAAACTGGATACATCACACACACACATCTTTTACACGTTTTTAGAGTTGGATTTTTTTTCTCCGTTCAATTTCATCAATATTTATGACGATATGTGAAAAATTTTGTAAATCTAAAACCATGAACGTCATCTACGTAATTTTCTCTTTCAAATGAGATCCATGATGACATACTTTCGGGTTGTCCGTCGTGCAAGTATTCATACCTCGTCGTGTAAGTATTCATATCTTGTTGAGCAAGTATTCATGCCTCGTAATACCTGTGGGGACCGCTAATTAAATGGGGGATTACTAACTACTTAGATAACCACCTAATATTTGATAGATTTTACAACTGTCACGTGTAAATATGGATGCATATGCGTGTAGGTGTTAATATATAATATATCAAGTATGAATACTTGCACGGCGGACAACTCAAAAGTACTTCATCATGGATCTCATTTGAAAGAAAAAATTATGTAGAAAATATTTGTGACTTTAGATTCGCAAAAAAAATCACATATTGTTAGAAATATGAGCGACATTGAAGTAAGAAAAAAAAACCATAAAATGTGTAAAAAATGAGTATGATAAGAAATATTGTTTAAAGAAATACTTAATATTTTACATATGAATACTTACTATATTAGATGTTAATACTTGCGTGTATAAAAATATATATTTATGCGCATCAGCCGTAAAGTTTTTCAAATATAAGTGGTCTCCCAGTTAATTAGCGGTCCTCCACATTATTAATGACTGATACACGTTCTTTTTGTCCTTTTTGTGCTGGAAGTTGTGGTCCCCTGATGCGCGCAAAAGCGTATGCACAAAGTTTCAGTACAATAAGATGTACCTTTTAAACTTTTAACACGCGTTTGAGTTAAATTGCAAGTGCACAATTCTATCAAAATAGTATTTGAGGTATCGATACACAGGGAGAATGTTTAATTACTATGTTTAAACTTTAGTAGTAAATTTCAGAAAATAAAATAAAGTAAAGTGCAATAAAAGTAAATTGGGGGGTTGTTCTAACAATTCCTAAGGTTGGGTTCAATACCCAAAAGAAAGGAGTTTGAAACAATAATTGTAAATAAAAGTAAAAGAAAGGAATTGATTTGCTTTCAAGATTTAGAGATCTAGGGGTCTTTGGTCTACAATCCCTTGCTAACTCTATTTACTCGGTATTTGTTTGAATTCATGTATGATTTGACGAGGTTTCTAACCTAATATGTTATTAAGGGTTACTTTCGTAAATTAATAACGTGCCTAGGTAACTCGAACTTCTCAATGAAGTCCCCCACCCTAGCTACCTAGACCTATAAGCTCTTGTTAGTCTCTTCTCTCCTCAAATATTGATACTTCACGATTAAGTTCATCATACCAATACCCGATTCGAATTGAGATGTCCTAATTAGGGTTTGACTTCATGGTTAGGTTCTTCACCAAGTTCCTAACCTTAATTTCTGTAGTTTCGGCTTAAATTAAATTGGTTACAATCTTAATCTAAACCTAGGATATTTGCATTCATAATTTGGTACTATCCTATTGATCACAGTCAATTTTGGTTCTTTCGAATCCAAAACGAGATACTACAATTCAAGGACTAATTATGTAATTAACACAAATGATTAAATCACAGAAATTAACATCAAATCCCATAAAACAATCATAATAAAAACAAATAACCGAATAAAATATAATTAAACAAGTTCATGCATTGACCTAAACCCCTAGAGAGAGATCTACTCCCTCATGGAGAGATCCATTACAAAAATTGGCAAAGTAAGAAGAACTGAAATAAAGGAAGTAATTACACCCTTTGACAAATCAAAAACCTCTATCTTGCCGACTTCTTGCTCAGGAAACCCTTCTTCTCCTTGCTTGAAAGCTTTCCGTTCTCCAGAATTTATCGCTAAATATTGTGTGTGTGTGTAAAGAGAGAATGAAAGAATGAGGGATCATCTGAATGGAGAATGAACACCCCATTTTATAGCAAAAAACCATGCCCAATTAAGAACCTAGAAAGTGGAGTTAGTGGGTGTTATATTTGGATTGTTTCCCAGGATTCCCTGTCCATATTTAACTGTAACACACGTCCATGAAGTGCCAAAAATAGAACCCGTGTTGAAACTGTGTAAATTTGGCATTTCTGCGGCTCCAGTGCGGATGGCTGATCCGCACTGCGGGTGGTCTCATCCGCATTGGCTCTAAGTTTCCTTATTTAACTTCTGCGAATTAGTTGAATGCAGATGACAGTGCGGATGGCTGATCCGCACTGCGGGTGGATTCTGCTTTTCAAACATGTTCTGAAATCGGCTAAGTATTGAGTGCGGCTGGGCTCATCCGCACTGCGGGTGGAACTTCATCCGCACTAGGCTTGGGAAAATTCCTGCGCAGCGCTTGGATGTTGGAAATGTGACTAAGTCCTCAATGCGGCTGGGCTGACCCGCACTGCGGGTAGTTTGATCCGCACTGGTGGGTATTTTCGCTATTTTTCATCATTTCCTGCAATGAAAAGCCAAACAACCGTAGTAACTTGATTCTAAGTATATTTAAATCACTTTATATTAAAAATACAAGATATTTGGGGTTGTTTTTATAATAAAACCTAGATTAAATGTGTATATAATTTATGCTTATCATCCCCTCATATAATTAATGATTAAGGGATGGATGGGGGAAATAAATTGGGGGAAATAAATCTTTATTCTAATTTGTTATGCATTTTGAGGAGAACATGGTAAATAAGAATGTTGTAAGGACGATTCTGTAATTAATTAATTATATTCTCTCTCTCCAGTCTACTCTACTCAGAAACAAAGAAAGAAATGTGTGAGAAGCAAGAGAGCGCAGATTTCAGGGGGCAACCACGCCTACCTCACTTCGCTGCTTCTCGCCGTTACGATCTCTTCCTCAACCCCGATTTATCGTCTTGCGAATTCTCGGGATCGGTGGCGATAACCGTTGACGTCATTTCTCCCACGCGATTTCTCGTGCTCAACTCCGCCGATCTCAGCATCGATGCCCCTTCCGTGTCACTTGCGGGAAAATAAATCTCTCCTTGTAAGACAGAATTGGTGGAGGATGACGAGATCTTGGTTCTGGAATTCGATTCACAGTTTCCCTTGGGAGAATCTGTTCTTCGGATTGACTTCACTGGTACTCTCAATGATCAGATGAGGGGTTTCTATCAAAGTAAGTATGAGTACAAGGGGGGTGTGGAAAACATGGCTGTGACTCAATTCGAGTTGGTTCATGCGAGACGGTGCTTCCCTTGTTGGGATGAACCTAGATTTAAGGCTCAATTTAAGATCACACTAGAGGTTCCATCTCAATTGGTGGCACTGTCAAACATGCCTATCTCAGAAGAAAAAATCAATGGGGATGGGGTGTTGAAAACCATCTCCTTTGAGGAATCTCCTCTCATGTCAACCTATCTGATTACATTCAAGGCATTTGGGTTACATTCAAGGCATCACATCTGATGGTAATTTAATTTACTCATCAATTTTCTCTTACAATTGCAACTGATTTTTGGTGGTAAATAGGGATATTGATCGGATCGGTTCGGTTCGGTTCGAACCGAATTAAAATAGACAAACCAATGTTTTATTCGGTTTTCGAAAATCAAACCAAACCGAAAAAAATAGAATAAGAACCGAACCGAACATTTGTTTGAACCAAAATAGGATATTAATCATAAAATAAATATTTTTTTTGTTAATTTTCTGATTTTTTTTAAAGATGGATTTACAAATTTTGTTTGGTTCGGTTTAACCAGTTCTAAACCAAACCAATCAATATACATTATGTCTTGATTTTTCAATTTTTTTAAAATGTTTGGTTTGGATGGGGAATGTGTTTAAGAATTTTGGTCGGTCCGGTCTAACCGGTTTTATAATTTTAAACAAAACTGAACTGAACTATTACACCGGTTTTAAAATCTGAACCGAACCAATCCATTTAACTGGAAAAACCGAATTAAAACAGATTAAACCTGACCCTATGAACACCCCTAGGTAAAAGTAAACAAAACTTGTTTGAATCTGTTCAGGTATCCAAGTTCGGGTATACACTCAAGTTGGCACGAGTGAACAAGGGATGTTTTCCTTAGACGTTGCCCTCAAGTCCTTGAATCTATATAAAGAGTACGTACATCAAATTGATTCTTCCCTTTCCTTCCCCTCTTTTCTTTAAATCTTAGCTTTTTACCATATTAATTTTTGACTGAAAAAATCAAAGTTATTTTGCAGTGCCGTACCCACTTCCTAAATTGGACATGGTTGCAATTCCTGATTTTGCTGCTGGAGCAATGGAGAACTACGGTTTAGTTACTTACCTGGAAAGTGCATTGCTTTATGACGAAAAATTATCGTCAGCCTCTAACAAACAAAATGTACATAATTCCTTTTCTCTCTCTAAATTTGTTTATGTTATATTTTACTTTTTAGAGGAAAGTAATGCCAATCGACTTAAAATATTTGTGTCTCAGGTGGCAATAACAGTAGCACATGAGTTGGCACACCAATGGTTTGGTAACCTTGTGACGATGGAGTGGTGGACCCACTTGTGGCTAAATGAGGGATTTGCCTCTTGGGTACTACATTTTTTTTTCTATTCTTTTGCTTTTTTTACACCATTTGTGCTGTAAATGTGAGAATGGATTTTGACAAACAGGTGAGCTACTTAGCGGTCGATGCAATATTCCCTGAATGGAAGATATGGACTCAATTTCTTGATGAGACGGCTTCTGGTATGAAGTTAGATGCGCTCTCTGAATCCCATCCAATTGAGGTATTGATTTTACAATTTTTTAAACAACCAACCTATACAAGTGTGACACAAAGTGAACCCTTAATTTGTGTAATAATAAAGGTGGAGATAAAGCATGCAAGTGAGGTGGATGCAATATTTGACTCAATAAGCTATGACAAGGGAGCATCTGTTATCCGCATGCTCCAAAGCTACTTAGGCGCTGATTGCTTTCAGGTGAAACAAAAACTCTTCTTAGGAACTGAATTATGATGGTAATGAGCACAGTAGTGATGATTGAATAAGTCTTAGTTGTAGATGTCTCAATTGACCATATTTTTGCATGTAGAAAGCACTGGCTTCGTATATAAAGAAATATGCATATGGAAATGCAACAACAGATGATCTATGGGCTGTCCTGGAGGAAGAATCTGGGGAACCCGTGAGGGACCTGATGAGCTCTTGGACCAAACAACAAGGTTATCCTGTTGTCTTTATCAACATGGATTCCAACAAATTGCATCTTTACCAGGTCTATTCCTCCCCTTTTCCTGTTCTATGTTCCCCTTAAGCTAGAAAATTTATGGAAAAGTAATTTTTATTTTATTTATATTATAGGAACAATTTTTGTCAGATGGGTCCTCTGGCTCTGGCACATGGATTGTGCCTCTCACATTATGCTGTTCTTTGTATGATGTTTCCAAGAAGTTCATTCTGAAATCGAAATCAGATGAGTTGGATGTAGATGATCTAATTTTACATAAAAAGGGGAATCAAGAGACCTTTTGGATGAAACTAAATACTGAACAGACTGGTTTCTATAGCGTAAAATATGATGATGAATTGGCATTGGGACTTAAATACGCGATTCAGGCTGATAAGCTTTCATTGATGGATAAGATTGGTAATTTCTCCAACCCTTTCTTACACTCAAAAATCTTTATCTGATATTTGTTTTAAAAAAGAATGTGGATATTTCTATGTAAAAATCTAATTCAAAGATATTTCTATGATCAAAATGCAGGCATAATAGATGATGCAAGTGCTCTGTCTGTTGCTTGCAAAGTGACTTTGTCGTCACTTCTTTCTCTCTTGGATGCCTATTCCACGCAATCTCATTATACTGTGCTTTCTCGTGTCATCTCAGTATGTATTGCTTCATTCTTTTTCCCCCCCTCTAAAAAAAAAGTCACAAGTGCTAGTGAATTTTCTCAGTATCTTTTGCTTTATTTTGAATTTCTCAGGTGAGTCTTAAGATTGCAAATTTGATGGATGATGCCACTCCTGATTTATCTGATGACATCAAATTGTTCTTAATCAAACTTCTCAAGTCTCCAGCAGAGTTAAGTTTTAGTATATTCCAGCCCTTTTGCTTGCTTCTATATGATATGTGTGGATGGTTTCATATGTTGACTTTTGAATGTATATATATATATGAAATAGGAAACTAGGTTGGGATGTAAAAGGAGAGAGCCACCTTGATACAATGCTTAGAGCTGAACTACTGATGGCTCTTGTTAGACTTGGCAACAAAAGTACTGTCAATGAAGGAATAAGACGCTTTGCCATTTTCTTAAATGACAGGAACTCATCTGTTCTACTGCCTGATACCAGAAAGGTTTACTTATTATCTTCTTTTCTCTTTTAGTTTTGCAAAAACAAAAGAAAAATTATATTTTTCTCTTGTAGGCTGCATATGTTGCAGTAATGCAACACTGCACCGTGTCTGATAATTTGGGGTATGAGTCCCTTCTGAGAATATACTGAGAGACCGATCAGAGCCAGGAAAAAGTGCGGGTTATAGGTTAGTCAACTCATAGATTCTATTCCGTAAGCTTTTGGTCTAAAAATATGAATTGATTTGGAAGCTTTGTTTATATATATTCTTGTTTTTTATAGGAAGTTTGGCATCCTGCCCTGATAAAGGCGTTATTCTTGATGCCTTGAACTTCTTATTAACTGATAAAGTTATGTTTCTTTATTTTTTTCTGTTAACTATTATCTCTATGAATATCATCTCTAGTCTACCCTTTTGCTCATTTTTTATCTTATTATAATTATTTGCTCACACCCGGAGCCCCTCCAATTTTCTCTACTTCAGGTTAGAAATCAGGATGCTGTTTATGGACAGAATGTTGCCATTCAAGGGCGTGAAACTGCATGGGAATGGTTGAAGGTACATTCAATAGTGTCAATTCTTAATGTTATATAGCATAATTCTGAGGTTTTAAGTTTTTTTATCAAACTGCACCCAATATTTGATAAGTGTCAGCAACGAAAACCAAATTTGCAACAGTAGTACTTGGAAATTATACTACAAACTATCATGCTTATTTACAGAAGAAACTTTTTAAGTAATGAACTCTGATTTTGACAGAAAAATTGGGAATATATATCAAAGACATGGCCGTCAAGCAGCCTTATTTCTAGCTTTGTCAGTTCTGTTGTATCTCCAGTAATTAGTATGAACTCTGATTTTGACAGAAAAATTGGGAATATATATCAAAGACATGGCCGTCAAGCAGCCTTATTTCTAGCTTCGTCAGTTCTGCTGTATCTCCGGTAATTAGTAACAGAAGCCCTCTTTCTTTTGTCAGTTCTCTGTTGCTATACAATATTCGCTGACTTATTATTTTTGTTTCTGTTTACTTTCCACTGTAGTTTGCATCTTACGAGAAGAGTGAAGAGATTGAAAAGTTTTTTGCAAGTCGGATGAAGCCAACATTTGAAAGGGCATTGAAGCAGAGAGCCTGGAGACGGTTAAGATCAATGCGCACTGGATTGAAGGTGTCAGGAATGACAAATCACCTGCTGAGGTGGTATCCAATTTGGTGCAGAAAGCATGAATTATGCATAGAGGTGACTTCACCTTGACCAACGCAACACATGCATTTATAGGAGAAAGAAAGAGAAACTGATAGTTGAATAATCATGTATTCTGAAATTATGTTTACTTTGTACTGGTATGAACATTGAACCTAATGCTTAATGGTAAGGCTACACCTGTTGCTCTCTCTCTCTCTCTCTTCCACACACACACACACACACACACACACAAAGAGATCAAGTTATAAGAGTTTGGTAGCTTACTGGTAGTGGTAGGAAAAAAGTAGGTGCTAAAAATAGAAAGAAAACAAGTTACAGAGAACAAAAGGAAAATATAAAGAAACCATAAAATTAAACTCCTATAGAAAAGCCTAGGATCGTGTAATTATCCAAGTGTATTACAGTTTGATTCAATACAAGATAACAGTTATAACGATGGATCTTAGTTTGCTATGCAGTAGTGTGGTGCTACATAAACAAAATACAATCAGTACAGTATTATCCATCCACAAGATCCACAGCACAACCGATTCACAGTTGATGTGAGGTGCTGCACTATCATGTTGCCGGAACCACCAATTTTCAATTTTAAAACTCCTGGTGCGCCTCATGCCAGAGAAGTCGGTACGTGGTGTTCACTATTTTATCTGAGATAAATGAAAGCCCACATTTGGGAATCTGGTGAGTCACTCAGCTGTACCAAAAGCACGATCGAGTTGTTCCATGATCAAGCAACTCCCCTTCTGATAGTTTGTCCAAGTATATGTAGGTCCCCGGTACGCCAGATCAATAAGTCCTGCACGTGACATCATTTGCCGAAAACTTCTAGTGGCACGGCTAACCGATCAGCCAGGAACCCTGATGGGACTCAATCCGCACAAAAAAGAAATAGATATTAGAGAGCAGAAAAGCAAGTACTATAAAAAGTGGGGCATTTTATCGAACATGGGAGCTGCAAATTAGATGTATAAGAGAAGGCAAGTACTGGAGAAGAAGAGATGAAGAAGTAAATACTTGAGAGGGTGAAGACAAGTAACGGAGAACAATGGGCATTTCATCGAACAGTTGAGCTGCAATGGAAAGACGAGTATTTGGACAAAGGCATTGCCCAAGACAGATCAATTTCTCCCCATAAAAACTATTTGTTTACATTTCAATATTTTACAAAATATACAATTTTAAATAATATGTAACAAATTTTAAATAACATTTTTTACATACGTTATCGGTTTATACCAAATGTGATTAAATTCAAACTATAATTTCGTAGTTGTGTAAATATTCAACAAAATATAACAATAATTTAAAAGAAATAAGTTGCATAAAGAATTAAATTTTTGTTGCTCCTAAAACATTGACATCCAATTCAATGATTGTAGAAACAAAATGTTCTCCATAATTTAGTTAGGTCGTGAGATGATTACTTCCCACCTTATATATCCTACTAAAAAAGTTTTAGCTAGTGTGTGCATTTAATTCATCTAAAAAACCTATATAAAATATTGTATAAATTAATCAAATCATAATAATAAACAGTATATATTTTAAATATTAATTAATTATATAACAAGTACAAAATACAAATATATTGTCTGTATTCTTATCTGATAAGCTAACAAAAATGTTTTCTAATCCGTATCTATACACGTGTTAAATTCATAAAAAATATTTTTTTATCAATACTCGTCTTATCAAATATAATTCGAGTCGAATAATTTGATTGACACCTTATCACGGAGGAAAAAGTATTTGATATGCTAATATTATACTTGCTGAATTAAGAGGAAAATCATTTGATTCTTTTTCAAAAGCAAACGAAAAGAGGCAAAGGCAAAGCGTGGGATCAAGGTCTCCAAATATTCTCTGCCTCACCTCTCATAAGTCATAAGCCATCCAAATTCAATCCAAACTTTTAATCCAACGATCTCTGTTAAATGATGACCACGTGGCTGCATAAAATTTCAATTTTCTTTCAAAACTTGTAATCCAATGATCTGTGATTAGCCAAACTAACAAATTCTAATTACGTAGAATGACCCCTTGCTTTCTCTATGAAGAAGAATGTTGTTATGACTTGTGAGCAATTGTTAACATAACTGTGCAATAACAAAAGTTCTATCCACTAAAATCAGTGCCACCACCTAACTACACCTCTCTCTCTCTCTCTCTGTTCCTCTGTTTGATACCCAGCTTGCTTGAAGAAGATTCCATGACAGATGTATTGGCCACCACGGCAATCAACTGGGGCTTCTCCACCGCCAGTTGGCTCATCTCCCCTGTCCTAATCCGTCTCTTGAACAAATGTTTTGATGCACTCGGCATAGATCCACAGTTCCAGTCTCGACAGCAAATCCTCCTTGACAAATTGAAACAGCTCGAGGCCACGCTCCTCCCAAAGCTGCTCATCTTGGCAGATGCTGTACAACAGAGCACCCATCGGCTGATTCTTCAGAAGTGGCTTCAAAAGCTCAAGTCTGCTTTCTATGAGGCTGAGCATGTGCTCGGTTTAATCGAGTATAAGCGCCTTGAAAAGGAGGTCAATTTTCTCTTCCCTTCTACTTCTAAATGTAGTTTTAAGAAATTAATTGGCAAGCTCCCAAAATTTTCATGTGAGAAGAAATATCTCATTAAAAGCCTTGAGAATATGGAAAAAATTGTTAATGAAGGAATGGGATTTGTTCCCCTGCTGAATCTACCAAGTAGTAGTGGCAATACTTTAACTCAGAGCTCTAATGAACAGTATAGGAAAACCATTTCTGCACCAGGTTCCACGGTTATTGGTCGTGAAAAGGATAGGGATTACATTGTAAAATCGTTGCGGGAGGATATCCCGGAATTGTCTAGTAATGCCAAGTGTAACTCTGTTATTGGAATGTGGGGCATGGGTGGGTTGGGAAAGACAACCTTGGCACAGTATGTTTGTGACCATGAGAAAGAAGAGATATACTTCGACCGTGTCATGTGGGCTCATGTTTCTCAAAATTTTAGTGTCAAAGCCATTTTGAGAAATATTTGGGAGTCTGGTTTTAAGGAAAAATGTCCCAAATTTAATAGTCTTGAAGGGCTACAATCTGCACTTCAAGAGAAATTAAGAGGAGAAAGGTATTTTCTGGTGTTGGATGATGTTTGGTGTGATAAAGGGGTTAGTGAACAGGAACTAGAGCAGTTATTTGTCCCTTTAAGAGTTGGTAAGAGAGGTAGCAAAATATTGGTTACTACTCGGATTAAAGCGGCAGCGAAAGCTTTGGGCGCTATGAATCCAATCCCGTTGCGAGATCTTGATGATGAACAATTCATATCTTTATTCATCAGTAATGCAATAGGTGATGAGCAAATCAGTGACAACATGAAAGGAAGGTTAATTTCCATAGGAAAGAAGATTGCAGCAAAATTAGGTCGATCACCATTAGCGGCAAAAACTGTGGCAGCTCAATTGCGTATGAACCCATACCCAGAATTTTGGGAATCTATGCTAAATAGAAGCTTGATAAATGATACCATGGGAGCCCTGTTTTTGAGTTATCAACATCTCCCTCCCCCATTGTAACGATGCTTTGCATTTTGCAGCTTGTTTCCTAAAGGTCATATATTTGAGCATGACCATTTGGTTAATTTATGGATTGCAGAGGGCTTCATTGAAACCGAGGGTAGTAATGAACATATGAAGGATATTGGTAATCGGTATATTTTGGAGTTAATTTCTAGCTCTTTCTTACAAGTTGACGAATGGGGTGGTTACTCTACTATGCATGACCTAATCCATGATCTAGCCCAACATGTATCTGAAGGTGAATATTTTAGAATTGAAAGTGGTGAGAAAAAGGAAATACCTGCCCATACTCGCCACATAAATGTTGAATCCAATATGTTTGGGGAGTATGTGGAAAAAATATGCGAACTCAAAGAACTACGCACAATTATTGTTTGCCGTTGTTGGCATCCTCTTTTTCTGAAAGAAGGGGACCTTGATGCTCTTTTTAAGAAGTTAAGAAAATTGTACATAGTGGAAATAGAAGAGTGGAACCATGAAACTAAAAGAGTTCCTAAGTCTGTGGTTCAGTTGAGAAACCTACGGTACCTCAACTTAAATAATTTTAATATAGATGCACATTTTGTATCACTGTGCTACCAATTACGTTTCTTATTTACTAAGAGAGAGAACTCGACTCTTGATTTTCCTACTGTTGAGACACTAATTCAGAACCCGATTCCTAATGTTGGGAGACTAAGATCATTAATTCAGGAACTGGGAAGGTTTGATGTTAGAATGGGAAGGGGGTTTGAGCTAAAACAGTTAGAGCATCTCAAAGACCTTTATGGATCGTTAACTATCTCTGGTCTAGAGAATGTCAAAAGTAAGGAGGAGGCAGATCGAGCCAATTTATCTGACAAGAAAGGCCTCCGTAAATTAACTTATTATTGGTGGAATTTTGATAGTACATGTGCCCAGAGAGACAATCATGTTGAAATTCTAGATGGCCTTTGTCCACCACCACAAATAAAAGAGCTAAATATTCAAGGATATAGTGGTAAGAGGTTCCCCAGGTGGATTTCAGAAAATAATAATAACGTTATTCATCTCCAACATCTTAAACTTTGGAAATGTGATGGGTTGGAAGCCCTACCCAGAATAAATGAACTATCAGATCTTCTATCTCTTACTATCAGTGATCTTCCTAGGCTGAAGAGTTGGGTACCTCTTCCCTTGAATCTAACTCAATTGGAAATTTCTAATTGTCTCCCTATTGCGTTTGCGGTTAAAGAAGACTTAGATATGATAATGTCAATAAAGGGTGCACGAATATCCCGAATTGTGACTTTCAAGGAAATGGTGAATGATCGTTGTTATTTCTCCATTGATTTTGAGTTCCAAGAAGTTCTGAAAATGATGAAATATGGTGATGATATAGAAGAAGAAACATTATCAACCATTTCAAAAGATCTGAATAAATGCTTAGAGAAAAGGTTAGACCTCATTTGCCAGCTTAAAGATGTTTATGGTGAACCATTCTTGCCCCCCGCCCTTGAGAGCCTTCACATTGAATCTTGCTTCATCACAGACAAAATCTTAGCTGGGTCTTTGCAAGGACTTACCTCCCTGACCCACCTGAAGTTAGAGCATATCATAACTATCACATGTATACCTAAAGAGGTCCTAAGTTCCTTGACCAATCTCGTGAATCTTGAAATTAACACATGCCTGTTGCTTACCTCAATTGGTGGATTAGACACTCATAGCACTACCCTTGAAAACCTCCATATAGAAAACTGCCCCAATCTCACTACCTTTGAAACATCATTAGTTGTTGCAAGCTGTAGTGACACTATTGAATTAACATCATCATCACGCGGAAGGAGAACTAAATCTAATACTCTAAAACATGTTGACCTATTGGGTTGTATGCTTTCAGATGATATGTTACAGGGTTTAATATCCCCAGAAGAATTAAATGTTAGGGACATCCCATCCATGGTAAATGCACATATCGGTCATTTCAAGGCACTGATCAATGTCCTAACACTATATAATTGCCCAAACCTTGCTTCACTAAGGGGCTTAAATGAGTTGACCAATCTTGAACATTTATATGTGTTTGAGTGTGATAACCTCGGATGCTATTCAAATGCTGATAAGCTGCCCCAATTGAAAGAACTTCATATCGATAGATTTTCACTGCTTGAACAACTTGTCTCAAGAGATGGGTTTTCATCTCTGGTTTCTCTATACCTTTTTGGTGCACACTTTTCTCAAGAAGAATGTGATGAGATGTTTCGTTACCTCTCTTCCCTTACAAAAATTACCTTTTCGTTTTGTAAAATGCGGTCGTTACCCAATCTGATGTGCCTTCATTCTCTCATACATCTGGAGATCTATTGGTGTGAAAATATATGTTCTCTCTCAGATGTGCCGCCATCAGTCCAACATATTTATATTAGTGCCTGCAACGAAGAGTTCACGAGGAGTTGCAAGGATCCAAATCATCCAAATTGGCATAAAATTTCCCACATTCCTCACAAGGATATATATATACTGCCATATTAAAAAGGTAATTTCTATTTGTACAAGCCAAAGAATTTTTTTTTGCAGCTTTTGTATAATTAATGTAGTTATTTACATTCCTATCAAATTAATGCTTCCGCTCACGAATATTAGTTTCATATTGAGGCAAAAATCTATTCAATTGACATCATATAAATTAAGAAGTGTTTTTTTTTTGAGATTTTGTTAGAAAGTAAATATATGGCTGCAATTGACCTCATATAAAGAAACAATAAAATACGTAGAGAAAAAGAACTTAGGAAAACGTGCAAGAAACATTAATAATTCAATTGGGACCAATAATTATGTAGCAGATACAAATAAAAAAGTTTCAAGTACTACACATGTACAGGTGCAGACCCGAAATCCATTGTTTTCCATCTTTTACTGTAAAGGATGAAAAAATTTAGGTTGTCATAACAATTATGGTGCATTTTATTAATGTATTTTATTATGCTTGCCAAGTTCTAATTGACAGCAATTAATGTAAAGTGATTTATGCATCACTAATTAATTATGTCTCCAAATTATATATCAAATTATGACATAATTAAGACATTTTTTTTACAAAAACCTCTGTGGAAAGTTAATTTGTTGTTTTGATTTGATTGATTGTCATTTTGGTGCTATTGCAAATATTAATCAACAATTTCTTCAACTATCTGCAGATTCAAGATGAAGTTTCAATTGTGCTGAAAATAAAAGGAGAGAAAAAAAATAATATTTTCTTTGTATTTGCTATTTTGTTAAAAAAATGATAAAAAAGAAGAAAAATGAAAAAAAAAAAAAATTAGCATTGTGTCTTGGTTGGTTGGAAGTTGTGTTGTCTTGTGTTTTTATGTCGTACCTAGTCATGTAATTAGTGTTATGCTTATTTTGGTTTTAATCCTAATTAAAAAAAAAACCCGGAGCTGGATTGGAGAACCCTAATTTGCTTTTGGTGTTTGTGTATCTTGCCAAGGACGGACTTATACATTTGTGGCGCAAGTTATATGGAGGTATTGATGATGCTGCAATTAATTAAGGTGCATCACAATAAATTAAATTCTTTCTTTTAGATATCCAAATGCTCTTATTATAATCATTTATAATTAAGCTTAATTATTTCATTTATTTCTCTTTTTTGAAATTTCATATCTCATGTAGGTCCTTAATTTGATGCGGTTGTCCTTTCAACTATTTTCATTTAGCCGGATGTGCCTTTTGCTTTGGTGTGCTTCAAACAATGAAAAATTAAAGTTTGCTTTAAATGGATCAACTATTATATTTTATTTTTCTATTAATTGTTGCTCCCTTTCTTAACTTGCAATTTGTATTGGTTTTATTAATTGTGTGTTATTGTAATAAGCGATTATCAAACTCATGACGTGCGTGAAAATGTTTTTTTTTTTTTTTGGGTGGACAACTAGATGAATCTTGAGTGTGTTATTAACTCATGATTTTTCGTTCATTTCATTTTTAGTTTTTAATACGGTTTTATAATATGTTTTTTTGTTAATTGTTCCAAAATGCATGGGAATGAGCCAATTACCAAATCGGATGGCAGGGAACCATTTGATCTGAATTGGTCCATCAGAATTTTTTTGTTCTCCATTGGTAAATGACTTGACCCATTTTATTTTCTAATGCATGAAATTTAGGGGAGGAAACAACAAGATGTGAGATATGACCAAACCAAAATGGGTTACCCGGCCACTCCTAAACCAAAATGTGTCTAGTCTAGTTCGCAAAATCGGATTCAGAGTCAAATTTCAGTCACTTGACCGTGAAATCGGAATCAGGTTAATCGGACGGATTCAGTTGAATCGAATTGGAAACTCATATTATTTTGACAGAAGCATGTTATGTATTAAAAACATAGGAAAAAATTAGTAAATAAAGTACTTTTATTTTCAAAAAAAAAACTAAACATATATACAAGAAAAATAAAGGAAGAAAAAAAAAACATGAAAAATTAATTCATCTTTTAAATATGTTTTCTATATGAGGTGCTTTAGATTCCCGAATTGGGAATACCTGCAAGTATCAAAATTAAAGGGCAAACCATTCATGAAACTGAGTTGGAATTGGTATCTCTTACCATCAAATCTTTTATATTGTTGTAGAAATGGAAAGTATAATCGGTAAAAATCGGGCTCTTTTTCAATTTATTGAATGTCAATTTGACTTTCTACTTCTATCCTCCACGTCAATCTTTTCTTGTAGATCACACACCTTTATCATTTTTGTAGTTTGAAATTTTGACCAATAACTGATACATATGACATATTTATATTTGTAGCAATTATAATCTTTTAATTTTTCTAACTTAATTATATTATGAACAGATGTATCTTCCACTAAAGTTTGACGGAGCATTTTCAACCTTATTAGAATCAATTATTCTTGATGGTGAAGTTGATTTGTGTGATATTTCGTATAACAAAGTTTGAGCAATAATTAGTGATGTGTTTTGTTAGTTAGTAGTGTATGTCTTTTGTTATAAGAAAAATGTTAAACATATTATTTTTATTTTTATGTTTTGTTATTTAATTAAATAATTGAATTTGTTCGAATAGATATTCATGTTTTTTATTTTTTTTTTTGCTTTATTAAAAATAATTTAGTTGGAATTGATTGCATATTTCTTTTTATTAGTAATGCAATTACATATGTGTGAAATGAATGATTTTTTTATGTTCTATTTGTAAAATATAACAAAACTAATTATTATATTAGTATTATCCGTTATTTACCTGCTATCGTTTCGTTACCCGATAATATTAATGGGTAAGGATAGAGTAGGGTATGGTCAATTTTTAATGGGTAGGGGTAAGGCATGGGTAAGATCAATTTTAATGGGTATGGATATGAAAATGCCTCCACTAAACCCATACCGTACCCATTGACACCCCTATGTGCGAGTTCGCATCGTCTGCATTAACTCAAAAGAGCATCTTTTGAGTTAATACATATCGATTGTCCAATTGTAAACGGAGCCCATCTGGTCCTCGCTTAAAACATAGGGGGTCTTTAATATTAGTGCAGATATAATTCACACGAATCTTGAGGCCAATCGGACTGTTCAGATGCATTAACTCAAAAGATTCATTTTTTAGTTAATGCAAAAAATACAAATTCTTAGAGCAGAAGCAGCGGGAATTCGTATCCTCTGCATTAACTCAAAATGTAATCTTTTGAGTCAATGAATATTGACCATCCAATATGCTTTAAGATTCGTGCAGGCTAAATCCGCATTAATATTGAAGATCTCCTATATCATAAGAAGGGATCGAATTAGTTCTGTTTAAAATCAGACGGTTGAGATTCATTAACTCAAAAGATTCCTTTTTGAGTTAATGCAGAAGATTTGCATTCCCGCTCTAAACCCCAAACCCACCTCTCTTTTCCTATAAATTAAATCAAGGCCATTTTCTAGTCCAAGAATTAGCAGCCACTCCAATACCAACTATTTAAACGAAGATATTTAATTCAAGTAGTTCGAGAGTTCAGAATTAAATTCGAATAATTCGCGAATATTTAATTCAACTATTTAAACGAAGATATTTAAACGAATTATTCGGTTGATCGAATTAAATCCGAATAATTCCAAAATTTTACGATTTTTTCCCAAATTTTACGAATTATTTGCTAATTTTTTCCAGAAATTTTTTTTTTCTGCTCTCTCACAGGACTGACATCTCTCGTCCGGATAATTTTGAATCATTTCCGAATTATATCCGAATTATTTCCGAATCACGAATTTTTGAAATTACCGAACTGAATCGAAATAATTTATTTGTCACTATGGTTAAGAACCATTGCCTTATATATAATATATAAATTACAACATTGTAGATTAGAAACTATCCAGGAAAAGCATATCGAGCTGTGCAATTTTGATCTACAAGAAATTTCAATTTTGAAGAAGAAAATTAATATGAATTGTTGTATGTTGTTGATGCAATTCTCTATCAAGTGTACTTTCTGTAGCCAAATAAATAGTGACCACGGAGCATTTAACAATGATGACGTTTTCTTTTCTTTATTTATACAAATAAATGAGAAATGGTTGTCTATTCTGAAATGGGAATTGTAAATATTTCATGCTAAATCTAATGATTTCTTAATATAAATATCTTCATATATATAAATGAGAACCACGGGAAATAAAAAAGATATTGTATGATTTGGATCGGAAAATAGTGATGGAAAAATAGGCAACATTTAAAGATTTAATGAGTAAGAGCAATGAAATTACGTATTGTTACAGTATCAGCCAGAATTGAAACAGTATCAAAAACTTTGGTTTATGCCAGTCAACAAGGGTTACTTCTTTTTATTTTTCAAAAAAAGGTGAAGTTAGATGTGAGGATATGAATGAAAGAAAGGATGCTTCTTTAGTTTGGAATGGATGTAGGCTATGCAAGTGAAATTTCATGATTTTCGCCTGTTAATGTAGATAACATGTGGATAATGAATCTATTGACCTGACTCTTTGTTTTATTGTTCCTTCAAACCATGTTAATATGAAAAATAGTAATTGCCAGTTGACTCGGTGCAAAGACTAATGTGTGACATAAACTTGGTTAATACTCATACATATGATGTACCTTTATCATTTCTCTTCCTCCTGACATTAACTTCTTTTGTCTTTTCTCAGAGTGACATTTTGCTGAAGAGGTACTCTGTGATCATCTTGGATGAGGCTCATGAGAGGAGCTTAAACACGGACATACTAATTGGCGTGCTATCGCGTATTATAAAGGCCCGCCAGGTTGCACTTTGTTCCAAACAATGTTCCTTGTTTTGAATAGACAGATCCCATGACTAATTAGTTTTGTAAAATGCCAGAATCGTAGTGAATGCATGTCTTTCAATATGAAAAAGGCCGGAATCGCGAGCAAATCTAGGTTTTTTTTTTTTATTAACTAAAACTTGACAGAGCTTTATTGTGACCTCAAATGTGCATTTTTGGCCTAGTAAGCAATAGTGGAACCAGCAGTATTGGTATTTACTTGCTATCCCCATCTAATAGTTGGGTGGTACAGTCAATGCCGATGCTGACTAAGCAATGTAACATGTTCTATTCTTTTTTTTTGACAATAAATCACCGATCCAATAAACAAGATTTCAAGATGCTCTGCTAAATTTTCGTTAGACTATATTTGTGTTCTTCCCGAGAATATAAAGTATCTTTATTATTATATTTTTTTTCATAATTTATTCCAACTCATTCACTCTCCAGGAATTATTTGAAGAACAACAACAGAAGATATGCTCAGGTGCCAACATTCCTGTGGATAAACAGATTACAAAATTGAAGCTCATACTGATGAGTGCCACACTTCGAGTCGAGGATTTCATTTCAAACAAAAAGCTCTTTGACACAACTCCGCCAGTCATAGAGGTCCCTGTAAGGCAGTTCCCTGTAACAATCCACTTCTCCAAAAGCACCCATGAAGATTACCTTGGACAGGCCTATAAAAAGGTTCTTTCAATCCATAAGAGGCTTCCAGAAGGTGGAATTTGTTGGTGAATAAACTTAATTTGCCATTAAATTCGTAACTGCACAGTGGACAGATTTAAGGCTGTTTTCAAACTTAATTTTGGTGTTTGTCACAGGACAAAGAGAGGTCGAGTATTTGTGTAAGAAGCTAACAAAGGTGTCAAGACGGTTAGACGGTAAAAGGGCTAAGGGAGTAGAGGGAATTGTGCAGCCCATGGATGCTGATGTGGATGGCATCAAAGAAATAAGTGAAGCATTTGATGGAGGGAACTGTACACCTGAGCACCAAGATGACAGGTATAATCAAAGCTTATCATATATGACCCAAAGATCACAGCTGTCATGAAAAACAAACACTGTTCTCGTATTTTGGTTTATATTACGCTTCAATATTTACATATATTATGCCTCAATATTTACATACAACCTCAATTAAAAGACGTGGATATGCTGGTATTGACAAGCATAGTCCTCTACCTATTGGTGCAATGCTGGTAAAGCTCCTGGCTGCTTGATATTGAACACCGGATTAATTTACTTATTTGGGCTTTATTAAGATTCATGTTCTCTCACATCTGCAGCTCTTATGATGAAGGAAACCACTTCCCGGATACAGATTCTGATTCTTCTGGGTCAGAACTTGATAGTGAGATAGATTCTGATAGTGAAGAAGAAGAGGATCCGATAACTTTTCATGCCCCTGAAACAGAGTCCAACAAGGTTTTGGATTTCCTCAAAGATGAAGAGAGTCTCACCCTCTTGAAGGCCTCTTTTGATGCCTTAGCAAGTAAGGGAACCAAACCATCAGCCGAAGAAACCACCACCAGAGAAGAACTAAAACAAAAGGACAATTCTGTCCCTGCTTATGGTGGACTTCACGTGTTGCCTCTCTATGCAATGCTACCTGCATCCGCGCAGCTCCGTGTATTCCAAGATATACCTCAGTCAAAGAGACTTGTTGTGGTTGCAACAAATGTGGCAGAAACCTCTCTGACGATACCAGGTAAAATTGGATTTCTACCATAACTCCAGTTTCGGTAATATAGTATTTGTGTGTGGTGTACCTGAACAGTGTACTAGAATATAGGGCTGGAACTTGTTTACCCATCCATGCTACTTAGGGTCTATCATTGGGTCAGTTGGTTGGGGTCCAGATCAGCATTTCTTGACTAATAGAAGGTCTGTTTCAACCAACCCTGTTTAGCATGCAATTTATGGGTTTTTGACAAGGCTATCAATTATTCAAAGTACTATATTATTTAAGAACAACAAAACCAAATGTGTTTCTTTAAGGAAATCAATTTCGATGCTTTGGTTATACCAGTATACCAGGTTGAGTTGTTTGACACTACTCAACTTTATGCCAGAGGTCGGTTGGGTTCTTGTGAGTTGCTTGGCCTGTTGACGTACCCAACCTGACACTTTACCAGCTCTACTAGTATACATATAAATGAAAGCTTACCTAATAGGCTACTTTCTTTGGTGTTTGTTTCTTAGGCATAAAGTATGTGGTAGATACAGGCAAGGTGAAGGTAAAGAACTATCACCATGCCATTCGGGTGGCAAGTTATGATGTGAACTGGATAAGCAAGGCCTCGGCAGCCCAGCGGGCCGGCCGGGCTGGGCGTGTGGGGCCTGGCCACTGCTATAGGCTCTACTCTAGTGGTGCCTATGGGAAAGAGGACATCTTTCCAGAATTTTCTGTTCCTGAGATTGTGAAAACACCAGTCGATAGTGTTGTGCTTCTCTTGAAGAACATGGGTATAAAAAAGGTAGTACACATCATGGAATTAATGTAGTTGCTTATATTGAACCTAAATAAGTTGCTATTGTATATTGTTTATTAAGTTAGTGCAAATTAGCAACAAATAAGCCAAAAATTTTAAAAAAAAGAAAAAAAAGACATATAGGCCGTATTCCAACTGTTTTGTAGAACTTGGGGTTGGAAATTGTTTTAATATCATTTTTGGTGTATGCGGTGAATACGCCTTTGTGCTATGTTTTATTGGACTATACTATATAATTTCTCACTTTTTACAAGTATTTATATTCTTAATTTACTACACTATTTGTTTTCTAGGTTGATAACTTTCCATTTCCAACCTCTCCTGAAAAGGAAGCACTTAATGAGGCTGAGAAGTGCCTCAAGGCTCTCCAAGGAATTGACGTGAACAGCAGATTAACACCAACTGGTCATGCAATGGCACAGTACCCGATGAGCCCACGTCATTCCCGCATGCTTCTCACATCCATCAAACTTATAACAACTCATCATGATAGACCTGAGCTAACTCTTGCATACACGATTGCTGCCACATCAGCCCTGAGCTTTCCCAATCCTTTCCTCTTCCATTTTGGTGAGAAACAGGAGGATAATGCCGAGTCCACGATGGACAGAAAAAGGGCAAAAGAGTCATTCTTAAAGTTCTCTAACCCTACCAGTGATGCTTTGACAGTTTCTTTTGCCTTGCACCAATTTGAGCTGTCAGGAAACCGGGTTGGGTTTTGTAAAGATAATTCACTCCATCTAAAGACCATGGATGACATGTCGAAGCTTAGAAAGCAACTGTTGCAACTGGTGTTTCACAATAGTAAATCATGCAAAGATTTCACATGGAGAGGCGGGTCCATAGAGGACGTAGAGATGGCATGGTGGGAGACCGGACCTGATAAGAACCCGTTAAAGATAGAAGAAGAGGAGGTCATAGCCCAGGCAGTATGTGCCGGGTGGGCTGACCATGTTGCTAAACGGGTCTAGTGAAATATGTGACCTGCCTGAGGAAGATAGGAAAACTCGGGCTGTGCACCACCTATCTTGTGTTTTGAAAGAGCCAGTATATCTTCACCGCTCATCTTCAGTTTCTCGCTCTGCTACTGAATTTCTGGTATATTCTGAGCTAGTACACAAGAAAAGGCTGTACATGCATGGGGTCACAACTATTAAGCCAGAATGGCTTGTTAAATATGCTACTGCACTCTGTACTTTCTCTGCACCATTAATAGACCCGAGACCCTTCTATGATCCATTAACTGATCAGGTCTTCTGTTGGGTCAGCCCAAGTTTTGGGCCCCATAATTGGTCGATTCCCTTGCACAGCTCACAGATAGAGAAAAAAAGCCTTAGGGTTTTAGTTTTTGCATGTGCATTACTCGAAGGGGGTGTTCTTCCATGTCTTAAAGCTGCTCATAAGTACCTCGTGGGACCTCCATCTGCTATTTTCAGGCCAGAATCACAGGGCCAGACAAGGGTTGGGAACTTGTTGAATTCAATGAAGGGGGGTACTGGTACGAGGTCAGTGGATAGTAGATCTGTTTTGAGAGAAATTTGGTGCAATAATCCAAACTTTTTGTGCATTGAGATTAAAAACTGGTTTCAACAGAAGTATATACATTTGTTTGCTGACTATTGGGCCCAGATGCAGAGAGAAATTCTTCTAGAAGGCCGAGAGCTCTTCCCCAAAAGAGCTAAGAAATGTAGTAGGAAGTAGAATGGACTACGATGGGGGTGATTGTCAGTTACAGAGGAATAGAATTAATGCTATTAGGTGAGATATATTTAAGGAATTTCAGATTCTTTTCATATCTCCTCTCTTTCTATACCGGAAAATCAATTGTTCCCGGTACTATATCTAGTATTTATACATCTTATCGACTTGTACACCCGTACTGAAGCAGTGCAGCATAAAAGCAAAGAAACAACTCGAATAAAAACTTTAAAAGCTAAACACAAAGAAGGAAAGTTCCATATGGTAATAACATTTTAGTGAATAAGTGAATAACTATTACCTTTATGTTTTTCGTGCCAACATTGAGCAGGTATGAATCCGATTCATCCTCCTCCCAATCAGAGAATGATGGTGAGCCATGTGGAAACAAATTTCCAGAACCTGATAAATCGTTCATAGTCACTCTGCGCGAACTCGCACGCCTCAAGTTCTGTTCTCTTACTCAAGTTAACTTTGATTTTATTATTTATAGGTTTCATTATTGCCATTAGTATCATTGCAACTGTTCTTCTTCTTGTTCTAGTCATCATAGTCATCATCATTTTATACATAATTTACCAAATGTATATTTATAGGTCATCATTATTGCTTTTAGTATCATTGCAATTGACCGAACATAGGCAATCTCAAATGTATGTTTTGCATATAAATAATAATCAGTGAATGTAGTGCCTTCAGTTCAACATGAATTAATGCATGTGTTTAATTAGATTGAAATGTAAGAATGCATTTGCAGTTAATTCATTCTATGCGCATGCATTTAGTGTCCAGCATTTAGATTGTGTATTTTGATACTTGGAATTCTTTTTTCAGTTTTTTAAGTTGTCTGAATACACGAGTTAAAAAAAATGCATAATATTCTCAAATTTTCACAATAAAAAATATTATTGTCAAAAATTTTAAAATCTGTATTTTTAAAAAGTTCGAGAGAAAGTGTGCAGCAGGACTTAAATAAAAAACTCAAAGACTCAAGGATTAAAGGAGAACTTAACATCAATTCAAAAATCTGAATTTTGTTAATATTCATACACTGTCACTTCTTACAATGAGTATTTTGTGACAACTCTAACTGTAATTCACTTTATTTGTGTGATGTATTTACTATATATGTGCATATTTAACAACTCCTTTGGCTATTTGAAGTATGCAAAAATAATAACTAACTTCAAATAAAATCAACACGTTAAATTTATATTACATAATAATAACAATAAGATATTAGAGAAAATCAACATAATCATACCCTCAATTATATAATTAAGAGATTTGATAAAAAATGGTAAGAGACAAATTAGTTTTTATTTCCATAAATTTACTATTTTTTTGTCACTACATATATCCTATAAAAATCAAATTTGATGAATGTGAATATTTTATTTAATTTTGTTTACTAAGATTAGTATTCCAAGATATTATTTATACTTTCTCTTAAAATAATCCAATAGTAGAAAACCTTTAGTGCCAATAACTTCATAGATTTGTTTGTTATCTTATTCGTTGTCATATTTTGCATTCCCCGCAATTATTTAATACAAAAAGTATTGACATGCTTATTTCAGAATAAGAGAACAATAACAACAGAGGATCACCCAAAATACCAATAGCTATGATAAAAGGTAGACCTACTTTGTTATATTTCCTAATAAATGTTTTTTAGAAAAACATTTTATTTTACTTAGAAAAATATTACCATATTATCGCACTTTTTATTTATTTTAATTTTCTCTAAAAAATATATTTCTTAAAATTATTGGTCTCAATATTAAGTGCACTTGAGGATATAGTGGAATACCTTCAAAAGTTGTTTCATCAGCATCATTTGATAATTATGTTTAGTTTGCTAATTTAATTCACATTTTTTTTGAGTAAAGGTTGGAGGTCAAATCACTCAACTATTTAATACCATTGTTATTACAACAAAGAATTTCTCCCATCCGGATTTCGAACCCATGACCTTTCACATAGAGACCATGTGCCTTAGCCACTAGACCGAAGGCTAATTCTCTGCTAATTTAATTCAGATTGTTGAAAGCCTTTGCAATTTTTAAAAAAATATTAAAATATACATTAAAATTTAATGGATTTGTATTTTTTTTCTTCTAATTAAATTTACAACTCTAGCTGGAATGAAAGCAATGTGCCTATCTTGCCGGGTGGGCTGACCGTATTGCAAAACGGGTCATGTTTAGTGAGATACGTGGTCTGCCCGAGGATGTTCTACCATGTCTTAAATCTACTCTGTGGAACCTCCATCTGCTATTTTGGGGCTAGAGTCATAGAGTTAGACAAGGGTTGGGATCCTACTGAGTAGAATGAAGGCGGGTACTGATACGAGGGCAGTGGACAGTAGATCTCCATGAGAGAACTTTGGTGCAATAATCCAATCTTTTTGTAGAATGAGATTAAGAATTGGTTTCAACAGAAGTATACGCATATGTACACTGACTAAAGGTCCCAGATGCAGAGGGAAATGTTGAACCCTATGTTTAAAAAACTCGTAATTTCATCATCATTTGTAATATCTGTAAACTTAAGGGTTATATTGAAAAAAAAATCCAATTTCTTAATTGTTGAATTACGTTATTTTTTTCCTATGTTACCTGACGCTCCTAAAAACCCATCGTAACTGACACCAACATGTCTCCGATACAGTCACGATATGTATTAGACACGCCAGCTAGTGCGTTGCCTTACGTGGCGTATATATCCTTAGTCCTTTGATACGGTCTCCAACACGCTCACCCATCGTACCCAACACCGACACGCCTCCGATATGGCCACGATACGTATTAGACACCCCAGCTGGCGTGTCACCTTACGTGACGTATTCTTAGTCCTTTGATACGGTCTCCGACACGCTCTGACTCGTCCGGATATGGCCTGGACAATGATCTGACACGACCTGGTCCATAGCTGCTCCCTATGCGACAAGGGGGATTCAAACTGGAGTTGCTGCTGACACCACCAAAGTCACTAACCACTGCAATACTTTACCTTTGATGTTATAATCTATTAGTGTTTATATTTAATGTATATCCAAAACTTTTGCAATTTAATTATATAATACAAGTGTTATTAAATTAATTATATAATATAATAGACGTGTCGTGTCCTTGATTTTTGAGAATTTCCGTATTACCGTATCCATGTCGTATCCGACACAATATCCGTACCCGTATCCATGCAACATAGCTTTTTTTCTGATCAAAATTCATTTAAATGTATGTTTACCTTACATCATAAGGCCTCCACGAAGCAGCTTATGATGGATGACAAAACATAAGTTTCAATTCTGATTTAAGTAGGTTTTAAGTTATAAATTAAATGTAGCTGTCACAGAGGAATTATTTTGCTCGATTTGCAATTTCAATATTGTTACTCTAATTATTAGTTTTAAATTTTTTTCAGGCTCCTTTTTTTCTTGTTAATTATTATTTATTGTTTTTCTTTTTCTTTTATTGATTAGTCACATTACATTTCTTTTATGCTTTATTGGTTACATTATTTATCTTGCAATAATGCTTTATTGACATTATTGTTTGGATGTGTTTTTATTTCACGTATGTTTTCCCTTCCGTTTTATGATAAGATGCGTTTGGCATGGATACAGATAGAAAGTATATATTGTATGGTTTGTTATTACAAGATGAAGCAATTAATTTCTTTAATTCACCTCATAAATATTTATGGGACAAACTTTTTTTTTTTTGTGTATGAATAAGATAGGACATATTTCACAAATATATATATACTATGAGGAGGAATCAAGTTACAACATTTTTTTAGTTACAACAAGTTACAACAAGTTTTTTTTAATTTTGAAAGTCCAAATCGTCGATCCAAGCCATTAGATATGATCTCTATAATAAAATGTGCTTGGAGACTAAATTTTACATTTTTTGAAATTTTTTTACTATTTATTAAGATGGGTACAAAAACTAGTCAAATTCAAACCATTGAATTTTGTACCCATCTTAATAAATAGTAAAAAAATTTCAAAAAATATAAAATTTGGTCTCCAAGCACATTTTATTGTAGAGATAACATCTAACGGTTTGGATCAACGATTTGGACTTTCAAAACTAAAAAAAAAAAGCTTATTATAACTTGTTATAACTCAAAAAATATTATAACTTGATCCCTCCTCATATACTAGTCACTATAAGCGATAATTTCGAGACTTTGTAGCACCGATTTATGAAAATAAATCTGAGGCTAATTGGAAGGGATAACAGGACTCTGTTATTTTGATTCCAGATGTTGACCTTCGTTAACATTCAAGCACAAAAAATATATATTTTTTTCTTGAGATTCACACATAAAAACCTTAAAAGGGTGAGATAAAAACAACAGGGTTCATGTGATCTCTTTCAAATAACATCATATTTATATCCCCGATTTATATACTTAATATGTTCCCTTCCATCATATTAATTTTCTTTTGGATTTCACTTCACTACACTTATTCCGGAATTTAAATAAAACTGAAAATATGATTGTTGACCGGGTACCCCGGTCAGCGATCATCTGACACTGGTCGAGAAACGAACGGTTGAAGGTCAATATCTCGTTCCTGATTTGTCATTTCCAGCTGGCTTTTCGTCAGAAAAATAATTGTCGGACATAAATTTTATATATAATGTTTTTTAAAAAATAGAATAATGCAAGTAATATTTTAAATTTTTTAAATATAATTTACGTTTTCTTAAAATTTTATACCTAATTTAGATATGGTGCATGTCCTACTGATGGATGAGTTTGAGATAATTTTTCTCCAAACTATAAAAAAAAAATTAAGTTTAAATTTTAAAAATAGTCATTATCTTCGGCAGAGAAAAATTGAATTTTATATTAAAAAAACATTGTTTGTTTATCGAGTGTCTAATTTGTTAATGAGTTTAAATCTATTCAATTTTTTTCTCCTGACAAAAATTCTAGATTCGTCTCTGACAAAGGCAACCTCAAATGTATGTTTTCATATATATAATGATCCTTGAATGCAGTGCCTTCAGTTCGACATGAATACATGTTTTAATTAGATTGAAATGTAAAACCATACGTGTGTTTAATTAAATTGAAATGTTAAAGCATGCATTCGCAGTTATTTCATTCTATGCGCGTGCTTTTAGTGTCCAGCATTTAGATTATGTATTTTAATACTTGGAATTCTTTTTTCAATTTTTTAAGTTGTCTGAATACACGAGTTAAAAAAAATGCATAATATTCTCAAATTTTCACAATAAAAAAATATTATTGTCAAAAAAAATTAAATCTGAATTTTTAAAAAGTTCGAGAGAAAGTGTGCAAAAGGAGTTAAATAAAAAACTCAAAGACTCAAGGATTAAAGGAGAACTTAATATTAATTCAAAAATCTGAATTTTCTTAATATTCATACATTATCACTTCTAACATGAGTATTTTGTGACAACTCTAACTGTAAATCATTTTATTTATGTGATGTATTTACTATATATGTGCATATATAACAACTCCTTTAACTAGCTATTTGATGCAAGTAAAAATAATAACTAACTTCAGATAAAATCAACACGTTAAATTTATATTACATAATAATAACAATAAGATATTAGAGAAAATCAACATAATCATATCCTCAATTATATAATTAAGTGATTCGATAAAAAGGGGTAAGATGAGACAAATTAGTTATTTTGAGGCCAGAGGCATAGGGACATACATTATTCTGGTGTTTCATAATCTGGTACAAGTATGAATCTGGTACAGTTTTAGATTTGTTACAAGGGCAGCACCAGTTTTAAGGCTTCACAAATTCAATTTGAATGTGGTTCAATTTTAAGGCTGCTTCGTGGAGGCCTTATATCATACCTACATTTAATATTATATATGTCAAAGCATACCACGAAGGTAAACAGGGGCGGACCCAGAATGTAATAGGGGGGCCAACCGTTTTCTTTGAATTTTGAGTTTTAGTGGTGATTTATCTGTATTGATCGACTTTGTTATCTCCGGAAATATTTTTGCCCTCCTCTAAATGTTTGATTTGTAATTCGGATTAAATTTAGTGTTAAAAATCAAACAAATTTATTTAATTATGATTAGTAATTAGAATTATAAGTTAAAGCATCAGAATTACAAGTCAAAATATATATATTTTTTTATCGAGTACTAATTAGTTAATGATTTTAAATCTAATTAGTTATTTAAATCCAATTCAATATTTTCTTGTCTCCTCTGACGAAAATTCTAAATCCGCTGCTAAAGGTAAACATACATTATACTACTCGTAAGAGATAATAATGGTACACGCGCAGAGTGCACAGGCACCATATGGAAGTCTACTTTTGTGTTTAGCTTTTCAAGTTTTAATTCGAGTTGTTTCTTTGCTTTTATGCTTCATTGCTTCAGTACGGGTGTACAAATCTTTTTTTTTTTTTTTTTTGATTGAAAGGTGTACAAATCAATGAGCTGCAAGGATACTAGATACTAGATAGATACGGTACTTGGAATTTGGAGCAATTAATGAATAATCAAATATTAAACGGTATCCAGACATCCAGTCAAGCGCCCTTTAATTAAGAATTTGGATTTTTTTTCAATATAACCCTTAACTTTACAGATATTATAAATGATGATGAAATTATAAGTTTTTTGTTTTTTGTCTCGAACGAAAATTCTGAATCCAGAATCTTAACTTCAATGCATGCATTCTTTTGTTTTTCTACGTAGTTTTTGGTGTACCGAATGTTATATTTGATATCCTCCAAAGTAGGGGTAGATTTACTGTAGCACGGGGGGCAGCTATCCCTATCTAGATTTATAAAAATAATGCTAAAATTCTGCTTATTTGAGTTCTGCCCCTCCCTAAAATTTAAATTGTTCTTTTAGAGTCTATTTTAAATTGTCTGTAGGCTGTTGAATAGAATCTGGCGGAGCGCATTTCAGTTCTACTTATTTCAACTCGGCTGAGCGGGACTTTTAATTTTTGCGGAGCCTAAAAATGGGCTGAGGCCATCTAAGTTCCATGAATCTGCTTATTACATTTTAGTTAAGTCCAAAAATTGGCTGAGCCCAATAAAAAACTGCTTATTACATTACAGTTCTATGAATAATTTTAGTGGAGCCCATCTAAACTCACGCAGCTTTCTCTGGCCTCTCATTTTCACCCACGCAGCTAGAGTAGACAAAACGTGCAATGCTGTGATTAACATGCCGTGACTTTGGTCTTATATTGTGTTGTGATCAAAATGTTAAGGGATGGTCACGGCCGTAACTATTCACGTGCCGTGTTCAAACGTAACTAGTCACGTTTCTCACATTTAATTATTTTTTCATAATTTAAGTTAGATTCTTCAAGATTCACCATTTGATTATGACCTAACAGTTCTAATTACACGTGACTCGCGTGCCGTGTCGTGATTGAATTTTTCGCATGTTGTGCCGTAACCAAAATGTCAAGAGGTGATCACAGCACGCGACATGAAATAGTAACACGTGTCGTGCCGTTACCGTGACGGAGCTGGCTCTGCAGTGCAATTTTTTGCACACTACACGCAGCTCTCTCTCTGAAAACGAAGTCGCCGGAAATCAAAATTCCATTTTGAATTTGAAAACCAGCAGCACACCAGTGGCGCACATCTCTCTCTGACTCGCGGCAATACACCAGCAGAACAGGCTCGTAATAGTACACCAGCAGCACTTTGGTAGCAGAGCGATATCGAATCTCACAGTAAATTTTGTCTATTAATTAATGAGTTTAAATTTAATAAATTAATTGAATTTAATAAGCTAATTGAATCTGAATTCTGCTTCTCCCTGGCAGAATCCGGCCCTGCTCCAACGTGTACGGAAATTTAAATTTCTGATAGTACGTTTTTATGAAAAACCACACAATCATCTCCTTTTGTTATTTTATTTTTCTTTAATTACCGTTTATATAAAAAAATAAAAGAAAAAAAGAACGAGGTTCTCGTGCTGATGAAATCACGGTTGGGTGTTGTGAGTTGTGACCAATTTAAATATTTAATGCATGCACCAAACCAGGACGACTAATAATAACGTGCACTGTACTATTTTCTGCGATTTTAATAGAGTAGTCGGCTAGTAAGCAAAATAGCAAAACAAATACTGTTTTCTCAACTTCTTAAGACTTCATGAAGCGGTTATTTTTATTAGCTAATTTGTACTTCAACACAAAAGGCCTCGCGAAGAAGATCACATGAGATCCCAGAATCCACTAAATCTGTGCTCCATAACCCGTCGAACCAGATATGACCGACTGTATGATTGATTCCCATATTGTCTTTTCCTCTGCTCCAAAAATTAAATTCTATCAGAAGCATTAAGCATATGTACTTTATTATTTAAATAATGTGATTGAATCTTATCCAGTACGGACAATCCATTTCGTTCTGAATTGGACACATTAGAAATTTTTTTTTTTTATAACCATAATTAGAGAAAAGTTTTTGAGTGAGTTTATGGAAGTATGTATATCACGGGTTGTTACTGTGTTACGGCTCTATATTTGAGTTTTCAAATTTTAATGGTCGATCCAAACCGTTCATCTTATTCTTCATATTAATATGTGTTTGGAGACAAAATTTTATATTTTTTGAAATTTTTTTACTATTTGTTTTAAATATTTAGAAAATCACTTGATCTGAAAATTCTGGACCATCCAAAAATAATGATTTTTAATAAATGTAAAATTTTGTCTCCAAACACATATTAATATGGAGAATAAGATGAACGGTTCGGATTGACCATTAAGATTTGAAAACTCAAATATAGAGCCGTAACACAGTAACAAATAGTAATATGCATAGTATCATAGACTCACTCAAAGTTTTTTATGAAACCAATATGAATATATTTTCTTTTGTTTGGGATCGAAATGGCAATTCCATCTCAGGTATGTTTACAATTTTTCAACTTAATTTTTTTCTCGAAATCTGTGAAAACGGTTGAGATCGAAATGAAATTCAGGCAAAAAAGGAGACCGAGATGACATTTCGGTTCTTATAATTTTTGTAAAAAATAGTACTCATGTTGGCTTCATAAATTTTTTTTCTAATTGTGGTTTATAAAAATAATTCGACAAATTATGTATTTTGCATGCGATAGAGAGAATGAATGATATTTTAGAAAGTTAATCTCTTTATTTGAAAAATAAGGAAATTAAGGAGGATCAAAGTAAGATTTTTTAACTTATAATATATTATAAATATTTTAACTTATTTTATAAGTGAGTATTAATTATTACTAAAATAAAAGGAGGACTGTTAAAAATTGCATGATAAATTGACAATTGAGTACATATGTTATTTGCAGCGATTTTTATTAATACCAAAAAAAAAATATTTTTATCAAAATAACCTGAATTTTTTTTTTTTAAATATAACCAAACCGGCAGAATCACGGTCCAGTAGGCATTAATCCGACCTGTTAGTGCACCCCCCCCCTTCTTCCCTTATCTGTTTAGCGAACAGCAGAAAAAAAAAAAAAAAACAAGCCACTAGTGCCGCGCCCACCCAGCCCCGCCCAGTTCCGCCAGCGCCCGCCGCCCGGCTCTGCCAGGTGCACCCTCTCTCTCTGCTGCCCCTCTCTCTCCCTCTCTCTTCTGCCTCTTTCTTTCCCTCTCTGTCTCTTTCTGCCTCTCTCTCTTTCTCTCATAACAGGGACTGTGGTACCCCTGGCTGTCATGAGGGGAGTGGTGGTACCCCTGGTTGTCATTAGGAGAGTGGTGGTACCCCTAGCTGTCATAAGCCGAATTGTCATAACCTGAAGGTCCAGCAGGGGGAGCCCTAGAAGGTCCAGCCCTAGCCGCACTAAAAGGTCTAGCCCCGGCCTGGGGAACCCTCCTGGAATATAAGTCTATCATCGCGACCCCCCTAGACTCAAATTGTTGGTACACAGCTTTCCACAACTCCTCATCTGTTATAGGAAAAGTCACAAAGTAAAGTCTACCCGCCCCAGTCCGTTGTGTGTTAATTCGGGTAGCCAATTCTAAGTCATACCGGTTGGGGTTTATACCAGTCTTTTCGTATACTAGTTGCTTAAGTTCAATAAATGTGGTTCTTTCATTAACCTGCAACCCGAATGAGGCATCTTTCGAGTAATACACGCCCTCTACACCCTTAGTTAACTTACCGCCCATGTACAGTGCAACCAGCATTTTTTTCTTAACAAACTACATTTAAAAATAAAATTCATAAGAATTACAGTATAATAGATTCATTATTTTTTACAATTTAAAAGTTAATTATAATATTAATTAAAGACTAATTTATAGTATAATAATTATTAATTAAAAATTAAACAGAAAATAATTAAATAAAAAATAAAATACCTGTAGCAATCGCCTCTAAATCACCTAAAATCGCTTCAAAATCGCTAAAATCGCTCTCTCTTTCTTCTCTGTGGTATAATAAATGATATTGTGTGCTGGAGAGAGAGACAGAGATGTAATATGGCAGCATACTGGACCGCCAGGATGACTGGCGGTCTGGTCCATAGTGGACCGCCCAGATCCCTGGCGGTCTGGTATGGAAGTGGACCGCCAGTGAACCTGGCGGTCTGGTTGGATTTTAAAAAAAAAAAAATTCAGGTTATTTTGGTAAAAACTTTTTTTTTTTTGGGTTATTAATAAAAATGGCCGTGTTATCTGTAAATGCGCGTTGTATTATGATCTTTTGCTAACCAATTTTGAATAGTTTGACAACTTAATTTGGGTTAATTTTGTCTGATTTTTATTTTTGAATAACATGTATAATTGTACTTTTTTTTTTATGAACTAACCAAAATTATGACATTGCTACGATTCTTGAAAAGAAACTCCTAATTAAGGAACCTTAACCTTTCTCAAATTTTTTTTTTTTGTTTTTTGCTTTTTTCTCCTTTTTTAAAAAATAAATAAAGAGCCTTAACAATTCCTTTCTTTTATTTTTACAATCATACCCCACAAAAATCTAAAAAAAAAAAAAAACGTGACAGTGCTATTGGTTCATATAGGGCATTTCTTCCCCTTTTTGCCATTCATTTTTTAAACAAACAGTGACATTAATCGCCACTGTTCCTTTAATTTCGAATTTATTACGGCACGATTGTAATAATAGGAGCTAAAAGAATAATAGTATTATTAGGAATTATTTTGATAAATAAAAATAAAGAAACTATAATTTTGCGATTTCAAAATTCAAATAGTTTATCCGAACCGTTCAATGTGATATCCATATTAAAATGTGCTTGGATACCAAATTTTACATTTTTTCAAAATTTATTATTATTTATTTAGAATTTTTTAAATTGTTATTTTTCAATGATCCAAAAATCACCTGAAAACAATAATTTTGTACCCATCTTAATAAATACTAAAAAAGTTTAAAAAAATATATAATTTGGTCTCCAAACACATTTTAATATGGAAATCATGTTGAACAGCTCGGATCGTCTATTTGAATTTTAAAATCGGAAAAATGACTTATAAAAATATGACGTAAAAATGTATTACTATAAAATAGTGCAATTGAATCTCTCCTTATTTATTAAATATATATGCTAAAAAAGGACGCATCACTGACCATGAAAATGGAGAGGATGCAGAGCACAGGTCATAAGGAACACATCACATCACATCACATGGTGTGTCCGTCCGGAATTGCCTAAAAAGAGAGATATAATACTAATAAGAGTGAGTCTATGGTACTATGCATATCACGGGTTGTTACTGTGATACAGCTCTATATTCGAGTTTTCAAATCCTAACGGTCGATCTGAACCGTTCATCTTGTTCTCCTTATTAATATGTATTTGGAGACCAAATTTTATATTTTTTGAAATTTTTTTACTATTCTTTTAGATATTTAGAAAATCACTTGATTTAAAAATTCCGGACCATCCAAAAACAATGATTTTCAATAAATCTAAAAAAAATAGTAAAATAATTTCAAAAAATGTAAAATTTGGTCTCCAAACACATATTAATATGGAGAACAAGATAAACGGTTCGGATCGACCGTTAGGATTTGAAAACTCAAATATAAAGCCGTAGCACGGTAACAAATCGTAATATGCATAGTACCATAGACTCACTCTACTAATAATATAGTGGTTCCGCTTTAAGATTCGTGTCGGATTAAAACCAACTGCCAGATCTCATTCTACACGGTGAGGTATTGCACTGGATCTGAATTCCATCTAACAAAGGCCAAAGCAAAAGAGAGAAGAAGGAATGACTTCATGAATATTAACTTCAACAAACGCATATAGTTAATTTAAACTTACATTCAATTTAATGTGTATTTTAGTATTCATCGAGTGATGATGATGCCTTTTATTAGGGAGATACAATTTAAATGGTACACTTAATTTAAAAAGAGAGGTTAATTTCAAGAAATAGATATTTCAATAGTGAACATTTATGATGGGCCTTCAAAGTATTTATTGAGGTTCATGCACCCTCAAATGCATGAGTCAACAATGTGACCACATTAATAATTCGATTCTTTTGGTTGTTTGGAGATGGACACAGGTCTCTTCACTGTATATTCATTGTACATGTGGTTTGATTATGATGGTATGAAAAATACCGTTTACACTATCTTCTCGGAAACAAATATTCCTCTTGAGATTAAAATATTTATGTGGTTTGTTAAGGAAAATAAAATTTTAACCAAGGGTAATTTAGTCAATAGGAGCTGGCAGGATGATATTACTTGTTCATTTTTGACCATTTGTTTGTTACCTGCTATTTAATTAAATCTATTTGGACATGGATAGCTGATTTTAACAATTTTACTTTCAATTGTGACACTGTTTTAGACCTTTGGCTTTTAGATGCTTGGATTTCTCTTAAAGATCGAAAATTAATAGAACTTATTTGGGCTGCTACAATTTGAGTTGTCTGATTAGCTCGGAACAAAGTGTGTTTTAATAGTTCTACCATACCTACTTGTAAAGCCTTGGTTCCCAAATAATTGCCCTTACTTTTTTTTGATGCAAATCAAATATGGATAACTTTTTTTTTAAATTAACTTTGATTTTAAGATGTTACAAATTTAAATCAGGCAGGCAATATTATCATTCTGTCGGATTCTGATACCCCGGATGAGAAAAGCAACACAAGGGATTCTAAGAAGGATCCAACTCTTGGACTAGAGATATAACTCTGCTGTTTTTCCAATTCTAACCATTCAAAATTTTCTATTTACGTCTCTCTATAAAAAAACTTTTTTATGCACAAATCTCAACAAATTTGAATGATTGAGATCCGAAAAGCAGTAGAGTTCATTCCTTGGACTAGAGAAATCTACTTTTACTTAGACTGGTGGTTATTGATTCTCTTACTGTTGGCTGTTTTGTATTTCTAGTTTTATAATATTCTAGTACTTCTACTGCCATATTTGTATGCTTATGTTCTTAGATATCCCATGTTGCTTTCCAATTTGTGGATTAGTTCTTTAGATGTTGTTATTTTCCTTTCTGTTGTTGGCGATATTGTACGAACTATTTTGTTTTTAAGGAAACAGGTGGGCGCTCCCCACTTTTGTAAAAAAAAAAAAAAAATTCGATTCTTTTGCATATCCACCTATCTATACTAATCTATAGAAACCAAACATCACTGTTATTATTCTTTTTACTTTAACAAACTAGAATTCTCCACAAAACTAGCTTGATAACAGATAGGGTTTGCCACAAAAATAAACACCAGCAAACTACATCAGTTCTTAACTTTGTAAAAATGCAAATCATTACAAATTCTATCTTTGCCATGAGAAAATTCTGTACAAATAGTCAAATACCAATAGTTTTGATAACATGTAAGCACATGAAACAAGACTGGTACCGGATTCACTGGTGCATGAGACAAGAAATAACAACTATGTAAGAAATTACACACTTATTTATCTGAAAATGATTACTCACGCACCACATGTCTATATGAGCCCGTGTCCCACCAGGTACCCAAGGTACAATCAAACAAAACAGACGGCCCAGATTAATCTCAGCTGGGTCAAATTCCATTCGGTGCCTATTAAAACTATAGGAGGTATGCTTTGCGATTCATGCCAAGTACAAAGAATGGTCCGGATTTGACACTTGCACTCAGGTACCTGGAGTGATACGGATTCCGTCTATATACCAGTAATTGATCAGAACATAAGAGACGAGACAAAATGTCATTAGGTGGTCAAAATCTGGAAAAAGAGAAGTTGGATTAATGTGACAATTCAAATCACATGAACCAGCAGCAATAGTGTATAGCAATAATTATTAGGCCTACAGTTAAGGTGGTTGAGGGATCAGGATTTAATTTTTGTTGGTCTGGTCCCATATCCTATTATGCATTAATACAAATAGCAATTAGTAAAAATAAAGAATGCTCAATGAACAACATAAAAATCTTAAGGCACAGTCAAAATGAGCAAAAGCCTCCATTGATTGTACTTGATATCTATATACCAGTACTTGATCAGAACAGGAGACGAGACAAAATGTCAGTAGGTGGTCAAAATCTGGAAAGGAAGTTGGATTAATGTGACAAATCAAATCTCATGAACCAGTACCAATAGTGTATAGCAATAATTATTAGGCCTACAGTTAAGGTGGCTGAGGGATCAAGATTTAATTTTTGTTGGTCTGGTCCCATAATCCTATTATGCATTAATACAAATAGCAATTAGTAAAAATAAAGATTGCTCAATGAACAACATTAAAATCTTAAGGCACAGTCAAAATGAGCAAAGGTTTCCATTGATTGTACTTGATCATATCATGTATATGAGAAAAAAGGAAACAGAAACCAAAGTATGTATATTAAAGATACTACAAAATTTTGTGGATTTGGTGTTTTCATGTCCATGCCATTTAAATTAAACATGTACATACATCATTGAAGAGAAAAAGAAGAAGACCCATTAAGAAGCTGACGATGGGGGCTACTGCACCTTGCAAGCGTATAGAAGAAGCGAAAAGCCAAGATGAGCTTCAGGCATTGTGACTGTACCAGGGGCAGTGTAAAACATGAAAACGGCAGCATTAGTCCGGGACCCGAAGAGCCAGCTGTGGACGTCCCAAAGCACCTCAACAGGGGCATCGTCGACCACGATGGTCTGGTTGCCCCTGAATTTCCAGGGTAGTCTCTTCACCTGCATCACGCGCTTCTTGTCAATGCGGATCTCAAGACAGGGCTCCTTTCCCTTGGAGCTGCTGCTGGGGGAGGCGTCACATTCGCATTCAATTGCAATGTCATGCCACCTGCCACCGTCACAAAAGCAAGCCCGGGCAGTGTAGACCTTATTGCCAGAGATATGTTGCTTCTTGGTCACACAGACAGAACTGGGACCGGGGGAAGGGCTAGGGTTAGAAGCACCGGTTATGTGGTAAGCCTCCGCGGCAAGATCGCCAATAAGAAGCACCATCTTTTGGCCGGAGATAATGGCAACGTAGAATCCCCCTGATGGTTCTGGCCCAGGGCCGAGGTCAAACTGTGAGGTGGAGAAATCCCAAAAGACATGAAGCCGGAGAGTGGGCCCGCATTGAGTGCTCTTCGAACCCTTGGGCTTCGACTTGAGTTTGATGTCAAGCAAGGAAAGCTGCTGCTTTTTGTGAGCAGCATAATCTATGAGAGAAATGCTGAGCCCAATCTGACCTAACACTGTCTTCGACCAAACCACTGTCATCCTGCATTCTCCGCCACGCTGCCTGTTACCATGATCTAGCAATGTTCGGTAGACGCACGTCACCGCACTGCTCTGACCAGGGGACGATGAATCCGCGATCTGTACACCGCTCTCGCCGAAACAAGAAGGGAAATCTCTCATTCTCTCTTCTTCTCTGATCGATTACAGTGAGCGAGAGTGACTGACAGTAACACCGACAAAGTAAAATGGGTAGTCAAGAATGTTTGATTGCCGCATTGGATAAAGAAATTAAGATCTGATGCAATCCAAGCACAGATCGAAAAAGGGGAAAGTGGTGAAGAAAAAGAAAAGAGAAGATTTTAGTCAGATGAGAAGGAATGAGAAGAAATCGACGAGAAGGGGAGTTCTTTGCTTGTTCGTCGCTTGGAAGAAAGATACAGTTGGGTGGGTTGGGTTGGGTTTTGGCCTTACTTTCTTAGTACTATTTATTTATATTTAATTAACCCCACAATATCTAAATATTTTATTGCTAGATAGGGTCCGGAATTTATCCCATGGCCTGCTGTCAAAGAATTCACATCCTCTCCATTACCTGATAAAGGAATCTTTTACAATTAGTAGATCTATACCGTTCTTTTTAAGTTGACACGAATCTCAAAGTCCAATAATACTACCTCCCATGCTAACCTGAATCTCAAAACCGACTGATATTTAATCTTAAACTGTAAAGTTAGAATAATCCTCTACAATATTTAAGAGGATACAAATCCGGTGTTCAAACTCCAAAGGTTTCCTGTTTCGTTAGATTAGGATGATATTTATAATTGAGAAATAGATCTTTAATTGTTTTGGAAACAAATATAAAAGTATTTTGTCCTTCATTTGATAACATAACAAATGGTGAAAAAACAATTTTCTATATTTACCTAATCACTCAATTAGACGGTGTAAAAAGTCCTTTGGATGAGCTCCGGTTCAAAGGGCATCAGACAATACATTTTAAAAAAAAACCATCATCAAATTATTAAAAATTCTGAAACCAATTTGATTACAATTTTTTTTTATAAAACACTATCACATCCGGGCTTGATATTCGGTATTGTATTTTGGAAATTGAACTTCAAACTCGGTATTGAGTTTGAACCCATTTTAATCTATTTTTCTCATACAATGTCACTGAAAATCTTCGCTTTCATTTAATTAGTCAATTTACATTGTAACTTTGTAAGCGCCATGCGCATGGCGCTTATAACTGTCGGGTGGAATTCGTATCCTCTGAGATATCTCAAACTTTGCGTGACTTTATAAAAAATCCTAACCGTTTAAATACGTTCTGCACGAATCTCAAAGCACACATAATACTGACCCCTTACATCACCCCTGAATAGGCACCGGACACGTGTCACACGTCGTTCATGCAAAAGTTGAGACATCTCGGAGGACACGCACTCGTTGGGGTGCCGGGCAGGGGCATAATGGGAATGGAAATTGGTTGCGGTCACCGTCAACTATGGATTTCAAATTTTCAATTCCTCTCCGGTAGTCCTAGACAGATCATGGGATTGTTGAATTTTTACAGAGGCAGAGTTGAGCCAAATTATTTTTAAGTTTATAATTATTTAGAATATAAGTATGATTTTCTATTTTTTATGAGAAAAGCGTAGGAGATAGAAGCATACTTTGGAAAAATTATAGAGTTGGGTATAATTTTATAAATTTTTTTTTTGAGAAAAAAAAACAGTAATAGAAAATATATTTTGAAAGCTTTTTTGAACAGCTTTGCTACTGAATTTTAATTGGAAGGACCAAATCAGATGTTACCCAATTACCTAGGTGCTAAACTAAGCTGGCTTAATTTAATCGGAAGTTCAACTCCACGTGAATCGTCTGATTTGAAATATACGGTTTAGATCATTGTGGAAAAACCCAAATCATGATTTCTCAAAGCTGGAGCCTGGAGAGGAGTGAGTCCTTGTAAAATTACAAAGGCCCAAAAGCCTGGAAATCCAAGTATAGATGGGCTTTTATGTTAGTAAATAAATATTAATAAGAGTTTGAAGGAATTTTGGGCCTTTAAATAGACTTTTGGGCCTTTATTCCAGTGCATTACACGCACTCCACGGGGAAAAGATTTTAACAGATTAGATTTGGCTCCATGCAGCGCAATGATTATAGAATCAAAAGAGGGTTGCACATGGTGTGTGCGCTGCATGAAGCTAAAAATTCCCTGTTAAAATCTTTGCCCACTCCACGTGAGTGGAAACTTGAGAACATCTCTAGTCAAAAGTCAAAACCAATTAACTGTTAAAGAGTACAGTTGCTTTTCTTACATTACACTATAGCTTGTAGCATAGAGCTGAGGTTTTTTTGTTTTGTGGTTGGCAATTATATAAAGAGTACCTTGTGCTCTGAAAAAAGTATTCTTTGAGTGTGTTTGGACTTTGGATCGTCAAACAATATTCTTTGAGTGTGTGGCAATATTAGAAGAATACTAATATTTAATTAGTGTAAAAATGTTATTTGGAATAATACAAATATAGGTTAGATTTTATATTTTGGAAATGTGCTTTGCTGAGAAAGTGCTGAAGAAACAGAGAGGGCATAAAAAAAAAAAGAATATATATATATATATATATATATATATATAGGAACATGCTAGCATGCTATGCATAGCATAGAACCCCTCCATGCAACGGCTTGGATTTTGACTTTTCAAAATCCTAACGGTCGATCCGAACCGTTCATCCTGTTCTCCATATTAATATGTGTTTAGAGACTAAATTTTATATTTTTTGAAATGTTTTTACTATTTCTTTAGATTTATTGAAAATCGCTGTTTTTTATGGTACAGATTTGCTGAAAAAAGCGATTTTCAATAAATCTAAAGAAATAGTAAAAAAAATTCCAAAAAATGTAAAATTTTGTCTCCAAACACATATTAATATGGAGAACAAGATGAACGGTTCGGATCGACCATTAGGATTTTGAAAACTCGAAATCCAAGCCGTTGCATGGAGAGATTCTATGCTATGCATAGCATGCTAGCATATTCATATATATATATATATATGAGGAGGGATCGGATGAAACCGTTTTTTGGTGACATTGGATGACAATGTCCATTTTTGAAGTTTCAAAGTCCAAATAGGCGATCCAAACCGTTCAACTTGATGGATATATTAAAATCTACTTGCATATCAAATTTTATATTTTTTTGAATTTTTTTTACTATTTATTAAGTATTTAATAAAATCGCTATATTCGGACCGTTGAATTTTTGTACCCATCTGAATAAATCCAAAAAAAATTCAGAAAAATATAAAATTTGATCTACAAGCACATTTTAACATATCTATCAAGTTGAACGGTTTGGATCGACTGTTTGAATTTTAAAAATGGACGGTGTCATCCGATCCCTCCTATATATATATATATTCCATAAAGTGCGAGAAAAGCCTGGAATTTTTAGTATGCCGAACAATTTTTATTTATTTTGAGTAAATGTTACAAGTTAAGTCATCAAATTATCTAATATTCATAAAAATAAATCTACAATACGAATTTCAAATCTGTGAATTTTCATACAAAGAGTGTTGTATTTGTCACTTAATCAAAAACTGATTCTATCTATCGTAAGGATGGAATGCCGAACAATTAAGTTATTCTTCACATCCTTAATTTACAGAGAGCTCAGTAAGATTTAAAAAAAAAAAGAATTTCTTAGCAAGAGAGCCTATGAGAGTTTATACAAAGAGAATTGGTTTACTTTTATAATATGACAATGCAGAATAACAAACCAGGTTAAGATACGGTGTTGTGTCATGTCTCATTTTTCATTTTTTTTTAATCTTTTTACACAGTTTCTAAACTAAAAAAACTAGTCTATCAAGTCATGTAACCAATTTTGATTAATACAAAATTGGAACTATATATACTCTTAATTTTCTTTTAAAAAAAATTAGTTTATTATTATATCTCATGTGTGGCTCAATTTTCTCCCACTTATAAGGGTTCATGGACCTACTTATTAATTAATTTGTCTGTTGTTTCCATTAATAAATTGAGATAAATATAATAACAACACTATATTAACTTCATGCAGAGTCACATGGAGTTAATACAAAAACACATGACTTGTGTTGTTAATAATTAAACAATATATTAATCCAATCCTATATATGTTTAATTGTAGTTGATTAGTCATATACAGGTCAGTAATTTAAATACTATTTTATTCATCATTAAAATAATACATTAGTAGCATGCATTATTTTGGGAACTCATTTTTACAGCGTGAGATTCTGTGCGTACAGAGTTTGAATTTTTCACGGACCAAAATGCCTCTGCAACGAAGGCAGGGATCAATCTGGGCAGGAGAAACAGGGCAGGGATCGAGCTGAACAGGGGTCTTTTGGTCCATTAAAAGTTCAAGCGCTGTACGCATCAAAATTTAATCTGTACAAATGGGTTCCCATTATTTTGGAGAAACATGCTCTTTGTGTGCATGCTTCAGTTGCTGGTTTTGGAAGGTTTCATGAGGGAGTTTGTTTTTGGGATTCAACTAATTAATTAATTAATACCGTGTTAACATGGGTATCAATTAATGTATTTATAAGAGCTGGTTTTATGTCTTTGAAATTTGTATAGGATTAATATTTAACTTTCAATTAAATTATTAAATAAGTTTGTATTTAATTTGTTTCCGGCAAAATACCTTTACCCTTGGCCAAATCTTTTATTGATCAAAGTTTAATTCTTATTAATTAATTTGTTATAAAATATTATGACGATATTTAATGGACTAATTGAAAAAGAAAAAGTCTTTTGCACGTGCGGATCTGTGGACACGTGTTCAGGTGGAAGAAATGAAGTACACTTATTTCCTTGCTGTACTCGGAGTTAGATTTTTTTTTAAATTGAATCAAATTTAAATATTTTAACGAAACAAGTAAGTTGGACTTATTATTATTATTTTTTTTATAAAAAACAGTTTCACCGTTTGTATGAAAGTGCAGCCAGCTATTATGCTTACTTTTTTGCCTTAATCGATCCATAAGATCTCCACCGATTCATAAAAACAAAATATAGTGTGCTTGTTTTGTTGATATATTTAAATTTATTCTATTTTTAAAAAAATCCCCTCGGAGTTGTTAGTATTTTTTTTTAGGAAAAATTGTGAAAATGCCACTCCAAAACTTTCAAATTGTGAAAATGCCACTCTAAACTTTGAAATTGTGAAAATGCCACTCCAAACTTCATTAATTTGTAATTTTGCCATTTATACTCAATTCTTATACTATTTTTATTAAAAATTAACTGAAAAATATTAATTTGAAATACATATTTCAGAATTACACAACCCGATACAGAAATACGTATTTCAAAACAATATTTTTTTCAATTAATTTTTAATAAAAATAGTATAAGAATTGAGTATAAATGGCAAAATTACAAATTAATGAAGTTTGGAGTGACATTTTCACAATTTCAAAGTTTAGAGTGGCATTTTCACAATTTTCTCTTTTTTATGTTTTTAAATAGAGGGAAGGTTTAGAAATACAAGTATAGAAGTTGTTGTAATAATCACATTAGAAAGGTTAAACACTTAACAGAGTTTAATTACATTATAGAGCATCTTACAAATTTCATTGCTAATTACAAAATCATCAAAAAAAAATTTAAACAAAAATAGCTAGGAGTGTAACCAAAAGAAAAAAAAAAGCTAGGAGAAAGGAACAACCTTTCTTCCAACGCAATCAATACCTTAACCCTCCATGCAACCTTAGAAGAACTCTTTTCTCTCTATATTATTCCGAAGGGTATCATATTAAACCTCCATTCACTCAAACCCTATTCCATCTCCAAATTAAATGGCTTCAAAAATCATCATAACCATACAAATTCTCATTCTTCTCTGGGTAATACTACCACTCATCAAAGCACAATGGCAGCCAAATTCCTTTGAGGCCTCCTTGTTGCACCAAGCATGCTTCAACACGGAGAACCGCACCGCATGCCTATCCCGCATCAGTACTGCGCACCGGCAAGGTGCCAACGGTCCCATACCGATCCTACATGCAGCAATAAATGGTGCCCTTGAAGAAGCGACCGAAACCATTGAGCGTGTGTCGGACATGTCGGCTGTGTCGAATGACATTAGGGAAGAGATGGCGGTGCATGATTGCGTGGAACTTCTCGGTTACTCGTCAGATGAGTTGAAGTGGTCCCTCGAGATGATGGAAGAAATCGACCCGGAAGTCGGGAATTCGCACCGTGAAGAGAGCTTACGTTCGTGGCTCAGTGCGGCATTGTCGAACCAAGAGACATGCATGGAAGGGTTCGACGGGACCGACGGCCGCCTTCATGTTCATGTGGAGAGCAAGGTTGGTTCATGTTTTTGTCTGATGATTAAATTAAGGAAGACAGTTTTGTTATCTAACTTCTTAAACTACCTCATTTATTAAAGGAAATAAACACCTTGCTGAATTCATGCACAGAAAAAAGTTTTCATATATACCTTGCTAACAAAATAATAAATCTAAATTCTTATCTTAATAGGTAAGGCAATTGACACAGCTAGTGAGCAACATCCTAGCTCTGCATAAGCGCCTACGAAGCATCATTCCACACATGGTACACGAAAACAACACCGGTAGCAGCACAACCTTCGATTTGCCGCCACTGCCAGACTGGCTGACAAGAGATGACGAGGAACTGATGCGCAAAAGAAGGAGATCGGTCCATGCCGATTCAGTCGTGGCGTTAGATGGTACTGGACATTTCAGGTCGATAGGCGAGGCGATTAACAACGCTCCGAGTCATACCTCAAGGAGGTATGTGATATATGTAAAACAAGGGGAGTATAAGGAGAATGTGGATGTGAAGAGGAAGAGGAGGAATATCGCATTGATGGGGGACGGCATTGGCAAGACGGTGATATCGGGGAGTCGGAGCTTCGCCAGTGGATGGACAACCTTCAGGAGTGCTACTTTTGGTGAGAATTCTAGCTTTTAACCGGTACCACACTGCCATCATACCAGAAAAAAGAAAAACAAATCCTCACCAAAGAGAAAATGTATTGGGCTGAGGACCTAGTCAAGAGGAATTAAAATTTAAAATGAAGAAGGGGTATGTGTAGAACCAAGTTTAGAATGAACTGGTATTAGCATCCAGGCAACCTCTAGATATATTAGACATTTAGACACCCCAATTTTGTTGGAATACAAAAATGTTTTTAGTAAAACCAACATTAACCAACTTTAAAAAAAAAAAATTGAAATATAGATTTTTATCTTTCATATTTAACATCTTATTATTACAACAAAAAATATTTCTCATTCAAATTTCAAACCTATATAATCTTTCACATAAAAAAATATGTGACTTTACCATTATATCCAAAACCGGTGATTCTTGACCAAAGATTAACCAAATTTTAGTAACTACTATTTTTATTGATGTCTAAGGCAAAACATTATTTTGGTTATATTTGGTGGTTCTAACCACAATGAAAATCCATTTTGTGCAAATCCAAAATGTAAATGGCTTCCTTGAATATATATTTCATAAACCTTTTAATTATCGAAGTAATTAACAATAATTAACCACTAATAAAGACACTTCAAATTTCTAAAAATTCCTTTTCTTTTGCAGCCGTCTCAGGGCCGGGATTCATGGCGAGGGATATAACCTTCCGGAACAATGCAGGCCCACAGGGTCGCCAGGCAGTAGCATTGCGTGTCGACTCCGATCGCTCTGTCTTTTACCGATGCAGCATCGAGGGATACCAAGACACCCTATATGCACACTCCCTTCGCCAATTTTACCGTGACTGCAACATTTACGGCACGGTCGACATAATATTCGGGAATGGCCTCGTTGTTGTTCAGCACTCCAACATCTACAATAGGATTCCGTTGCCGGGCCAACAGGTAACAATCACTGCGCAAGGTCGTAAAGACCCGAACCAAGACACCGGTTTCTCAATGCAGGACTGTTTTGTGGATGCCACGTATCCTACGTACCTTGGTCGCCCGTGGAAACCCTACTCGAGAACGGTTTTCATGCAGTCGTATCTGGGCCCCCAGGTCGCACCTGCCGGGTGGCTCGCGTGGTACGGGAATTTCGGACTTGATACTCTTTTCTACGGAGAGTATATGAATCATGGCCCCGGTGCAGGGCTCGGTGGGAGGGTTAAATGGCCTGGATATCACATTATAAAAGATCCGGCGATGGCGGCTATGTTTACCGTGCGCCGGTTTATCGATGGGCTCTCATGGTTGCCAAATACTGGGGTGATTTTCACAGCTGATTTGGATGGATGAGTACAGAGTACATAAATATTTTGATAATTTTTCTCCTTTGTTTTTCTTTTTTTTGATGCCTGGTTTAATAATATATTTCTTCTTTCATTTTTTTAATTAGGATTATCATAGAGAAAGTTCTTAGATTAATATGGACTAGATGTATTCAATTGCTTACAAAATGTTTGTTGACTGTTCAATTTAACCAGAGAGGTATAGTATCAGAATAATTATTTTAACAAATTAGTCCTATATTTGTTTTTGATACAGCATGTGGAAATATTTCTCTGTGGATAAATGCTAATTTATGTCCTTTTATTTTTTTCTCATTGTTTATGTTGGCATAATTAGCAATTTAGCAATTGACAAGACATTAGAGTACCTTTTTTTTTTAATCTTAATACCAAAAGATTGCTGTGATATTTGATTACAATTATTTATATTATTAAATTTCAAAATTATAACACTTTAAATAGTGGGGATGCATATTTAATTGGCAATATAGAAATGAATCCTTAAACCCTAAACTGAGAGATATATATATTCAGACATAAAGATGCGTGGTTATACATTGGCTTTCTAAAATGCTCTGTTAAAATTTGAGAGAAAAAAATTATCTGATTGAACCCTTATTTTTATGTAAAATCACAATACAATGCTAGACTATATAAGATGAGGAAATGTTACAGGGACAAATCCGGAAAAAGAAAATAAAGAAATACATAATAAAGAGTAGAACTAAGGTGTTCTAAAGTTCACCCAGTCTTTGGTGAGCTCAAGTCTAAAATTTATCAATTTGATTTTAAATGACGAATTTGAATCGTTGGAACCTGCCTACTTACGAGTGATGCATCTACATATGAAAATTTTAAATATTTGAATTAATTTAGTTTAAAGTCAAGTAGTCAAAATTAGAAGGTTAATAAATAAATTTTAATGCATTCATTTTTTGAACGTATTTTAACCACTTGATTCTATGTAAAATTAATTTCAAAATTATATTTTTTTACATGTAGACGCATCATTCGTAAAGTAGATAAATTTTAACAGTTTGAATTCACAGTTAGCCGATTCCATGAATTTTAGACTTGAATTTACCAAAAAACTTGGTAAACTTAACAACACCCTAGTTCTACTCCATAATAAATGTTAAAATGTGTTTCCATTTTGTTTGGCGTTTCAAGGTTAAATTTAAAACTTTGTTATAAGCCTATCAATTCTTAATCTGACTTTAGCCTACGGGCATTGTAACACGCAAAAAAAAATGTTCTTAATTTGACTTTAGCCTACGGGCATTGTAACACTAGAATTCGCCAATTCGGTTCTTAAAAAGGACCCCCAAAATTTAAAGGGAGAGAAAAAGTAGGCTGCACTGCAAAATTTAATGGGCTAAAATGAAGCACACGGTTCGGTTCCTTTAGGCCGAGATTTTTATTTTTACTCAATTATTAAAATATTTTAATAAAAATAACCGGTGTTTGAATTTTTTTTTTTAAAAATGTCCAAAACGTGGAATAAATCCACAACCCGAATAAAAATTCAAAACTGTGGGATTTTTCCACGGCCTAAGATTTTTAATCGGAACTATGGAAAAATTCCATAGCCTGGAGATTTTTTTTTGGTTTTTTTTTTTTGTTAAAGCTTGTCGTATTGTTGTTCTTAATTTTATTGTGTTCTTTATTTGTTATTTTTAAAGCTTGTTGTATTGTTGTTCTTAATTTTATTGTGTTCTTTATTTGTTATTTTCAAAGCTTGTCGTATTGTTATTACGAAACTAAACTACACTAAAACAAAAATTATAAAACTAAACGCAAAGCATAATAAAATATAACAAAACAAAACTCAAACAAAAACAATAACTATAAAACAAAACTCAAACATAATAAAACATAATAAAACTAAACTACACTAAAACTAAAACAAGAACTTCTCACTATGACGTGATAAACGCTATTTAGAACTTTAGTTGGAATAATTAGCAATTTAGTACTTGACAAGACATTAGAATACTTCTTCTTCTTCTTTTTTTATCTTAATACCAAAATATTGCTGTAATATTTGATTACAATTATTTATATTATTAAATTTCAAATTATAACACTTTAAATAGTGTGGATGCATATTTAATTGGCAGTATAGAAATGAATCCTTAAACCCTAAACTGAGATATATATATATATATATATATATATATATATATATATATATATAGAGTTGGGCTATGGTGCATTGTAATATATGGAGGAGTTTGTGCATTGAACCATAAATTTAAAATTCAAAATTCAAATGGTCAATCCAAACCGTTCATCTTGTTCTCCATATTAATATGTGCTTGGAGACCAAATTTTATATTTTTCTGAATTTTGTTACTATTTATTAAGTATTTTACAAAATTGTTGATCCAACGGTGGCTGCTGATTTTACTGTTTTGTTGAGCCACCGTTGGATCAACAATTTTGTAAAATACTTAATAAATAGTAAAAAAATTCAGAAAAATGTAAAATTTGGTCTCCAAGTACATATTAATATGGAGAACAAGATGAACGGTTTGGATCGGCCATTCAGATTTTGAATTTTAGATTTATGATCCAATGCACAAACCTCTTCATGCATTGCAATGCACCATAGCCCAACTCCTAGTATTAGTATTATTATTATTATCACTTTTACTTTTATATTTATTATTTATTATTTTTATTACTACTTATTTTTATTTTATGATTGTAATTGAGTTTTATTTCTAGCTTACTCTAACTTGTTTGGGACTAAATTAAGGCTTGGTGGTAGTTATTGTTGTTGTTATTTGTATCAATAAGTTGCATATCTAAGTTGTTTTTGTATTTATTTCATTTTCAGACATATCAATCAGTTGTTTTATTTGAATCATGTTTATCATTTGTACCATATTTCTTACAGCAACGAGGCTTCAATATTTCAGCACTTTTGTAGTAGATGTTTTTTCATATATTTATAATTTTCAGTTCATTTTTAACTGTTCAAACTAGTTTATTAATAATTCAATTTTGTTTGAACAGTAATAGATGTGTATGACTAAAATATCTCATTGTTTTTTTGCTCTAATCATGTGCCACATACTTCTCTGTTTTCAAAGTCAAACAGTCGACTCGAACTGTTCAACATAATTTTTATATTAAAATATACAAAATAATTATTTTAACCATACACAATATTTAAATAGGAAACCAAATTTATATTTTTACTATTTTTTAAATAGATATAAAATTATTGATTTTGAATGCTCCAAAAAATTTCAAAAAATAAAAAACTTACTTTCCAGCAGCATTTTATATGTAGATAATGTTGAGCGGTTCACATCAAATGTTTAACAACGTATAGCGGGGCGCTCTTCAGTGGGGCCTATTCGGCCAGAGGGTTAAAGGAATGTGGGTTCCGCATGGCAGAGGCGCTGATTAAGGGGGCCTGTGCGTTAGAGATTGTCGGATTCCTTCGTTCATGGGCTTAAGCTGTTGATTTATATTTTTCTTTAAACTTTGATCTAGTTCAAGCCCATTGCTTTAGCCCATTTCATTTTTCTATTTTCTATTTTGGGATATTAATTAATATCCTTATTTATGTGGCAACAAAAAAAAAAAATCTCAGTCCGATTTTTTTTTATATTATTATTACTACTATTATTTTTATAATATCATATTTTTCATGCCTAACTAACTTTCTTGAACTCTTAAATATTGTATTTATTTGATATGTTGGGTTCATGAAATTAATTTATTTTGATCAAATTCATTTCATGCCCAATTCACTTTCGGATATTTCCGACCCTTTTTAAAGATAATTTAATTATTAGAAGATGGTCGAAAAAAAAGTGGATTTTGTTGTGGGCCTGGCCCAGTTTGTGAGAAGTTTTTAATGTGGGAAGAATGCATGCAGGTTAACGAAAAATTTGAATTATTCTTGAGAAATGGAAGGTAGCACAATTAGTTAGGAAAATATTATAGAATTATTATACTTAAAGATTGAGAATTCAATTCTCCCTCACAAACCTTGGTAGCTACTATCAATTTTTCAAAAAAAAAAATTGAATTATTCTTTTTCACATTTTGTCACCGACAAAACAAATGAAATAAATATATCAGTATTCAATGATTTGTTATCGAGTTTGTTGGTGGCTTAATTTATGTGTACATTATAACAGTGAGAGAGGGAGAGAGACAAGTAGAAATGCATGGTATTGTATTTATTGAACCTTGATAACATTTAGACTTTTGTACAAGCAAATTAACTAAAAAATGGTCACACTAATCCTATTTCCAATTACATATGTTTGACTTTTACAAAACTCTTTAATCTATTCGCTTATTCCAGACTATACTTCATCTTAATTTTTATCTTAAGCATCACAAAAACCGAACACAAATATAGGCTACCTGGATTCCAATGCTTTGAGCGGCTTATTGGTCCGGGTGAAAAGTCGTAAATCTCAGAAGTGAAGATAAAAAATATAATCCAGCGTGTATCTCCTACCCTACGAATTCACATCCTCTTCAATACCTGATAAGAGAATTTTTTACAATTACTAGATCTGAACCGTTCTTTTTAACTTGGCACGAATCTGAAAGTCCTATCCTTCGAGATAGCAATGCCTCTACGCAAACCTGGAGTGCCTATCCTCTGAGATATCTCATATTTTGTGTGACCGACATGTCCGGTGCCTATTTGGGGATAGCCGGATAGCTTAGGGGGGCTTAGTATTATTTGAGCTTTGAATTGGTGCAGAAGTATTTGAACGGTTGAGATTTTCCAAAAAATCACGCAAAATTTGAGATATCTCAGAGGATGCGAATTCGCAAACGTGAAGACTGGACGCTGGAGGTACCTTTTCTGAGTTTCTCTAAATTAAAATTTACTATGATCGTGCATTAAAATAAATAGAATTTTATATATCAACTTTTTGTAAATTATTTTTAGTATTAGTTTACAAATTTAATATAACGGTTTTCACGCAGTCGCATCTGAATGACTATAAAGATAATAGAGAAAATTGTGAAAATGCCACTCCAAAACCTTCAAATTGTGAAAATACCACTCTAAACTTTGAAATTGTGAAAATGCCACTCCAAACTTCATTAATTTGTAATTTTGCCATTTATACTCAATTCTTATACTATTTTTATTAAAAATTAATTGAAAAAAATATTATTTTGAAATACGTATTTCTGTATCGGGTTGTGTAATTCTGAAATATGTATTTCAAATTAATATTTTTCAGTTAATTTTTAATAAAAATAGTATAAGAATTGAGTATAAATGGCAAAATTACAAATTAATGAAGTTTGGAGTGGCATTTTCACAATTTCAAAGTTTAGAGTGGCATTTTCACAATTTGAAAGTTTTGGAGTGGCATTTTCACAATTTTCCCAAGATAATATTAGAAGAGGAGGGATCGGATTACACCACTATTTTGGTGACATGGTGTGACAATGTCCATTTTTGAAATTTCAAAATCCAAATACTTGATCCAAACCATTCAATATGATGAATATATTAAGAGTAACTTGAAAATCAAATTTTACATTTTTCTGAATTTTTTTACCATTTATTAAGTATTTAACAAAATCGTTATATTCAGACCGTTGAATTTTTGAACCCCTCTAAATAAACCAAAAAAAAATTCAGAAAAATGTAAAATTTGATCTGTAAGCACATTTTAACATATCCATCAAGTTGAACGGTTTGGATCGACTGTTTGGACTTTGAAAATGGACGATGTCATTCCATGTCACCAAAAAATGGTGTCATTTGATCCCTCCTCATATTAGAAACCACTTCAACAACTTTTAGGCTTTCGAGCCTAGCATTGTATTATGATTTCAAATAACAATAAGAATTTCAAATAATATTTTTTTCTCTCAAATTTTAACAGAGCATTTTAGAAAGCTAATGTATAACCACACATCTTTATGTCTGAATATATATATATATATATATATATATATATATATATATAGTAAAAAAAGAACAATTTTGTAAAATCAGCAATCACCGTTGGATCAACAATTTTGTAAAATACTTAATAAATAGTAAAAAAATTCAGAAAAATATAAAATTTGGTCACCAAGCACATATTAATATGGAGAACAAGATGAACGGTTTGGATCGGCCATTTGAATTTTAAATTTATGGTTTAATGCACAAACCCCTCCATACATTGCAATGCACCATAGCCCAACTCCTAATACTAGTATTAACTATATCCTACCTAAACTTATTGATACAAACCAGAATTACATTAATGGGCACACAACACAAACAATTTATACAGAAAAGCAAGAGTACGTACATATATATAAGGACCCAACATACAACTACAATATCCCAAGAGGAAATTAAATAAGTGGTACAAATAACAGTGACAATTCAAACATTCATATCACCAGTAACCGCATTGCTCTCGCTCTCATGATCCTGATGCTCGGTTGGTTTGGGCCTAGTAACAATACCGGCATGAGTAAGTAATGCCCATAGTTGTGTGATCAACTCTCCTCTTTCTAGAAGTTTCTCATGAGCCTCTACATTATCAGATGGAGCGATGAACAACATCATCTCTGCCCAAAAATCGGCCAACATTCTCCACACCTGTGCTCTATCAGCACAATTCATGAGATCTTTCGCCAGCATAACAACCTTTCCAACAACAGAACTTTGAACCCACATGGCATGCAGTATATAGTTGCAGAGATATTTTTCCCTGGGTTTTTTATTACAGGACCAAGGAATGATTAATACCTCTTTTGTCACAGTTTCGTACATTCCTTTTGTCCACTCAACCTCATCTGGTAAGAGTTCTGGAAGGTACTTTACTAGATAGTGGCAATAGCTGGACAACTCTAAGGCCACCACTTGTGCCTTATTGAAGGGATTGTTATTTCTTTTATTTTGGTGAGGTGAGTATTCCTGATGGTGAAAGAGGGTTGTTGCGATGTTCCAAACAAGGATGGTCTCTGTTGTACTACAATTAGGGTGGCAAACCAATTTCAAATGCTCCATGCCATAGATTTTTAGTGTAGTCTCTCCATTGGTGAGTTGACCACCATTGTTTCTCAACGATCTTAGTATAACTTCTTTTGTATCAGTACTGTGATGTACAGTTTGGGTTGATCTCGGTATTATTCTTCTGATCCACTTTGGAAGGCGTGTTAAAATTGATACATCTACTTTTATACAAAACAAGATAGTCTCCGGTTTCAAATCAAGAACAGAGGAATAAAATCTAGGTCCCTTGAAATTCTTTCCTCGTGCTTTTCGTGACACCTTCTTCATACAATTTGCAAGACAGTAACGTAGTTTCCTTAAATAAGAATGTGCCAGTAGACGGTAAGATCTGTTCCACTTGGCAGGGTCTTTAATGTACTTTTTAGCAAAATTAAAATCTGTCCAGCGTTTGGAATTAACCGCTGTTAATACTCTGGCTATTTGGATGTATAATGTGCATGCAAAAAACAGTAACTCTGTGATGGCTTGATCAAGAGAGGAGAAAATTTCCACCACAACTGAACCTTTTCTAAAAACATTAAAAAAGCATTGATTCAATGCTCCTTGTGACCCAAGAGATTTCCATGAAGAACTCCAATCAGTAATGTCTAATTCAAGATGAGACCCAATAATGTAAAAAACGATGATAAAACCAATCGAATCAACTATAACAAACCAGTGAAAATAATTATAAGTAGGTACCTTGATGTGCAAAAAATCAGAAACAAACATTAGCTCAACTTGGATAATGCTAAATACCCTCTCAATTGAATCTTCTTTTAGATTGCGGCCTGTTTGAATATCTCGATTGCTGCCAATATAGTCAATTAGGTCTTCTTGGACAAAATCAAGTGGCTTTCTATATCCGGCCTCATCTAGTGGGAGCTTGGCAAACCTACGCCTCAACATTTTAGCAAGGGCAAGGGAGACGCATGTGTCACGCCAGTCGGGATATACCCAAGTAACCGCTTCAGATAAGTTGAACTGGAAATCTCTGCCAATCGTCAGCACCCCTTCAGAGTTAGCTTTTTTCTGGCCTAGATGGTAGCCATTACTACAAACATCTATCTCGTGATTTGTTTCACCCATAACAATGTAGTCGCAACTGTTGTTTGGTGTTGTGTGAAGATCATCTTGGAGCATAATTCTCTTCACGTGATTGTGTATTAAATTGGTGTTCTTTCCTATTAGGTAAGAGTTCTTGGCTGTGTAGAACATAATTGCCTTCACGACCTCATAAGCAGCAACATAAGCAGCATCATAATTCTCATCCTGATTTCATTTAGAGGAGCATAGCTGCAGACAAGAAAAGCCACCCATAATAATCGGGCCAATTTCTCAGCCGACTTTCCTAATCCCCAATTGAAGAGGGGATCATCAAGTATACGGATGAACTCGATGAGCACCATCCAGATGAGAATAACTTGAGCTCTTCCTTCTAGCTTATATTGCTTGACTTGCGAAAACTCATAGGACATGAGTGGGAGGAAAAGGGCATAAGCTGAAGATATGAAGAGGCTTGTTTTTTGGTAATTTATTCTATCAATTCGAGAACGGAAGGACATCAAACAAATAGACAGTACTGATATTGCTATGACGGAGGAGGAGATAACCATTAAGATCTCAGCTCCAAGATTGCTCGTGCAAGAATATTTTTGGTCTATAATATTCATGGCTTCAATTTTTCTCTTGGCTTTGTTGGATTCTTGAAGGTTGTTTATCTGGATGCAATTTAGAACTCAAATTGAGGGGATAGTTTGGCTTGGTTTGATCAGTGAATTTGTTTTTCTAGACCAACATCGAATGAAATATTATATCAAGCTCCCTATTGGGAATGTATATTAGTTACGGACAAAATTTCTGCTCATGGATAGGTATGTGTCATCAGGGGGGAGTTACTGTTCATCAGGGGTAAAAAAAAATCTTTTGTAAAATAAATTAGTTAAACATGCATTTTCAATTTAACCACTGTGAACTAAAAAATTTAGACCATTGCTTGAATAGATATTATTGGCCATATCGTTGCACAGCAGACACATTATCTTTTTTTTCCTTTTTTATGTTTTATGTTTTATTGTTTTTGTTTAAGGTTAGCTTGGAATTGTCAGCCAACACCGTATCAAGTAAAACATTTATTGTTTTGGAGTTTTCGGTAACATAACAGATTATTCTATGAGGGTTGGCACTTGGCACCAAATTTATTGGATGTTATTTGTTGTATCTCACATCAAGATGTTAGTTCATTCAATGTATATGTGATGTGCCATTTAGTTTGAAAGCATATTCTTGAAGGATAAGAGTTTTTGTTCTTGTGGAAGTTGCCATTGCTACAATTATTGTTTTCTGTTTTCAACTTATATATTTCTTTCATAATTTAGGTTTGCCCTGTACATTTGCATTCTCGTCTCCTGGACTTCCTTAATGTTGCAGCTAAACAACTGGTATCTAATATATTGTTCTTTTTAATTTATTTTGACAATTTTTCATTTGCATTTGGTTTGTGTTTTTCTAATACTTGCTTATTTTTTCACAGAATCCTACAGCTGTGAAGGGGGCTGTCTCAGTGGCAAACAATGCTTGTTGGGCAATTGGAGAAATAGCTATCAAGGTCTGTGCATATTTTTCATTATCGCATGGATATGCAAAGTGATGATGATTTTTTAAAGTTAAAGGGCATAGTTGAACTTTCTCAAAAAACAGTGGAAAAGAGAAAGCACAATGTTTATCCATTAGTTTACAAATTAGTGAAATTAGCATTGATATTGCCAGTGGCTACGGCTAGTGTTGAAAGGGTATTTTCGGCGATGAATTATGTGAAAAACCGAGTAAGGAATTCATTGGGAGATCAATTATTGAATGATTGTTTAGTGAGCTACATTGAGAAAGATTTGTTTAATGAGGTATGTGATGAACGGATTATGCAACGATGGCAAAATATGAAGGGTCGTAAAGAAGTGCTCCCTCCATTGGCTTGACTATGTAACATTCATATATTTCTTTTTTTTATATGTAAACGAATATTTGTTATAAACTTTTGACTTAGTTGAATCTTTTGATGTTCAATTATATATATTGACTTCTTGTTTATTTTGATTGGTATTGTAGTTTTTGTTATGTTGAAATTTTTTTTTTTGCAACTATATATATTCCGCCTACTTCTGACAAAATTCCTGGCTACGCTACTGCAAACACCAATTTCTGCTATTCCCACAAAAGTAATTTTATACAGTTGCACCAACTGTAGCCACAGACGATCAGAGATTCAGGCCAGCCATCCCTAATTCAGAACTTCTTATTTTTAGAAATTATTTAAAAATAATAGAGCACATTAGATAGATTACGGTGAAATTTTATACAATAGAAGAAACCGAAGCATTATTTAGATTCCTTATAATTTTTAAGTCCGCATAGTCTGCATTAACTCAAAAGAGCAATTCTCTAGTGAATGCATCTTGGCCGTCTGATTTTGAACCGAGCTAATCCAGCTACATCCTATAATTTAAGTCTTTTGATATTAGTGCAGATCTAGTTCGTACGGATCTTAAAGTAGATTGGACAGTTCAGATGTATTAACTTAAAAAATTCTTCTTTGAGTTAATTCAGAGGATACGAATTAATAATTTTTATGTTGATGCAGCCTAGGGCTACACAAAAAGTTCATAGTTCGTGATTCGATTTGAGTTTGGTTCGGAAAAAGTTTATAATTAATTCGATTCAAAATTAGTTTGTTCTGAAACAAATCAAACCAATTCGGTTCGAATCTTTTTCAAACTCAAATTGAGTACAATTCATTCGAAATTGGTTCGTAAACTATTTAGATTCGAATTTCAAATAATGCAACTAATGGCTTCAACCATCAATCTTTAATATTATGGTAACTTATAATAATAGAAAAATGCTTCAGCAGCGTAACAAGTTAACAATGGAAATAAGTTTCATTTGTCTAGAACCATGCCGTTATTTTAATCAATCTAGCAGCGTAAAAGGTAAGAAGATTTTGGGTTGGTCCATAATTTATCAGTATAGATTTATGATAGGTAAAAAGTAAAAGGAAATCGCGTGAAGAAAACTAATGCATAATTACCAGTGACTGCTAAAAAAGTCCGTAGGTTGTGATTCGATTGACTTCAATTCGATTTGAAAAAAATTACAATTAATTTGTTGATTAAAGTTCGTTCTGAAACAAATCAAACCAGTTCGGTTCAAATCTTATTCAAACTCAAATTCAAAATAGAGTAAGTTTGATTTGGTTCGATTTGTTTGCAGTCCTAATTCAGCCTATATGTACCATCTTACCATCACCGTTGAAAAATTATATTTAAGGGCCTGTTCGATAGATGGAGGGAAAATGGAATATAAATGAGATTGCAAAATTTTTGAACTGATTTTTACTGTTTGCGTGAAAAAATAAAAATTCACTATGAGTGAAATTTTTTTTTTCACGTAAACAGTAAAAAATTTTACTGCTGGCGAACAAGACCTAAAGGAACTGAACTCTGTGCTTCATTCTAGTCCATTAAATTTTGCAGTGCAGCCTACATAGTGAATTTTTATTTTTTTAATGTAAACAGTAAAATTTTTTTACTGCTGCCGAACAAGACCGAAAGGAACCGAACTGTGTGCTTCATTTTAGTCCATTAAATTTTGCAGTGCAGCCTACTTTTTCTCTCCCTTTAAATTTTGCGGGTCCTTTTTAAGTAAAGAACCGAATTCTAGTGTTACAATGCCCGTAGGCTAAAGTCAAATTAAGAACATTTTTTTTTTTTGCGTGTTACAGTGCCCGTAGGCTAAAGTCAGATTAAGAATTGATAGGCTTAATAGCAAAGTTTTAAGTTTTGACCTTGAAACGCCAAATAAAATGGAAACACATTTTAATATTTATTATGGAGTAGAACTAGGGTGTTATTAAGTTCATCAAGTTTCTTGATAAATTCAAGTCTAAAACTCATCGAATCGGCTATAAACAGTGAATCTAAACCATTGAAACCTACCTACTTTACGAGGGATACGTCTACATGTAAAAAAAATATAATTTTAAAATTAATTTTGCATAGAGTCAAGTGGTCAAAATACGTTCAAAAAATGAATGCATTAAAATTTATTTATTAATCTTCTAATTTTGACCAATTCACTTTAAACTAAATTAATTCGAATATTTAAAATTTTCATATGCAGATGCATCACTCGTAAGTAGACGGATCCCAACGGTTCGGATTCGTCATTTGAAGCCAATTTGATGAGTTTTAAACTTGAGCTCACCAAAGACTGGGTGAACTTAAGAACACGCTAGCTCTACTCTTTATTATGTATTTCTTTATTTTTTTCCAGATTTGTCCCAGTAACATTTCCTCATCTTATATCATATCAAGCAAGTCGTCCGGCCATTTTTATTAATATCCCCTTTAAAAAAGAAAATTTTAAAAATAACCTTGTTTCTTATTTTTTATTTATTTCTATCCTGACCGCCAGGCTTACGGGCGGTCCATAATTCCAGTGGAGCGCCTTACCCTCGGGCAGCCCAAACCCCCTGTGAACCGCCCTCATCACGGGCGGTCCATAGCCCCAATGAGGCGCCTGTAACACTGGCGGTCCACGCCCCATGTTATACCCGAACCTCTCTGTCTCCTTTCCCTCCGCACCAGTGAACCAAAAAAAAAACCCGGCAGTTTCCCTCTGCCACTGCCCCACTGGCGCCGGCCCTGCACCTCTCCTCCTCCCTCTCTTCCCCACCGCCACACATAGCTCCTCTCCCTCGCTCCCTCGCTCTCTCTCCCTCGCTCGCTACCCTTCACCTCCACTGCACCACCGAGCCGTTGCCTCCTCTATTGAATGTATGTTTATTTTATTGTGATTCGATTAGTTTAATTTAGGATTAGGGTTACGGTTGCGGTTACGGTTATGGTTAGGGTTTAATTGTGGATGTGATTCGATTCGATTCGATTAGTTTAAATTGATTGTTGAATGTGATTAAATTGATTGTTAAATGTGATTCGATTCGATTAGAGTGTATGGTTGAATTGCTTGAATTGGATGCTTGAATTGCTTAATTGTTCGAATTGGATGCTTGAATTGCATATTTTATTGTTGAGATGGACACTAAAAAAAATTATTTGGTTTAGGAATATGATTTACCATTCTAAAATTGAAAAAATTACAAATTTATCCATTTTGTTGTCTGTAATGTTAAAACTGATTTAAAATTTATGAAGTACATATTTTACTCTTTAATAAAAAATAAAATTTAGTAACATAAATCTGAAAAATGTTTGACTTCTAATTAATCAATTTATGAGGACAAATGGATCATTTCTCTACTTCTAGCACTTATACAAGCATATACAATAAGTTTTATTTTAACAAGTAAATTTGACAATAGTTTTTCTATTATTTATATAATTAATGTGTTATATTGGTAATATATTAAATAATTATTATAATCATATAATATATTATGGTTATTGTATAATTGTTGAATATATTAATATCATATAATTAGGAGTTTATTATAAATAACTAATCATTTTACTACAGATCAATTGCTTGAATTTGCAGTTGAATTAGAGTTTGAATTTAGTTGAAAATATTTAGAAATTGTATAAAATTGCGAATAAATTTTGATTTTCTTAAGTTTTTACTGAGTAGTATATATTTTTTGGTAAATGTAGTATACCTAGAGCTAGACGGTGGGGAGTACGACCTGAGCCTGCAGCGGGTCCGGCTGGAACGGGTCCAGATGTTGTGGATCCGACTAGAGCGGGCACATCCTCGGTTGATCCATCTGGAGAGGGCCCATCGTCATATGAGGATACGACTGGTAGGGGATTTGAGGATCCGATTGGAGCGGGTTCGTCATCTCAAGTTGGTTTTACAGATGGCATGCATGATCCTGACACATTTAGTCATCTCCTATGGACCCATCATGTTAAGCACCGCGTCTCATTGGCATCTCTCGAGGTACGTGATTTTTATACTAATTGTAAATAATACTAAAAAATCACACGATTTGAGTCTGACAAATTAATAATAAATACATGATGATGTCATGCTTACGGTGAGGCACTGCAGGTCAGAGATTCCATTCGTACCCTATAAAGAAATGCAGCGATACCTCTTGAACCTTGGGTTGTATCAGCTTGCCACCATGTCGCAGAGTAAAATCGATCAGTCTCTGATGCATGGTTTAGCTGAGAGATGGCGACCCGAGACCCATACATTCCATCTCCCGGTCGGAGAGATGACAGTCACCCTTGGTGATGTGAGCGCCTTATGAGGTTTACGTATCGATGGCGACCCCATAGGTGGCATCTCAGACCATCCAGAGCTACAGAGGATGATACCAGAGTTGTTAGGGTGTGATCCGAAGAATCTGCAGAAGAAATATAAGAAGAAGAAGGGGGAGGAGGAGGAGGAGTTCCGGTATTCTGGGTATTATATTTCTCTAAAGGCACTTCGATCTCACTTCTTCCAGAATCAGATATTTCCTGAGACTACTGACATTGAGACGGTAAGGAGGTATTATTACACTCTTTAAAGTAACTTAGTAGTTTATCAACAATCTCAATTATTTATATTGATTATTTTATATTGCAGGTATACTAAGGCATATGTGCTGAATTTGTGTGGTGCTGTCATGTTCGAGGACTCTAGCGGTGACGCTGTTCCGATTATGTATCTCTCCCTGCTGAGGAACTTGGAGATAGAATCGAGATGGAACTATGGTGGAGCTGTCCTCACCCACTTATACAGAGGCCTGTGTCATGATTGCCTGGTAAGTCTGTATTAATATACGTTGTTCTTGAATGTTGGATAAGAAGCACCCAGTTCTTATTTTAAGTTAAATTTTCAGGTGAAGAATAAACAGATTTTTGGACCGCTTCTTCTGCTTCAGCATTGGTTGTGGTCACATTTGCCCGTAAATCGGCCAGTTATATCATTGCCACATCCCTAGTGGGGAGGTCCTGACCCAGACAAATGCGCCGCATATGGTGCCATATGGGGCAGTGATCACAGTCATGAAGAGAAGGGCAAGGGGATTTCTTATGTCCGGGGTCAGCTCCAGATGCTTCGAGATGCGAATATCGACTGGTTTTCGTATCTTATATCTCCATATTATATCTAAATTACGGTCCTGATTTACACTGAAACCTGTGCTTGAAAGCCTATAAATGTGGACAATAAATTACTGTCATGAAGAGGAAGAGAAGTGAAAAACGCGAGTTTGCAACGCATCTTCGGATTTTCCACTGTTTTGTCATGAACTCTTTCATTTTTGTTATTTGTGTTATCTTGTGAACATGAGTAGCTAATTTACTTTGTTTCTAAGACTAAGATGTAGTTTCTAATTTGGTTTTGTTTGCATGCTATTTGGATTTTGTGTTGAATGCTTTGTTTTTACCTTGTTGTGTAGTATTTCGATTGCTTTATTTGTGCTTGCTTGAATTGATTAGTCATCCCGTTAGATGAATACGCACATCTAAGTGTTAGGAGCCAAGTCTATGACATTTAATCCAACCGAATAAAGTATATGAAGTAGGGTGAAACCAAGGAGTACCCGAAAGGTGAAACTTTCCTTGAGGCGAAATTCTTGGATACTTTTAGTAAACCAACAAGTAACTTAGATAAATTAAGCAAAAATGCGAAAGTTGAGGTTTAACGCATCTAAAAAAGGAGTATTTGAGTCCGGTAATCGAGTACCAGGCCAAAATGCGAGAGTTGAGGTTAGGTATCTAGATCGGGTCGATAGAAACCCTAAATACTAGTATCAACCTAGAAAATAGTAGCTGCAACATCAACTCGGGGTCCCATACGGACCGTACGGGAATCTGTACGGGCCGTATGCCTCGGGGCTGAACAGAAATGAAATCTGAACTTTGAAAACGCCTTTTTATCAATTGAAAACAATTTTAATTCTCTTTTATTGTCTTTTAAACTTGTCATAAATCAATAGAATTGTTACAACTAAACTAAACCAATTTCTCTCACTTCTAGAATCTTAAGTGATTTTAGGATAATTCCGATCATTTTCTTCCGTCCCTGTGGATTGATACCTGAGCATACTCATCGATAGGATAGTACACTTGCTATCTGATTTGACAGAGTATAACAAAGGTTTAAAAGGTATAGCTTGTTATACCGAAACTTTGTAGCATATATTATGTGCGAACAGTATCGTGCATCTATCGTGCATCCCTTCTGAGCCGACTGACATTAGATCCAGAGTAGAGATGACTATGGTATTATCGGGGACCGGTCATTTGTTTCTAGATAGTGGAGTACCACTACCCCGATCGGGTATCTCGACAGTTTGGTTTAGATGCTTTCATCCCGGAGTACTCGTTGATGGGTAAGGATGATACTGAAAAGTTCCACAAGTAAGTACTGTGTACTTAATTTCATTATCACTTTAATAATGCCACCGTTTATATCTTTTCTAATTAATTGTACCTGCAGTACGGTGTACACTAAGACCAAAGTCGACTGGAGCCAGCATTTCAGCTTGGAGTACGACCGGGCTTGACATCCGGAGCAGCATTTATGGAGTCCGCCATCAACTGCGTCATTCGATGCTGGTCCCGGGGATTTGAGATATGCCGTATGGTACCAGAAATGAGGCATATCGCCAGTCTACCTTACAGGCCATTATGGTGACACCCTTCGACGTAGACTGATGGATTCATCTAGCAATTACATGCCTTGAGGTCCGATCAATGCTCGTGCGGTAAGTACAACTGAAACATACTTTAATTAAAAATTGCAAATTTCAATTACTTACTGTTGTCGTAATCATGTTGTGTGCAGCTGTTGACAGCTATGAGAGGAGTTGGACATAGCCTGGTGTGCATGGTGAGAGATGCTTGGCGATATATAGGATGCCAAATGCTCGAGCACACTGCACCAATTGTGGTTTCTAACCAAATATGTCATTAAGGGTCACTTTCGTGAATTAATTGCTAGGGTAGTCATCTAGAAGTCAATCATTTTGTTCATGAATTGGATGATTAATATAAATCATTTTGTTCCTTGAGTGTTATTTCTTTTATGAATCATTTGGGTTCATGACTTGAATTGTAAAACTTCATAATATAAATGATAAACACTCTAAATTGTCACTAACTGTGGTAATTAGCAGGAACACTAATTAGCCATAAGGAGGTTAGTATGTGGATTAAATGATGGTCAAGTTTTACAGACCATAGACAAGAAGTTGTCATTTAATCACATAGATACATGTTGTGAACATGATATTTGACTGACCCAGAATGAAACGTTATATGGTGATGTGTTTGTGTCATTAACAGTTTCATTCGTGTTAAGTTCTAAAGTATGAGGTGTGGTCTATCCTACATGAGAAGTGTGTACTCGTAAATGTTATCAAACGCTTTCCGTAAAAGAGAGTTATAAAGGTAGCATTCAGTATACATGACTTGTGCGGAGGAAGAGATGCTCACCAAAAGTATTATCGTCCCTCGTATCATTATACGAGTGATAGTAACACTGGGCCCCTTGATAAGAGTAGGATTATATGCATGCAGTATGATTAATAGAGATTAATCATATAAAATAACCTACTTAAGATCAAGAAAAGATTTGGTTTGCAGGGATGACACACAGTGGCATAGCCAGGAATTTTGCCAGGGGTAGGCGGAATATATATAGTTGCAAAAAAAAAAATTCAACATAACAAAAACTACAATACCAATCAAAATAAACAATAAGTCAATATATATAATTGAACATCAAAAGATTCAACTAAGTCAAAAGTTTATAACAAATATTCGTTTACATATAAAAAAGGAAATATATGAATGTTACATAGTCAAGCCAATGGAGAGAGCATTTTTTTACGACCCTTCATATTTTGCCATCGTTGCATAATCCGTTCATCACATACCTCATTAAACAAATCTTTCTTAATGTAGCTCACTAAACAATCATTCAAGAATTGATCTCCCATTGAATTCCTTACTCGGTTTTTCACATAATTCATCGCCGAAAATACCCTTTCAACACTAGCCGTAGACACTGGCAATATCAATGCTAATTTCACTAATTTGTAAACTAATGGATAAACATTGTGCTTTCTCTTTTCCACTGTTTTTTGAGAAAGTTCAACTATGCCCTTTAACTTTAAAAAATCATCATCACTTTGCATATCCATGCGATAATGAAAAATATGCACAGACCTTGATAGCTATTTCTCCAATTGCCCAACAAGCATTGTTTGCCACTGAGACAGCCCCCTTCACAGCTGTAGGATTCTGTGAAAAAATAAGCAAGTATTAGAAAAACACAAACCAAATGCAAATGAAAAATTGTCAAAATAAATTAAAAAGAACAATATATTAGATACCAGTTGTTTAGCTGCAACATTAAGGAAGTCCAGGAGACGAGAATGCAAATGTACAGGGCAAACCTAAATTATGAAAGAAATATATAAGTTGAAAACAGAAAACAATAATTGTAGCAATGGCAACTTCCACAAGAACAAAAACTCTTATCCTTCAAGAATATGCTTTCAAACTAAATGGCACATCACATATACATTGAATGAACTAACATCTTGATGTGAGATACAACAAATAACATCCAATAAATTTGGTGCCAAGTGCCAACCCTCATAGAATAATCTGTTATGTTACCGAAAACTCCAAAACAATAAATGTTTTACTTGATACGGTGTTGGCTGACAATTCCAAGCTAACCTTAAACAAAAACAATAAAACATAAAACATAAAAAAGGAAAAAAAAGATAATGTGTCTGCTGTGCAACGATATGGCCAATAATATCTATTCAAGCAATGGTCTAAATTTTTTAGTTCACAGTGGTTAAATTGAAAATGCATGTTTAACTAATTTATTTTACAAAAGATTTTTTTTTACCCCTGATGAACAGTAACTCCCCCCTGATGACACATACCTATCCATGAGCAGAAATTTTGTCCGTAACTAATATACATTCCCAATAGGGAGCTTGATATAATATTTCATTCGATGTTGGTCTAGAAAAACAAATTCACTGATCAAACCAAGCCAAACTATCCCCTCAATTTGAGTTCTAAATTGCATCCAGATAAACAACCTTCAAGAATCCAACAAAGCCAAGAGAAAAATTGAAGCCATGAATATTATAGACCAAAAATATTCTTGCACGAGCAATCTTGGAGCTGAGATCTTAATGGTTATCTCCTCCTCCGTCATAGCAATATCAGTACTGTCTATTTGTTTGATGTCCTTCCGTTCTCGAATTGATAGAATAAATTACCAAAAAACAAGCCTCTTCATATCTTCAGCTTATGCCCTTTTCCTCCCACTCATGTCCTATGAGTTTTCGCAAGTCAAGCAATATAAGCTAGAAGGAAGAGCTCAAGTTATTCTCATCTGGATGGTGCTCATCGAGTTCATCCGTATACTTGATGATCCCCTCTTCAATTGGGGATTAGGAAAGTCGGCTGAGAAATTGGCCCGATTATTATGGGTGGCTTTTCTTGTCTGCAGCTATGCTCCTCTAAATGAAATCAGGATGAGAATTATGATGCTGCTTATGTTGCTGCTTATGAGGTCGTGAAGGCAATTATGTTCTACACAGCCAAGAACTCTTACCTAATAGGAAAGAACACCAATTTAATACACAATCACGTGAAGAGAATTATGCTCCAAGATGATCTTCACACAACACCAAACAACAGTTGCGACTACATTGTTATGGGTGAAACAAATCACGAGATAGATGTTTGTAGTAATGGCTACCATCTAGGCCAGAAAAAAGCTAACTCTGAAGGGGTGCTGACGATTGGCAGAGATTTCCAGTTCAACTTATCTGAAGCGGTTACTTGGGTATATCCCGACTGGCGTGACACATGCGTCTCCCTTGCCCTTGCTAAAATGTTGAGGCGTAGGTTTGCCAAGCTCCCACTAGATGAGGCCGGATATAGAAAGCCACTTGATTTTGTCCAAGAAGACCTAATTGACTATATTGGCAGCAATCGAGATATTCAAACAGGCCGCAATCTAAAAGAAGATTCAATTGAGAGGGTATTTAGCATTATCCAAGTTGAGCTAATGTTTGTTTCTGATTTTTTGCACATCAAGGTACCTACTTATAATTATTTTCACTGGTTTGTTATAGTTGATTCGATTGGTTTTATCATCGTTTTTTACATTATTGGGTCTCATCTTGAATTAGACATTACTGATTGGAGTTCTTCATGGAAATCTCTTGGGTCACAAGGAGCATTGAATCAATGCTTTTTTAATGTTTTTAGAAAAGGTTCAGTTGTGGTGGAAATTTTCTCCTCTCTTGATCAAGCCATCACAGAGTTACTGTTTTTTGCATGCACATTATACATCCAAATAGCCAGAGTATTAACAGCGGTTAATTCCAAACGCTGGACAGATTTTAATTTTGCTAAAAAGTACATTAAAGACCCTGCCAAGTGGAACAGATCTTACCGTCTACTGGCACATTCTTATTTAAGGAAACTACGTTACTGTCTTGCAAATTGTATGAAGAAGGTGTCACGAAAAGCACGAGGAAAGAATTTCAAGGGACCTAGATTTTATTCCTCTGTTCTTGATTTGAAACCGGAGACTATCTTGTTTTGTATAAAAGTAGATGTATCAATTTTAACACGCCTTCCAAAGTGGATCAGAAGAATAATACCGAGATCAACCCAAACTGTACATCACAGTACTGATACAAAAGAAGTTATACTAAGATCGTTGAGAAACAATGGTGGTCAACTCACCAATGGAGAGACTACACTAAAAATCTATGGCATGGAGCATTTGAAATTGGTTTGCCACCCTAATTGTAGTACAACAGAGACCATCCTTGTTTGGAACATCGCAACAACCCTCTTTCACCATCAGGAATACTCACCTCACCAAAATAAAAGAAATAACAATCCCTTCAATAAGGCACAAGTGGTGGCCTTAGAGTTGTCCAGCTATTGCCACTATCTAGTAAAGTACCTTCCAGAACTCTTACCAGATGAGGTTGAGTGGACAAAAGGAATGTACGAAACTGTGACAAAAGAGGTATTAATCATTCCTTGGTCCTGTAATAAAAAACCCAGGGAAAAATATCTCTGCAACTATATACTGCATGCCATGTGGGTTCAAAGTTCTGTTGTTGGAAAGGTTGTTATGCTGGCGAAAGATCTCATGAATTGTGCTGATAGAGCACAGGTGTGGAGAATGTTGGCCGATTTTTGGGCAGAGATGATGTTGTTCATCGCTCCATCTGATAATGTAGAGGCTCATGAGAAACTTCTAGAAAGAGGAGAGTTGATCACACAACTATGGGCATTACTTACTCATGCCGGTATTGTTACTAGGCCCAAACCAACCGAGCATCAGGATCATGAGAGCGAGAGCAATGCGGTTACTGGTGATATGAATGTTTGAATTGTCACTGTTATTTGTACCACTTATTTAATTTCCTCTTGGCATATTGTAGTTGTATGTTGGGTCCTTATATATATGTACGTACTCTTGCTTTTCTGTATAAATTGTTTGTGTTGTGTGCCCATTAATGTAATTCTGGTTTGTATCAATAAGTTTAGGTAGGATATAGTTAATACTAGTATTAGGAGTTGGGCTATGGTACATTGCAATGTATGGAGGGGTTTGTGCATTAAACCATAAATTTAAAATTCAAATGGCCGATCCAAACCGTTCATCTTGTTCTCCATATTAATATGTGCTTGGTGACCAAATTTTATATTTTTTTGAATTTTTTTACTATTTATTAAGTATTTTACAAAATTGTTGATCCAACGGTGATTGCTGATTTTACAAAATTGTTCTTTTTTTACTATATATATATATATATATATTCAGACATAAAGATGTGTGGTTATACATTAGCTTTCTAAAATCCTCTGTTAAAATTTGAGAGAAAAAAATATTATTTGAAATTCTTATTGTTATTTGAAATCATAATACAATGCTAGGCTCGAAAGCCTAAAAGTTGTTGAAGTGGTTTCTAATATGAGGAGGGATCAAATGACACTATTTTTTGGTGACATGGAATGACACCGTCCATTTTCAAAGTCCAAACAGTCGATTCAAACCGTTCAACTTGATGGATATGTTAAAATGTGCTTACAGATCAAATTTTACATTTTTCTGAATTTTTTTTTGGTTTATTTAGAGGGGTTCAAAAATTCAACGGTCTGAATATAACGATTTTGTTAAATACTTAATAAATGGTAAAAAAATTCAGAAAAATGTAAAATTTGATTTTCAAGTTACTCTTAATATATTCATCATATTGAATGGTTTGGATCAAGTATTTGGATTTTGAAATTTCAAAAATGGACATTGTCACACCATGTCACCAAAATAGTGGTGTAATCCGATCCCTCCTCTTCTAATATTATCTTGGGAAAATTGTGAAAATGCCACTCCAAAACTTTCAAATTGTGAAAATGCCACTCTAAACTTTGAAATTGTGAAAATGCCACTTATTTATTACTTTTATATTTATTATTTATTATTATCACTTTTACTTTTATATTTATTATTTATTATTTTTATTACTACTTATTTTTATTTTATGATTGTAATTGAGTTTTATTTCTAGCTTACTCTAACTTGTTTGGGACTAAATTAAGGCTTGGTGGTAGTTATTGTTGTTGTTATTTGTATCAATAAGTTGCATATCTAAGTTGTTTTTGTATTTATTTCATTTTCAGACATATCAATCAGTTGTTTTATTTGAATCATGTTTATCATTTGTACCATATTTCTTACAGCAACGAGGCTTCAATATTTCAGCACTTTTGTAGTAGATGTTTTTTCATATATTTATAATTTTCAGTTCATTTTTAACTGTTCAAACTAGTTTATTAATAATTCAATTTTGTTTGAACAGTAATAGATGTGTATGACTAAAATATCTCATTGTTTTTTTGCTCTAATCATGTGCCACATACTTCTCTGTTTTCAAAGTCAAACAGTCGACTCGAACTGTTCAACATAATTTTTATATTAAAATATACAAAATAATTATTTTAACCATACACAATATTTAAATAGGAAACCAAATTTATATTTTTACTATTTTTTAAATAGATATAAAATTATTGATTTTGAATGCTCCAAAAAATTTCAAAAAATAAAAAACTTACTTTCCAGCAGCATTTTATATGTAGATAATGTTGAGCGGTTCACATCAAATGTTTAACAACGTATAGCGGGGCGCTCTTCAGTGGGGCCTATTCGGCCAGAGGGTTAAAGGAATGTGGGTTCCGCATGGCAGAGGCGCTGATTAAGGGGGCCTGTGCGTTAGAGATTGTCGGATTCCTTCGTTCATGGGCTTAAGCTGTTGATTTATATTTTTCTTTAAACTTTGATCTAGTTCAAACCCACTGCTTAAGCCCATTTCATTTTTCTATTTTCAATTTTGGGATATTAATTAATATCCTTATTTATTTGCCAAAAAAAGAAAATCTCAATCTGATTTTTTTTTATATTAATATTACTACTATTATTTTTATAATATCATATTTTTCATGCCTAATCTAATTTTCTTGAACTCTTAAATATTGTATTTATTTGATATGTTGGGTTCATGAAATTAATTTATTTTGATCAAATTCATTTCATGCCCAATTCACTTTCGGATATTTCCGACCCTTTTTAAAGATAATTTAATTATTAGAAGATGGTTGAAAAAAAAGTGGATTTTGTTGTGGGCCTGGCCCAGTTTGTGAGAAGTTTTTAATGTTCAATGATTTGTTATCGAGTTTGTTGGTGGCTTAATTTATGTGTACATTATAACAGTGAGAGAGGGAGAGAGACAAGTAGAAATGAATGGTATTGTATTTATTGAACCTTGATAACATTTAGACTTTTGTACAAGCAAATTAACTAACTGAATAACAACCTAACATAAAAAATGGTCACACTAATCCTATTTCCAATTACATATGTTTGACTTTTACTCAACTCTTTAGTCTAGAGCCGCGGAGGCAGTCGCGTCTCGCGTGCGTGCAGGCTGCAGCGGAGCAAAGAAGCGTGGTTGGTGACTTGGTTCTATTCGCTAACGAAGCAGAGCGAAGGAAACATTCTTCTCCTAACGGACTGTGAAAAAATTGGGTCAGGGGTAGGCAGATTTTTTTTAGGTCCATTAGAAAACCTGGTCCAAAATTATTATTTTTTCTAGAGGTAGGCAGCTGCCTACCCCTGATAAACAGTAGCTCTGCCCCTGGGTGTTTGATGTGAGTATATGTTCATAAAAGCATATGTAGAAATGAGGAAATAAATATGCTGTGATTATGTGGGAATAGCATAAATCTGCGATTTCAAATTCAGTCGTTCAGTTTTCTTTAAAATTTGTGCATGAAAAAACATCTGTTTTAATTAAGATTTGAGTATAAAAAATTGAACAATTTGATTTGAAATCGCATGTTCTTTTTATTTCCACAATCACAGCAGATTTATTTCCGTAGAAATGAAAGTATGTTTCAAAAAAAAAAAAAGTAGAAATATATTATTGAATTTTTTTTTAAAGTCAAGAGGATAAGTGCCACTCTCTGATTCTATGCAATGCCACCACCGTTATTCACTAGAGTTTAAAATATAAAATTGCTTATTTTATATATATTTTTTAAAAGTGATTGAAAAGTTAGGCATCATACTTTAATAAAATTAAATAAAATTAAACAATATGTAGAGGTGAGTTAGGTTAGGTCAATTTAGGTCAACTTAAAAGTCGCCTTATTATGTCTTAATCTGGTTTAATTAAATCATATTTAGCAGAATAAGTGAAACCTAAAATTCTTATTTTACTGTTTAGTTCAAAATTAAACATGATCATAGATAATAAGAATCAATTTTATAATACTATAACATTATAGTCAAAATTATACAACAAATCATATTTAAATGTAAAAAAATTAAGAAAAAAATAGAGGTCAACCGATCTCAATCATTCTCTTCACTTGAGTCTACTCCTGTGTATACATGCATGCAACTAATTAACTTGTTAAGTGTTTCTCTGAAATAAGTTTTCATTTTTGAATTCCCATTTGGTCTCCAAACACATTTTTAATATAGATTAAACTTCTAACGATTTGGATCAACTGTTTGAACTTTAAAAATCAGAAAATCGAGTCATTTGTTCCGGAGACTAAAAAAAAACGTCTTGAGCTCAGCCATTATGATCTTCATACAGTGGATTGTGGGAAACAGATCACCTGCCTCCTGGGATGCAGAAAAATTCTGCACCCTCAGTCACTGCGGGTAGGACCAGTCAGGGGGCGGTCACTATTACTTTTTAAAATGAGAGCCCACTAACAGTGACTCTGGAGACAGATAATTCGATCTCTAGATCATTGTGATGTGATTAATATTAGTGGGCTACATTAATTGATTAATTTGAGTCGGAGTGCGGTGGTAGTTGGAATCCAATCCCCAGATGAGAGGAGCGTTACTGTAATTATGGACGTCACAACAGACATTGCATCATCAAAAATTTATGGTTTTTGTGAAAATATATTTATTTCCCCCTACTTTTGTTTACCAAATCAATCTCCCACCCAATTTTGACCTAGTCTCTTTTTTTTTTTTTTTTTTAACTCTTTCCATATTTATTTTTTGCTAAAAGCTAGTGCGTTTATTTATTTATTCCATATATTTTTTTAACGAAAATTTGAAAATTTGCGTACCATATATAGTGTGAAATTGCATGCTAATGTTTTTATAGGTAATTATAAATTGATTCTCACATTCCTTGAATGGTGATTTAATTAGTTCATTCATTGAATCAAAGAAAATGAGAGAAAAAACAAAATAGATGGATCTTTTGTGAACCATATATAGTGTGATTTTGTTAACTCAGTATCGGTCGGGTCTGATCAGAGTTTCACACAAGTCTCGCATCGTCCATGCGAGTTTTTTAGCAAAACTTGGTTGAACAGTATTTGACTCGATTGAGTTATCCGATTTTCAAATTGAGTTAGTCCGAATTAGGCCGAGTTTCACCTGAATCAGAGCGAGTCAATACCATAGGCAGTGATTAAAACCGTTTGCTGGTAAAAAGATGTTTGCTGGTATTGCTGGTAAGTACCTATCAGACCTAATCATTATCAAAAGGCAACTTAGTTCTTTTTAGCTTTATATAAAACTTGTCATTATCAAAAGGCATGAATGATTCATCTTAATTATTTGAAGTGCCGAGTGTTTTTGCAATAATTTTTCATAATGTACAAATACTTGCACGTAAGTTGTGAATATAATAACGAGTATGGCTAATATAACATTAGTGTCATTTCAATTTATATAACACCAACTCCAAAATCTATTAAATCGAGTTCAAATGGTGAATTCAAACCGCTCAAACCAATTTACTTTATGAGTGATGCGTTTACATACAAACTTTTTATATTTTCAAGTTATCTTAGGATCAAATCAAGCGGCAAAAAAATTGAAAAATGAATGTATTGAAATTAACTTAAAAACTCACACATTTGACCGCTTGACTTGATATCAAATAAACTAAAAAACTTATAAATTTTACATGTAAATGCACAACTAATGAAGTAGATCGGTTTGAACGGTTTGGATTTACTATTTGAACTTGATTTGATAGGTTTTGGAGTTAGTGTTATATAAACTGAAATGACACTAATGTTATATTAGCTATACTCTATAATAACATATACATTCAGGTAAAAACTGCATATTATATAAACTATTTGTCAGCAACATATGTAATGCAGCCAACTCAACATAGTTTCTGGCAATAAAAAGTGTGTTCTATTTGTAATACTTGTATTACATTATATAATTAGTGGTTTATTTGAGTGTAATATTTTGTCTTAACATTTTTTTTTATTTTTTTTTTACCAATTTTTCTTACTTTTTTGCTACAAAATAAGTTTTTGCCAAACAAAAATCTGAATTTCCATCCAATTTTTCCAATTCTGATTGATTCATCCGATTCTAATTCTGATTCCAATTTTTATTCTGAGTTTCGGAACCATAAACCATAAGCTGCTAAAAGATGTCAACAAAGTCTCCACATACAAAAGATAATCACTATTTTCTGTAAATTAAAATGGCTCGCTTATTTAACAAAATGTGAAGCGTCGACCAGGATTTGATGGAAATAAAAATAATTATTCCATAATTTTCATTTTAGTGTAGTAGAGGATGATCGACGGGTAATTAATTTTTTTAACAAATTGTGTATGTATCAAATTTAGATCAATTTAAAAGTCCTTTAGCATTTTATAAAAAAAAATTAAATCTTTAATTGGTAGAAGAAGCTACCAAGGGAGAAATTATTTAAAATTTTAATGGTTGAGCTGTAACAGTTTTACGATGGATAATCAATTAAGTTTAAAAATTGGCACAAATCTTAAAACACACTCTATCTAAAAGATGGAGATCATAGATTTTAACTTTTTTTTATTAATTATATTTTTTTAAATAATTAAATATGCGATAAATGTTAGATGTATGTTAAAAATGTCATTACATGAGACCAAAAAAAGCACAATGGTTTATAAACCATAAAAGGGCTAAAATGATGATTATCCAAATTCATGGTACTACTAGCTAGAATTAAAAAAAAAAAAAAATGAGAAAGCATAGGAATTTTTTTTAGAAACCATAAATAAAAATAAATAAATTTTACCAAACCAACTTGATTGCTTTGTTTTTTACAAAAAAAACCATAAGAATTGAAATGTCATTTTGGTCTCTCTCTTTTTGGACCAAATTGTCATTTCGGTTCCAGCTATTTTCACAGATTTCGAGAAAAAAATACGTTAAAAAATTGTAAAAATACCTGAGACTGAATTACTATTTCGGTTTTTATAATTTTTTGTAAAAAAAAAATAATCATGTTGGTTACTTGGCTACATATAAAAATCTTTTTTTCTAATTATGGTTTATAAAAAAAAACTCAAAGCATAGCTAGAAATCTAGAACACAAAAACTTTATCAATACCAAACGCTGATGTCTGACATTGCCAGCATGCACACAAGACAAACTCATAACAACAACAGAAAACACAATAAAAACACAAATTAGGATTGACAAAATCCTGATTCGGCTATCTTTCTTTAAACAAACAAAAACACAATACCTAACAACACACATTGAAACCACCACGTGGCAGACAATACAACTGACTACCTCAAGGGCATATTAGTACTTAATTTTACCAGCAGCACTCCCCTGATTTTTTAAACCGAGTGAGCAATATTTTTTTACTCTAAAAGCACCTACATTTCTAAAATTATTAATTTTAGAAACTATTAGAGTTTTTAATTTGATGTGACAATTTTTAATTTAGTTTCAAAAATGTTAGAGAGTTTTTTATTTAGAAATTATACGATAAAGTTTCTTATTAAGAAACTATTTATAAACTCAATGCTAACTAAATGATTGGCTCAAATTATTTATCTTTTTTAATTTGTTGCTGACATAACTTAATAGAAATTCTAAAATTAATTTCAGAAATATGAGAGTTAGAAACTTTAGAAACTTAAATTTTTAAAAAGTAATTAATAGTTATTTAGAAACTCACTTGAGTTGTCGAGATGTAAATGCTCTAAATATTAAAACAATTAGGAGTATAAATCTAAAGGATGGAATTGAGTCAGGAGACTCTGAAGTAGGGGTGTCAATGGTATCTTTTTAGCTGTTTATCCGATTCATATTGTATTCAATAAGGCAGGTATGGGTAAGATTTTTTTTTTTTTCGTTAACTTATTGGGTATGTTATGAATAAGAATTTTTTTGTTAACCAGATGGGTAAGAGTATAGGTAATGACTATTTTATATCCGTTACCCTATAGGATAATAATAAAATCTAAATATATATTTAATTCAATTTCCAATCCACTTACATATATATTCGTGTTTTTGGATTTTCTTTCTTTATAAAAAAAAAAAAACAATTTAGTTGGAATTGATTGCACATTTTTTAATTTTTTTTTATTATAAATTCAATTACATATGTGTAAAATGAATGATTTTGTGATGTTTATTTGTAAAATATAATAAAACTAATTATTATATTAGTATATCTGTTATTTACCCGCTATTGTTTTATTACCCGAATATATTAATCGGTGAGGGTAGGATAGAATAAGTTAATTTTTAATGAGTATGGATAAGATATAGATAAAATCAATTTTAATAGGTATGGATATAAAAATGTCTCCATCCGACCCATGCCGTGTCCACTGACACTCCTACTCTGAAGTATGAAGCGCTCTCATTTTTTCAACTAAGAGCGTTGGTATAACAAAACTCCAAGTATTTATGTATTTATGATAGGGTGGTTGTAGTATATATTAATTTAATTTTTATGATATGCTAACTTGATACTTTTAAAAATAGAATTTTATTTTTGTACATCACTTATTGAAATTCTTAATGGTTGAGTTTTAATGTTTTATGATGGATAACCAATTAAGTTTCAAATTGACACAAAACTTAATATGCGCTCTATGACCTCTATCTAAATATAGAGATTAAAATTTTAAACTCTTTTTGGTTTTTATTACTTTTTTAAATATCAAATAAATATGTTATAAAAAATTAGTATTGTATGTTGAAATTGTCATTGACATTACATGAAAAATGGTCATGATCAGTAGAATACATGATGTGAGACTGAAAAAAGAAAAATGGTTTATGGAACATATAAAGGGTTAACCATTTTAAAAGGCTTTCATGACTAGAAAATAATTTTTATCAAAATTTCATGCCACTAGAATTCAAATAAAATTATAAAGCATAGCTACAAGTTTAGAACACATGCCAACTTTATTAATACCAAACATTGATGTCTGCCATTGCCAACATACTTACAACACAAACACATAACAACAACAGAAAACACAATAGAAGCACAAATTGTGATTTATCAAATCCTAATTTGGCTTTCTTTCCTTAAACAAACTAAAGCACATGGACACAACTACTTGGCAGACAAAGCAAAAGGCAATCTCAATGGCATGCATACTAGTACTCAGTTTTACCAGTACTCGCCTGGTTTTTAACCAGGCCTTTCTCAGTATCCAATTCAGAAGCCTTATTTTTGAGACACAACTCAAGCTTGTAGTCTAGGAATTCACGCATCATGCCGATGAGCGATATAGCAGTGGCACAAGAGATAACAGCACAAAGCCCCTTGGTAACAGTTTGAACTGTTTCGACAGTTTCTTTGTAGCCAGTGATGCTCCATAAGTTGATGAAATGGGTAGCACCACAAAAGACGATGAAAGATCCAAATTGCATAAGGATTCTGCGGTATGGGGCAAGAGACGACTTCCTGGACAGGTACAAGAGCTCCAGTGGAATCGAGAAGTACGCCACGGAGATGAACAAATCAGAGACCAACTGGTACTTGGCTAAGGTGTTGTTAGAGGACCAAAGGGAACCGGTACAGTGGCATGCATCCATTGGAAAAAGAAACTTGCTGCAGGAGAAAGACAGTAGGAAGGAAGAAGGTGGAGATATAGAGAGGAGATAATATTGTGCTATGTGAATACAGAATACTTGTGTTTTTATAGGTAATAAATTGATTACCCCATTCATTGAATGGAGATTTAATTAGTTCATTCATTCATTGAATCAAAGGAAATGAGAGGGAAAAAAAATAGATGGATCTTTTGTGAACCATACGCTGCTAAAAGATGTAAATTAAAATGAGTGAGTCTATGGTACTATGCATATTATGATTTGTTACTGTGTTACGACTCTATATTTGAGTTTTCAAATCCTAACGGTCGATCCGAACCGTTCATCTTGTTCTCCATATTAATATGTGTTTGGAGACCAAATTTTACATTTTTTGAAAGTTTTTTACTATTTTTTTAGATATTTAGAAAATCACTTGATCTGAAAATTCTGGACCATCCAAAAACAGTAATTTTCAATAAATCTAAAAAAATAGTAAATTTTTTTCAAAAAATGTAAAATTTGGTCTCCAAACACATATTAATATGGAGAACAAGATAAACGGTTCGGATCGACTGTTAGGATTTGAAAACTCGAATATAGAGCCGTAGCACGGTAACAACCCGTGATATGCATAGTACCATAGACTCACTCAATTAAAATTTTGAAACAAACTTAATGTCTAAGTTATTTAAACAAATGTGAAGCGTCGGATCAGGATCTGACATATGTGAGAAACTAGAATATATATATAAATAAAAATAATTATTCAATGGATATGCTCATCAAGGTGTCATCTCCATTTGTCCATTGTGAAAAGGATCCTTATCCTCCCAGGTACCTGACCAACACAATTGCAATGGACGGCTCAAAGCATCTCCAACAGTAATTTTTTATGGATTATTTATGTTGATATATCAATTATTTTTATAATTGCTTAATTATACGGTTATTGCTTATTTAACAATTGTTGAAAAAGAATTACTTAATAAGAAATTATTTTCTAAATATGAGTTGGCCAAATATTCTTATTAGCCAAATATTTAATTCTCAATTGTTTGATTGATTGTACTAATGTAGGAGCGGATTACTTAATTTTTAAAATTTTCATAATTATTAATTTAGCAATTAATTTCAATTGCTGGATTGGAGATGCTCTCAGCAGTCAGTCCTTGTTCAGAATGATAGAGGGAGCAGTATTATTTGTGCTTTGAGATTCGTGCCACATTAAAAAGGACAATTTTGAATCATTCGATTCAATTGGACTCAGTCCCTGAGAGGATGTGATCAATTCTTGTGAAAACGGACAAATATCATCAAATGGTTATCTGTATTCATTCATAGCATGAGATGTATATTTAGTTATTTACTGCTTTTGTCGTTTAGTTCTCCAGAAATCACTTTAGCGTACAAAATCTACATTTGGGTTTGATGAGCTGGAGGACCCTCCGTTCTGCTTTAAAATTTGTGTATATAAAAATTGACGCAAGTTTGTACAAATATTAAGAGCACACGGATCTTAAAGCTAGCTGATTAAACAGTCCTGAAATTCATTAAATCTCAAGGGTTCGATCGGTAAGAGTGGAATAGAGAAATAGAGTGAAAAATAGATTCTATTTCCACCGAATAAAAAAAAAAGTGGAATTGAGAAATTAAGAATAGTGGAATTGGGTTTGAATTTTTGCAGTCAAATATTTATTTTTTGAATTTTGGTTCCTCATTTATTCCTTTATGAGCCAATTTCATATTCCATTGAAAAGGTGGAATAGAGGAATTGGTTTTTTAAATATAGAGATTTAGCTTGTTTAACAATGCTCTTTCACTATTTTACTCTTCTACCATTAACCGAACATGATCGGAATAGTGAATAATTGAAGTCTATTGTAAATTTTATTTTTCCTCAGTATTTTTCTATTCTAATAATTTGACAAACAAATCAAAGTAATTAACTAAAGTAGGTCTGATAGAACCCATCGGCCATACTCTGCGGTCTCAAATTGATGAATTCCATAGTTTTTTTTTTTTTTTTTTTTTTTTGAATCCTTGACAGTAACTGCCAAGCATAAAGAATATCATATTTACATGCAAGGCATTGTTTAGAGAGATATCATGATTCTCAATATTTCACATCAGAATCTCTTCAAGGATCTACTCCCTAATCTTTCTAGTGAAATTTGACAAAATAGCGGTGCAAATTAATGATGATATGTACTGAATGCCATATTCTATTCGACTAAATTAAAATAATTTAGTCATTCATCAGTGTGCTTCTCTACTCTAGAAATTGACGATGAGATTGTTGATTGAATTGAGGAAATTAATTAACATGTTATACATACGGAAAATAAAAGATAAATTAACAAAGGTCTATGATATTCAAAACTAAATTCCTTTTGGAAGAAAAGGCCAGATGGCCCATTTGATTTTGCTTTTTTTTATTTTTTATTAAAACCCGTAAGTATTTATATTCATCAGGGAATAAGCAGACATATAGTAATCATATCAGTACATAAAACGTTACAATTGAAGTTCCTTTATAAAGTTAGAAAAGAAAAAACAGAACTGTGCTCTGATTATAAGAGGTGAGCCTTCAGGCCATTGTGTTCAGATTGATAGATAGTGAGCCTGCATAGTTTTATGTACTCGTGCTTAGATTAATAAATAGTGAGCCAACATGATTTCTTGTCATAATCACAAATAGTGCTATTGTTGTAGTCAAGGTGATTTAGAGGAATTCAGGGCAGTCTTTGTGCTCAGCTGAGATTCGTGCTCAATTGAAAATATATAGAAGGCAAAGAAATGTCAAAGAAGAGAAAGAAGATAAGAAGGAAGTGAGAAGGAAGAATGAGACAACATTATTACTAACAATATCATTGTCATCAATCATAAACACGTATCTTATTTATGTATAAAGATAGTAGATACTACATGAGAGGTGGATCGAATTCACAACACTCCAATATGAACTTGGAGAGTCGAGGCGTCATAGTACGTAGCAAGATGGCACAAAAAGCAGTAGTGGTCAGATCTATTAGACAGAAACAGATTCAAATAGAGTGAGATGGGGTTTAGCAGAGGAAGGTGGTCCATTTTCATTTACTGAAAAAATTAGAAAACTTAAAACACAATGGGCTTTTAAGCCTCTCCTTTTTCCAAAAAAAAAAAAAAAAATAGAAAACTTGTTGACATATTTTAATGAGAAAATTTTATACTATAAAAACATCATAGTATCCAATGTCTTTAGAAAACTTAATATTTTTATCTTTATCTCCTTTTAATTATTATTTTTATTTAACTACTTCAAAAATTGAATTGGCCAATATATTTTTTAATTTTAAATGGAAGTTTCCATTAATTCTAATTGTCTTCTTTCCTCTCCTCTCCTATTCGTATTGTTGGTTCTGTTCTTGGGCGTTTGGAAATAGAAAGCTATTCCTTGCCAAGCCTGCAAAGCGTTTTTCCATCAATAAATCAGTGAATAAGAGAAGAATTAAGATGAGGAAATAACTAATTTGTAAGTTTTGATGGGGGAATATCTAATTAAAGAAGTTTTGATGGGTATATATCTAAATTTCTCTTAATAGAAAAACCGATGTCATCTTAATTCTTCTCTTATTCACTGATTTATTGATGGAAAAACGCTTTGCAGGCTTGGCAAGGAATAGCTTTCTATTTCCAAACGCCCAAGAACAGAACCAACAATACGAATAGGAGAGGAGAGGAAAGAAGACAATTAGAATTAATGGAAACTTCCATTTAAAATTAAAGAGAAATTTAGATATATACCCATCAAAACTTCTTTAATTAGATATTTCCCCATCAAAACTTACAAATTAGCTATTTCCTCATCTAAATATAACTAAATTATAAATGTACCCATTATTCAATAAAATCAATTAAGAGGACTGATTTATATTAATAAACAAGATAAAAAGACAATTTTACCCATTCTTCAATTAAAAATACTAATTGAGACACATGTGCTTTCTTCCAGCTCCATTAGTGACGAGAGAGAGAGACGCACACTCTTGCCCCTGTGCACCCACACACAGAGAGTCAGTTGGAGAACGAAGGCATCTACAAGGAACCGTTTAAGCAGGAGAAGGTTATAATCGATACAGATCCAGGAATTGCTAATTTTTTCTTTTTATTTTCTTCTTACTCTCTTCTCGTCTTCATGAGAATTCAGTTTCTAGTGCTTTGAATAGTGCTCAATTTGGCTTTCTCTTAGTTGTAGTTAAGAAAATTTGATTGATCTTACCTTACTCTGTTGCCATGGCCTACTATCGTTGGATAATTGATTGTTAATTTTGTGGTTCAACCTAAAAAATATAATAATCTCAAGTTGGGATTCTTCTTCTTCACCAGTTGAGATTTCCAATAGCTTTCTAAATGACTTTTTTTTTACAATTTCACATCTAAGTACAAGTTCAAAATTCTTGCATGCATGGCAGAAATCATGGTAAAGAAGTAACTGAACTTAAGCAAAAGAAAGAAAGGAATTAATAATGGGGGCGAATCTATTGGTTGGAGCTTTCTTCAACTTGCCAGACCTTTTGAATTGAATGAAATGCGCCGGAGAAGAATAGAATTAACAGTAACGTAAATAGTTGTTTTAATCAAAGTAAAACAATGGCGAGAAACTATGATATGCCTCGCCCAAGAGAGGGCCTTTGATTGGCGTGAGTTCTACCGACAGTATCAGTGTTTTTCTTTTCATTAATTAAAGAAAGGACATAACTGTCTTTTTTATTTTTTATTATTACTAATCAGCATTTTAAAATGATTTAATTGAGTAATGGGTAAATTTATAATATAGTTATATTTAGATGGGGAAATAACTAATTTTGAAGTTTTGATGGGGAAATATCTAATTGAAGAAGTTATGATGGATATATATCTAAATTTCTCTTCTATTAATTAGCTCACTGTTATGTATCGGTACTTTTTTTAGTAAATATTAAAAGTCCGACCGACCTATTTAATATCCACAAAAGATTTTTCTATCTAAATTTTAAACTTACAACTTCTCATATGAAAGGCAATACCTTCCTCACTAGATCAAAGGTTGAATGGTTGGGCTTTTGACACAAGAAAATATTTCATCCCCAAATCACAATCTACCATAAAAAAAAAAAAAAAAAAAAGGAAAGAAAGGAATACATCACTAACTAGGAGACGCAAACTTTTTTTACATTATGTCCATTGCAACTATAAAAGCTCACAAACTCACAATGACGAAAGAAAAATTAAGATTGATAAATTCTAATTTCATTTCTTTCATCCTACAACAAACAAAAGCATGGTAGTATAACAAGACATGTTTTAGCCCAATTGACCATTCATGGGCATTCTAGTAAATACCCTCCTAGATTTTAACCAGGTTTTTCTCAGCATCCAATTCAGAATCATTACTTTTGAGAGAAAATTCCAGCTTATAGGTTAAGAAAGCACGGATTATGCTCATAAGTTTTATCTCAGTGACACATGACACAATGGCACAGAGCACCTTGGCAACGGTCTGAACAATATCAACAGTTTTTGTATTGCCGGATAAAACCCATAAATTGATTAAATGGGTAGCGCCACAAAGGACGATGAAAGCTTCAAACAGGTAAAAGATCATGCGGTACGGGGCAAGGGACGGCTTCCTGGAAAGGTACACTAGTTCGAGCAGGATGGCGAAGTATGCCAGAGCTATCAGCAAATCAGAGACAAACTGGAACCAGGTTAAAACATCATATGATTCCATGAGAGAGAGAGAGGTGAGTTGGAGAGAGGATATAGTTTGCTATGTATGTAAATTCTTCTGTTTTGTAGGTGAAGTGAATCAAGTGATGGACCTTCCATTGAATTCCCATAGCACACAATTTTTATTGTTTGCATCTGAATTTGTTACACGAGGAAACTACCATCTATTGTTTGTTTGTGCATTTGCTTTGGTTCATGGAATGAAAGCAATTGCCATATCCACTGAACCAAAGGAAATTCAGAAACAAACAACTGGAAGCATATGCGCTGCTTTATTGTTTTAGATAAAGACAATTAAGTATACTCTCAAAGAAGAAACACTGCTTGAAGAAGATGATGTCAAGTTCTCCGTATCCAACAAAATATCATTATTTGATTTAATGAATCAGTACTTGACAAAATGTCAAGCGTCTGATGAGAATGTGACTTTAATTGCTGAGAAACTAAGGTATTGATAGAGATATTAAATGGATATGTAATGTGACTAATTCATAAAAGGGAAAAAAAAAGAATAAATAATAAATAGTAAATAAAATGAAAAAAGGAGGCTCGCAAAATTTTTAAAAATAATTAGAATAACAAAATTGCAATTGCATATTGAGCAAAAGGATTCCACTTTGACAGCTACCTTTTAATTTATTTATAACCTATAAACTACTTAGCACAGAATTGAACCTTTAATTTTTGTCATTGATCATAAGCTGCTTTGTGGAGGCCTTACATCATACCTGCATTCAATATATATCAAAGCAAACCATGGATGTAAACATACATTATACCACTCGCAAGAGGTAATGGTACATGGTCAGAATGCACAGGAACCATATCAAAGTCTCCTTCTTTGTGTTTATCTTTTCAAGTTTTAATTCAAATTGGTTTATTTGCTTTTATGCTTCACCGCTTCAGTGCAGGGAGTACAACTCAATGGTACCGGGAACAATTGATTTTCCGGTATGGAAAGAGAGGAGATAAATGAAAAGAATCTGAAATTCCTTAAATTTGTCTTACCTACTAGGATCAATGCTATTCCTCAAAAACTGACAATCAACCCATCATAGTCCACATTCAAAGCTACTTCCTACCAAGTTTCTTAGCTCTTTTGGGGAACAGTTCTCGGCCTTCTAGAAGAATTTCTCTCTGCATCTGGGCCCAATAGTCAGCATACATATGTGCATACTTCTGTTGAAACCAATTCTTAATTTCATTGCACAGAAAGTTTGGATTACTGCACCAAATTTCTCTCAAAGCTGATCTACTGTCCACTGTCCTCATACCAGTACCCGTCTTCATTCTACTCAGTAGGTCCCCAACCCTTGTCTGACCCTGTGACTCTGGCCTCAAAATAGCAGATGGAGGTCCCACGAGGTACTTCTGAGCAGATTTAAGACATGGTAGAACATCCCCTTCAAGTAATGCACATGCAAAGACTAAAACCCTAAGACCCTTTTTCTCTATCTGTGAGCTGTGCAAGGGAAATGACCAGTTGTGAAGCCCGAAACTTGGGCTGACCCAATTGAAGACCTGATCATTTAACGGATCATAGAAAGGTTTCGGGTCTGTTAATGGTGCAGAGAAAGTACAGAGTGCACTAGCATATTTTACAAGCCATTCTGGCTTGATAGTTGTGACCCCATGCATGTACAGCCTTTTCTTGTGTACCAGCTCAGTGTATACCAAAAATTCAGTGGCAGAGCGGGCAACTGAAGATGAACGGTGAAGATATATTGGCTCTTTCAAAGCACAAGACAGGTAGCACACAGCCCGAGTCTTTCTATCTTCCTCAGGCAGATCACGGATCTCACTAAACTTGGCCCGTTTTGCAACACGGTCAGCCCATCCGGCACACACTGCCTGGGCTATGGCCTCCTCTTCTTCTATCTTTAACGGGTTCTTATCAGGTCGGGTCTCCCACCAAGCCCTCTCCACCTCCTCTATGGACCCGCCTCTCCATGTGAACTCTTCACATGATTTACTATTGTGAAACACCAGTTGCAAGAGTTGCTTTCTAAGCTTTGACATGTCATCCATGGTCTTCAGATGGAGCGAATTATCTTTACAAAACCCAACCCGGTTTCCTGACAGCTCAAATTGGTGCAAGGCAAAAGCAACTGTTAAAGCATCACTGGTGGGGTTAGAGAACTTTGAAAATGACTCTTTTGCCCTTTTTCTATCCAATACAGGCTCGGCATTATCCTCCTGTTTCTCACCAAAATGAAAGAGGAAAGGATTGGGAAAGCTCAGGGCTGATGTGGCAGCAATTGTGTATGCAAGAGTTAGCTCAGGTCTGTCATGATGAGTTGTGATAAGGTTAATGGATGTGATAAGCATGCGGGAATGACGTGGGCTCATCGGGTACTGTGCCATTGCACGACCAATTGGTGTTAATCTGCTGTTCATGTCAATTGCTTGGAGAGCCTTGAGGCACTTCTCAGCCTCAACAAGTGCTTCCTTTTCAGGAGAAGTTGGAAATGGAAAGTTATCAACCTAGAAAACAAAGTGTATAAAATTTAGAATGTAAATACTTATAAAAATGAGAAATTATATCGTATAGTTCAATAAAACATAGCACAAAGGTATATTCACCACAAACATCAAAAATGATATTTAAATAATTTCCAACCCCAAGTTCTACAAAACAATCGGAATACGGCCTAGATACCTTTCTTTTCTTTTCTTTTTTTCAATTACTCAATTTTTGGCTTATTTGTTGCTAATTTGCACTAAATTAATAAACAAATCATGCAGAAACTTAATTTAAATTCAATATAAGCAACTACATTAATTCCATGATGGGTACTACCTTTCCAATACCCATGTTCTTCAAGAGAAGCACCACACCATCGACTGGTGTTTTCACAATCTCAGGAACAGAAAATTCTGGAAAGACTTCCTCTTTCCCATAGGCACCACTAGAGTAGAGCCTATAGCAGTGGCCAGGCCCCACACGCCCAGCCCGACCGGCCCGCTGGGCTGCCGAGGCCTTGCTTATCCAGTTCACATCATAGCTTTCCACCCCAATGGCATGGCAATAGTTCTTTACCTTCACCTTGCCTGTATCTACCACATACTTTATGCCTAAGAAACAAACACCAAAGAAAATAGCCTGTTAGGCAAGCTTCCATTTATATGTATACCAACAGGTCAAACAGGTCAAACAACAGACAAGAACCCAACCGACCTCTGGCATAAAGTTGAGTAGTGTCAAACAACTCAACCCTGTATACTGGTATAACCAAAGCATCAAAATTGATTGCCTTAAGATACACGTTTGGTTTTGTTGTTCTCAAGTATTATAGTAAATTGCATGCCACACAGGGTTGGTTGAGACAGACCGTCCATTAGGTCAAGAAATGGACCTGGATCCCAACCAACTGACCCAATGATCAACCCTAAATGGCATGGATGGATAAACAAGTTCCAGCCCTATATTCTAGTACATTGTGCAGGTATACCACACACAACTGAGTTATGTAACAAATCCAATGTTACCTGGTATCGTCAGAGAGGTTTCTGCCACATTTGTTGCTACCACAACAAGTCTCTTTGACTGAGGTACATCTTGGAATACACGGAGCTGCGCGGATGCAGGTAGCATTGCATAGAGAGGCAACACGTGAAGTCCACCATGGCAAGCAGGGACAGAATTGTCCTTTTGTTGTAGTTCTTCTTTAGTGGTGGTTTCTTCGGCTGATAGTTTGGTTCCCTTACTTCCTAAGGCATCAAAAGAAGCCTTCAAGAAAGAGAGACTCTCTTCATCTCTGAGCAAATCCAGAACCTTGTTCGAATCTGTTTCAGGGGCATGGAAAGTAATCGGATCCTCCTCTTCTTCACTATCAGAATCTATCTCACAATCAAGTTCTGACCCAGAAGAATCAGAATCTGTATTCAGGAAGTGGCCTCCATCATCATAAGAGCTGCAGATGTGAGAGAAAATGAATATAAAAAAAACCCAACCAAGTAAAATAAATCTGGTGTTCAATATCAAGCCTGTCAGGAAATTTACAAGTATTGCACCAAGAAGTAGGGAACTACCAGCATATCCACATTCTTTTAATTGAGGTTGTATGTAAATATTGAGGCATAATATAAACCAAAATACAAGAACAGTGTTGGTTTTTCATGATAGTTGGGACCATTGGCTTATATAAGATAAGCTTTTATTATACCTGTCATCTTGGTGCTCAGGTGTACAGTTCTCCCCATCAAATGCTTCACTTATTTCTTTGATGCCATCCACATCAGCATCCATGGGCTGCACAATTCCTTCTACTCCCTTAGCCTTTTTATCGCCTAACCGTCTTGACACCTTCCTTAGCTTCTTACACAAATAATCAACCTCTCTTTGTCCTGTGACAAACACCAAAATTCCACCTTCTGGAAGCCTCTTATGAATTGAAAGAACCTTTTTATAGGCCTGCCCAAGGTAATCTTCATGAGTGTTTTTGGAGAAGTGTATCGTTACAGGGAACTGCCTCACAGGAACCTCTATGACAGGTGGAGCTGTATCAAAGAGCTTTTTGTTTGAAGTGAAATCCTCTACTCGAAGTGTGGCACTCATCAGTATGAGCTTCAATTTTGTTATCTGTTTATCTAAAGGAATGCTGGCACCTGAGCATATCTTGTGTTGTTGTTCTTCAAATAATTCCTGGAGAGTGGTTGAGTTGAAATAAATTATGAAAAAAGCAATAAAAGATAACTTTATTTTCTCAGGAAGAACACAAATATAGTCTAATGAAAATTTTGCAGAGCATTTTTAAATTTTTTTTTATTGGATCAATGATTTAATGTCAAAAAAAATTAAAACATGTTACATTGCTTAGTCAGCATCCGCATTGACTATACCACCTGACTATTACATGGCGATACTGAGCAAATACCGATAGTGCTGGTAATACCATTGTTTACTAGGCCAAAATACGCATTCACGATAAAGCTCTATTAGGTTTTAGTTAATGTCAAAAAGCCTTCATTCGCTCCCAATTCCGGCCTCTTTTAAATTGAAAGACATATATTCACTACAATTCTGGCTTTATACAATACTAATTAGTCATGGGATATGCCAATTCAAAACAAGGAACATTTTTGGGACAAACTGTAACCTGGCGGGCCTTTATAATACGGGATAGCATGCCAATTAGTATGTCCGTGTTTAAGCTCCTCTCATGAGCCTCATCCAAGATAATCACAGAGTACCGTTTCAGCAAAATGTCACTCTGAGAAAAGACAAAGGAAGTTAGTGTCAGGAGGAAGAGAAATGATAAAGGCACATCATATGTACAAGTATCAGGCATGTATGTTTGAATATCAACCAAGTTTATGTATGCTTAGTCTTTGGACTGAGTCAAAATGGCAATTACTATATTAGCATGGTTTGAAGGCACAATAAAACAAATACTCAGGTCAATAGATTCACTATCCGCATTATGTTATCTGCATTATCAGGGAAAAATCATGAAATTTCACTTGCCTAGTCTACTTACATCCCAAATTAAATAAGCATTCTTTGTTTTATTCATATCCTCACATCTAACTTCACCTTTTTTGAAAAAGGAAAAGAAAAAAGCAACCCAAGTTGACTGGCATAAACTAAAGTTTCAGGTACCGTTTCAGTTCTAGCTGGTACTGTAACAATACCTAATTTCACAAAAATACTTGATTGATGTAAACCAGCGCCATAGAAGTGTTGCTGGAAGAAATTACCAGAACAACACCATAGAGGTGTTGCATCTAATATACATAGTACAGTAAGATGAGCATGAGTTTGTCTGTTGTGGTACTTTATATCAGATTTTGAGTGCTCAATTAGGTTCTCTTATGGTATGCTGCAGGTACAAGTACGGTTGAAGGAAAGCTTTGCTGTGCAAGGGCATAAATGTAAAAAGGACAATAGAGCAGAACAAAAAGGGAAGCCTAGCAAGTATGACAGAAGTAAAAAAAAAAAAGTTTTGCCTGAAATGTCAGAGAAAGGAAGAGAATAATGCAAAATTAACAGTTCGATGTGGGATGTAAAACTTTAAAAAAAAATTAATATAGGGCAAGTGAAATGATTTGCTTGATGTAATATAAACATGGGAGAGTGTAAAAATAGTTTCGAGTAATCAGTAATGGCGGTACATTGGTACCACCTTTTTCAGAGAGAGAGAGAGAGGACCTGCAGTTCACGAAGCAAGATACCATCCGTCATGAACTTGATAGAAGAATCTTTTCCGATCATCCTATCGTGCCTGACTTGAAACCCAACCTCCCTTCCCAGATGAAGCCCCAACTCAACAGACACACGCCTGGCTGTAGAAAGGACGGCCACTCTCCGTGGCTGAGTCACCCCTATCATGCCTCTCTTGTCAAGCTGATCGCTGGAACCAAACCCGGCCTCATAAAGAAACTGTGACATGAAGTGTAAAAACAATTACTTGCTATGGTATCAAGTCTGATGATATTTAAGGTACAGAAACAACCTTGAGCATAGCTTTTATGTAGAAAGAAGAGACTGTTCATATTAACCTAAAATAAATTTAAGCTGGCTAGTGCTGATAAAGAAAGCAACATAACCAGTGCCTTTCCGGCAAAAGAGAAAAAAAAAGAAAAAAAAAAGAGACACAACAAAGGAACATTGAGATATATTCCATGTCTGGAGCAAAATACGGAACATTTTTTTTCCTTGGTGCATATGATATATATATTTATTTAAGATATTCCAGAGGCATACTACAATTTTTCTCTATATATATGGAAGGAAGAAAAATTTACCTGTGGGACTTGGGTAGTTTTACCACAACCAGTTTCACCACACAGAATAACAACCGAATTCTCATTAATTGCCTCCATTATTTCTTGCTCCATCATTATAATAGGGAGATCTCTCCTTTTCTCTTCTATCTCAGGGGGTCTCGACACTCGCACCACTACAGGAGCAATTACAACTGATTTCTTGTGTTCCAAATTCTGATTTTCTTTATTTAAAATTTTATCTGGCACCATAACAGGAGGACAGACTTCTGATTTCTGGTTGTCATTTTTTCTGTCTTGTCCCTCTACCTTTGAAGTTGACAGTACAACAGGAGAAGTTTCATATGATTTTTGGCTTTCTATCTCTTGTTGCTCACTCTCTAACTGATTCTTTACATCAGATTTCTTGATTTTGATACTTTGCTCTTCTCCAACAAGTATTGTGGCCTGGAAAAAGAAAGTATAAACAAAAAATATTCAGAACTTACTTCAATCATTAAACCACCCTTTACCATCATAAATTCGTAACCAAAACCAGCACTGTACAAATTAATATGGTTCCATTCTCCAGATGGCTCAAGAAAATACTAAAATGCTAATCAATTTACAACAGATGAAATAGTGGAAAATAAATTTAATCGATCCCTGTGTAAAAGAAAAAATTGATAAATCATTAAGCACCTTGGAATCATGAACACCTGCAGTATTGCAAGCCTTTAAACCAGGTAATAAACTCCCATCTTCTATCATGCTACTAACTCTGACCGAACCTTCTATCATGTTCTCAATTGGCAGATCATATTGTCGATCCACAAAGTTTTCATTATAATAATCCATATTAATTTCCTTCTTAAAAATTGAAATTTCTTCTGGAACCTCCAAACCAGCTTTTGAATATTGCATGGCTCGTCGACGCTTTTCCTTGATAGTTTCAACCTACAGTGTTGTAATTTACATATTGTAGATGAAGCATTAGTTCTTAATCCAATAAAGAATTGTGCCTAACAAAGTGAGGTATCATAAACTTTTAGTAAAATAATTAACAGCTTGCATTTTGACACTACATCAACAAGGCTCAGTTAGCTGCTAGGAGTAAATACACCCAGCAGGATTGACCAGTAAATAACAGCTTACATTTTTTTACTATTCAATTCCCCGACTATTATGCTGGAATGTCCAATTGGTCATAGCTTTATCTTGTGTATAGCTATAATATAATGTAGTGTATAAATAAGATAAATCTCCAATTATTAGTTTCTTACGAAAATTAAAAAAATATATAGGTAATAATGGACAGTAGCATACTTGGCCTATAGTTCCAGAAGAATGGAGAAGTGAATATGCCCCATCAGATATCTTGTATTTCCTGTGTAAGTTAAGATAAAACTTTTAGTTTGATAAATTCAACTAATACAAAGACAAAGTATGTGAACATAATGAGGTAGACAGAGAGTTCAAACCCAAGTAGCTCAATGCTTTTAGCTTGTAGAAGCTTCTGCTTCTTCTCCTCCTATAGGTAACAAAAAATAAACAACAAAAAAAAGAGGAAAGAAAGAATTAAACAAAAGACCCATCAAATGAAATACTTGAGCAAAGACATGGAACCAAAAGCTTTACTAATACAAAATCAAGCACAAACAGACCTCCAATTTTCTTAGTTTCCTTTGCTTGTTTTTGCTCAAAGCAGGAGCTTCCTTCTTTCTCTTTAAACCCTGAATATATAAATAGAAGATGATTCAATCCAATATCTAATGTAGAATAAGAAAATTTAATCAAAGGTCCAATCATAAAGTACCTTCTCTTTCTCCTTTGATTTATTTTTCCTGCTACCGGGTAAAATAAGAGCATTGCTTCCATCCCCACTCAAGCTGTAAATTTAATAAAAGAAACAAACACATAACCCATTACTGCTGTGCACCCCAATAATTTTCGACTTCAAAATTTAGAAGTAAAATAAGGAGCACTAAATCAGGAAATATACTTACTCTTGTATTTCTTCTGGTTCCTTTTCCTTGCTCAATACCATCTCTCTCGCCTTCTATCAGAACTCTGGAACTACTTGAACTAAATCTCTTTAATAGTTGATATTGGGTTGTGCCTGCTAATCAAACCGAGGCAGTCGAATAGAGAGAAGAAGAGTCAGAGAGAGAGAGAGAGAGCACGGCCAGGGAGTTGGGGTTTTGGGGAGAGAATATGGAGGCGGTATCTCTGTAGAATGCAATGCAAAGCGATTAGTGACGAACCAAACAAGTTGGGTTACAGATAAGATGGGCTTGATTTAATTTGATTAAGGAGCCCAATTTGAACATTCTATTAAAAACAGTCCAAATTTAGTACATCAATCGCCCAATTTGGACATTCTATTTCTGTAATAACTGGAGGGTGGTTTACTTCTATGAGACAGCCTGGTTTTAATTTGTACCAACCTGGAATACAGAGAACATGTAAGAAAAGTAGTTTCTCTTATTTGAGACTAGGATGATATAAAATGAGTACTGGTTGCTAATTATATTTATATATTTCTAATAAAAGCATCTTCGCTTCAATTGCAAATGCTTATATAGCATTTATATCCAGTGGCGAAGCTAGGAATTCAATCAAGGGTAGACAAGCATAACTATATAAATAGTTGTAAAAAAAAATTAACATAAATGAATATCAAAGGTTTCAACTAAGTCAAAAGTTTATAACAAATATTCTTTTACATATCAAAAAAAAAATATATATATATATATATTAATGCTACAAAATGGGGGTATATATATTAATGCTATATATATATATTAAGCACAAACTGGTGTCTAATTAAGCAATTATCAGAGACCTATTTTGAAATCTTCAACAAAATGGGGGTATATTTGCAAACACTGGAAAGAGGCCTTTTTCGATCTGTCTTTATAATAATATGCTTTAGAAGAAAGGAAATTGTAGGGATCTTTTCTATGTTACTCAAACAGAAATCTCAAACCAATTCAATATCCTTATTTGCAATCATATCATGAAGTATCCTATCTTAGAGTGATCGCAGTTGTATGGATCTTGTGTTGAAATTAAGAGTTATGCTTTTGTCGCCGAGTACGATACAACAAAAAGAACCCTGTGAGCAATCAATTATATATGAGAGATTTAATAATACATCCATGCAAATTATTTAACCAAGGCCATCTACGGTAAAAGAGAACAATTTAAACCAAGTCGCTCTTCTAATACTGGCATGTCCATCCTAAATTGTACTCTAAACTCAAAGAGTTATTGTTTTGGCCTAATAGTCTATAACATAGTAATTCAACTCTGTTGTTCTGAGTTATGGCTAAGATTTCCAGAGAACATTGATCTGTGAAACTCTGTTCTTTGATTTCATTAGACGGTAAACTTACAGAAAACCTAGTTTCTCGGGCTTGGCTCATTGTGTATGATTGAATTGCAAAGGAGCATATCAGCCTTTGGCACGACAGCATCCAACGTGTAATTAATTTGAGAAATCTAAATAATAATTCTTTGTAATTATTTCTGATCAATATTGCCTATAAAAGGGCAACCTTTGCAACCAATTGGATTACGAATGAAAGTTATCAATTTCTCTGATACAAGATCACATCAAGAAGCAAAGAACAGAAGAGAAAGGGGATTTACCGAACAGCAGTACTGCAGTACAGGCGGAGCGCGTTTCTTCTCCTTCGCGCAGGCGCGGCTGGCACAGGCGGAGGGGTTTCTTCTCCTTCGCGCAGGGGTTTCTTTTTTTCTTTTCTTTTCCTTCGCGCAGCGGAGCGTTTTTTTTTCTCTGGGCTACGGGTTGAGCGGAGCGGAAATGAGGGTTATCGGGTTTGGGTTCTGGGTCCTCCGCTCAACCATCAGCGTGAAATGAGGGTTATTGGGTTTGGATTCTGGGTCTGGGATAGGCAAGCCCAGTCAATAGGTCCGGTTCAAAAAATAATAATAATAATCTGGGTAGGGTTTAAACCCTAAACCCTATGGTCATGTTTGGTTGTGGAGTAAAGCTAAACCGGATTAAATTTCTTACTCCAAGCTAAACCGGAGTAAGCTAATCACGTTTGGTGGAGTAAGTTAAACCACCTCTCTCGGTGGAGTAAGTTAATCCGGTTTAGCTCACTTCTTACTCCATCTTAAACCGCCTACATTACTTCTCGTTTGGCTCCTTAAGCGTGGAGTAAGGGGTTTACTCCACCCCTTACTCCACAACCAAACATGGCCTATATCATTAGCTCATTACTATTTTTTTTTTTTTGAAAACCCGACAGAAGCTATCAGGGTAGCTCATTACTATTTTAGCAATCGACGGAAATTATCGCATCAACATGTTCGCAAATTTTATAAATCACTAATGAGGAGGATTCAAATATCTTTATTTTTAAAAATTTAAATAATTTAAAGTTTAAAATTTAAACGTTAAAATAAAATTATTAGATGTGATCCATGTTATTTTCTCTATGTGATCATAAAAAAATATCACATTTTAATTTTGTTTTTATATGAATCAATAAATTAAAAAATTAATGTCTAGAAATTATCCACATTAGTATATATTTTTACAAGCTCAAGATGACAACCAAAACAAAGTTGAAATGCCATAATTTTTTACAAGTGCATAGATAAAATAATGTAGTTCATATCCAACGGTTTTATTTTGAATTTTAAGATTTAAATTTTAAGTTATTAAAGTTTTTTAAAAATAGAAACATGATAGAGGCACCAAAAATTGAGGCATTTGAACCCTCCTCATTACTAATTATAGAGGAGTAGGTTAGATTCCCCGTTATTTTTGTGCTCCAATTATGTTTACATTTTTATCTCAGTTTTCAATATGATATGCATATTAAAATGTGTTTGGAGGCTAAATTATATATTGTTTGGAAAAAACTTTTTACTAATTATTTAGGTTGATACAAATTATTATTTTTGAATGGTTCATAACCTTTGAAAAAAATAATTTTATATCTATCTACTTTTTTTTAAATATATTTTATTTTCCAAGTACATTTTAATATGAATATTATATTGAACAGTTTGAATCTATTATTTAGAGTTTGAAAACAAAAATAAGGATGTGAGACATGATTAGACAAAAAAAAAATCATATTTGTTATAGAGATGTAAAACTAAAATATATTATAATAGCCTGAAAATTAAAATGAGAATGAAAAGTGGTGATGAAGATGATTTGATATTGTACCCCCGTTGGTTCCAAAAATATTGATATGATAAGAGAAATTATTGTTTAGTAATTATAGAAATGAAGATACTCTCGTACCTCTGATATATTACATCTTCGAGTTTATAAACTCAGGGATGCTGATAGCATGGCACCACGTGCAACAGTCCACGAACTCAGTTAGCAGACGGGAGAGTATTCTGTGCGGAGTTGCGTAGAGATTTTAATTTGGTTCGTTCGTTTTAATCGAACGGATAAGATTAGAGGGGCTCAAATTTTGAGATCTAATTTGGTCTGTTCGATCAAAATGAACGGATCAGATTAAAAGCTCCGCATAGCTTCGCAGAAGATAGTGTTCTGTTAGTGGACATGTCACATGAATACAAGTTTTTGGAAATAAATCTGTTGTTATTTGAAAGAAATAATTGTAATATTAAAGAGCTCTTAATTATAAACTGTGATCGGATTAACTCTCTTTAAAATCAGACAATCCAAATGTATTAACTCAAAAGATATTTTTTGAGTTAATTGGACTCACCTACCAGTGTCCACGCAAAAAAAAAAAAAAAAAAAAAGTTTTGACTTTGCTTCGTACATTCTCAAAATTTGAGTTTATATCCGGACCGTTCAATTAGAATCCGAACTAATCCAATTCGATTTACAATGTACGGGTCCCTTTAACATTCGTACAGATTGATCCATATTTACATTGGGGTGGCAACAAGCTGTTAAAGAGCAAGTTAGGTCACACTCGTACTCGACTTGTTGGTGTATTAAGCTGAGCGGACGAACTTAGATTTTAGGTCTCGGGCTAAAATTATTGCTCAAGACCAACTCATGGCTTGTCCAAGCGAGCTGAGCCAGATCGTTACTAATTTGACAGATTTATAAATTTGTATATTTTTTTTTCTTGCTATATCTTAAATTTTCATAACACATTTTATCAATTATAGCTAAAACAAAATAATATTTATATGACTAATTACTGAGAAATACTCTTAATTCAATTGTAATTAAGCAAATCAACTACTATAAATTAACTTTACAGCTAAATTCATACATACAAATATATCAAAAATCTTAAATTCATACAAACATATTCACAGAATAAATTCATGCATACCAAATCAAACAAATTCATACAAATTAACTTAATTGCTTATAATTAATTCACACGTATATACAAAATTACCAATAAACTTAAACACAGTTTAAAGTGCAATTGCCATAACACTGGTTATAACATCCATAGACCATAATATCTCCAATCTGAAATGAAATGAACGGATCCATTAAACTATTAAACTATATATATTAAATAGCTTGTTAACAACTAAGTTGGTTCATGCCGAGTCAAGCCAAACTCAAACTCATTAATTTTAGCTCGAATATGTAACAAGCGAGCTAATTTTAACTCAATCTACTAATAAATAAGCTGTTACTGATCGAGTCACGGGCGAATACCCATGAGCCTTTTTTGCCAGTCTAGGAATCTGTATCGCATATCAGAATAGCGAACACGATCAATACGTTGGATGTTGATCCAACAGTTGATATCACATTTAGAAGAAGTCGACCCCACCTGCAGTGTCAATAGGTGGGGGTGTAGGTCTTGGGGCTCGGGCTGAATTCGAATCCTCTGAGACATCTCAAATTGTGCGTGACTTTTTGGAAAATTTTAACCGTTCAAATAATTCTACACGAATCATAAAGCTAAAATAATACTGGCCCCCTACGTCAACCCCGAATAGGCACCGTACACGTTGGTCACGCAAAATATGAGATATCTCAGAGGATACGCACTCTCTTCTCTGGTGGCTGGGGCTGAGGGATGAAATCGCTCGGCTCTATCCAATTCCAAGCGCAAGCGGCGAGCGGTAATCGGTAATGCGCTATATAGTAGCGCAAGTCGCTCAACTTCTCTCTCCGCCTGAAGCGATGCATCCTACAGTCACAACCCCATCTTACCTCTCTTTATACACCCCCTTCTTACCAACTATCCACCACCTCACTGGAAGAAAGCGCGCTCTTTTTGTACGAGCAATGGCTACCAAAGACCGAAAGCGCAAACACAAAGCCGTACTATCAAAAGACAGCACGAATGAAGGGTTATCGCGAATTCTGAGGACTGAAGCGGCCTTGCTAGGGATAGGCCGAAAAGCGGCTGCAGCCATGGCCAATGCCAAGTCAAAACGGAGGTTGTCGCCGCGAGCTGTTCTGGAAGCGCTCGATGAGGCGATTGCTAATGGTAGATGGGATTCTGCTCTTGAGGTGCCAATCTCTTACTTTTTCTTTTATGTTTGTGTTTAATTCAGGCAGTCCGAGAAGCACTCCAGCATGCAATCACTGGTTTTAGGTCATTTCGAGGGGTGAATTTCAGTATAGCCACATAACATAAGCTTTTTATGATGCAATTCCCTGTAACAGGCAGTGCCTTTGAATGTGTGAATTTATTTTCAATTATTTTTTTTTTAAGATATATTTGTTAAGTACCAATTCTTTTATTCCAATGAATTGCAAAAAACTCCAAGGACCAAATTGAATGCAACAAAAGAGAAAAAAAGTGTGGAACAGTAAACTAAAACACAGAAGATAGCATCTGTTGATTATATTCTTTACTACTACTACTTTTCTTGATGATTGCCCTTATAGCGGAGGTTAGCTTGGACATTGGCATCATACAACTCTCACATTACTCAATAAACACTAAGCTCAATAACAAAAAACAAGTCGCCCAAACCCAGCTATTAGAACCAAACAAAATGAACATAAAAGAGGCGATATCAGCAGGCATAGTAGCCCATGGGAATAGTTCTCCTCTTTTTTTATTGTCCCTCTGGATTCCTTAATCCATGTCGCAGACTTCCTCCAGAACTCACCTTTGTCTACTTCCAAGTTCTTCCCAGCCAATTCAATCTGAGATCTAGCAATATTTTTATGAATACTTAATTTGTATTTTTATAATTAGTGTTTTGAGTTTTGATTCTGACTACTATTGGTGTTTATATTTATGAGTGTCATTTGTTTTTTCACATATCTGCAAAAAGATTGCCGTACTTGAACTGTTGTCCCTCTTCTTCTCAAAATCTAACACATAGACCCTCTTTTTGGCAATTAATTACAGATCTTCACATTGCTTCGAAACCAACTGTGGTATAAGCCAAAATCCCAGACATATGCAAGACTGATAACATTGCTTGGCAAATGTGGCAGAGTCAAAGAAGCCAAAAGTATCTTCCATTTAATGTGCTCAGAAGGGTTCAAACCGACCATAGATGTATATACATCTCTTGTTGGTGCATATGGCCATGGCGGGCTTGTAGAAGAGGCATTTAAAATACTAGATGAGATGAAAATATTGCAATCCCCACCTGATGAGTACACATATACTGTTTTAATTAACGCCTGTGTGAGGCTGAAACGGTTTGATCAACTACAACACCTTCTTGATGAAATGTCGTATGTGGGAATTGAAAGTGATATTGTTACATACAATTCGATTATTGATGGGTATGGCAAGGCAGGCTTGCTAGAGGAGCTGGAATGTTTCCTTTCTAATATGCTAGAAGAAGCAAAATGCATACCGGATATGTATACCATGAATTCTGTTCTATGGGCTTTTGGCAATAAAGGAAAAATAGATGAAATGGAAAGATGGTATGGTGAGTTTCAAATTATGGGTATTGAGCCCGATGTGCGAACTTTTAATGTATTGATCAAATCATATGGAAAGGTCTGTGAATATGGGAAAATGATTTCAGTATTGAAGTATATGAATAAACGGTTTTTTATTCCTACGGCGGTGACATTTAATTTACTTATTGAGTGCTTTGGTAGAAATGGGGAGATTAAGAAAATGGAGTATTATTTCTGCTTGATGAAAATTAAAGGTATAAAGCCTAATTCCATAACTTATTGTTCATTGGTTAATGCGTATAGCAAGGCTGGGATGCTATCCAAGATTTCAGGTGTTATCAGACAAACAGAGAATTCTGATGTGACCCTTGATGCACCCTTTTTTAATTGCGTGATTTATGCATTTGGTAAAGCTGGGCAGGTTAAGATAATGGAAGAAATATTTTCTCTAATGAAGAAGAAGAGTTGTAAGCCTGATAGAATTACTTTTGAGACTATGATACGAGTGTATGACTCTTGCGGTATGGTCGAGGCTGCTAAATCTTTGGAAATTGACATGAACGAAATTGGAGACAAGTTGTTGGTATGAAATTGTTTGTATCAGCAGGTATGCTACTGTCTAGAGCAATTGGTGGGGGGGGGGGGTTTCATAGTGAACTTTAATTGATGCTACATAACTACATATGATTGTGTTTAAGATTTTTGCATGGTCAAGGGTTAACTGGACATGGAAATACCTTATTGGGTAGGTTGGAGCTCACTTGCAATTTTTGCCAAAAAAAATAGTTGAGGGAGTTGATGTTACACAAAATTTTTGTAAGATCCTAATTGAATCAAGTTCAGTAGTTAGGGGTAAAACAGTAAAGAAAAGCATATACCTATAAAGTACATTTTAGTAACAATGTATCTAGCAAACATGTATTGTACCTATGCCTATTTCTTGGTATGAGTACAAAAATATATTTTCTTTATTTTTTTCTTCCAATGTGTAATAAAATGTTACGAGGGTTTTTTAATTAAATTTTGAACTTATATAGCTTTTGACAGCACTGCCCCCTCCAGTGGTTTTGTTCCCGTGTGGTACCTTTTTGTCCAGACTAAAAATTTACCACTCTGTTTGCAAATAGGAAAAGATTGTCATATTGGTGCTCCGGCGGACCTTCTCCCTCTGCTTTTTCCAGTTTGGTAACTCTCTGCACTTGTGCAGATCTTGTAGGAGAGGGCATAGATTTCGGGCACTGTATCATTTCAAGTCGTAGTTGTGAATCGGATTGCACTGCATCAGCAATTTTATGGTAAAAAAGGTAATTTAATCTAAAATTGATTTCGTTAATTTCAATGTATTAGCATTTATGGTTTAGTAACCGCCTATCTATCTACCCATCTACTTATTCCTCCCCCCCACCCCCCCTCCCACCATCTCTCTTCCTTCTCGCTTTTTCAAACTCTCTCTCTCTCTCTCTATCTCTGCCCTCTGTTTTTTTTTCAAACTCCTCTCTCTCTGCTTTGCTTGCTCCCTCGACCACTTGGCCCCTCAGTTTCTATCTCCACTCAAATCCTTGTCGTCTGTAAGGTATTTCCCAATAATATTTCTTGATTTCTCTTCTGAAAGAAATTATACAAATTAAATAGCATATTTTTAATACTTCACTGTGTTTAGGGTTTACTGGTAAAATATTTTGGATTTGGATGCATTTTTCTTGAGCATATTTATATATAGATCTTTTAGGTTTGGTCTGGGTAAATTGATTTTACAAATTTTGTGGATTCAGATTTTAAGAGCAAGGCAGTTTTACTTGTGTCAGATCAGGTTTTTCCAGTACTTGCATGTTTTGGATGTTGGTAATTTGATTATTTTAGAGATAAGAGTGCCATGTCCATTGTATTGATCATTTCAAATTTGTCCTACTTTTGTTCTAGATTTGTGTTTTTATTTAGGAAAAGACAAACTGTTTCAAATGAAAACAACAGTCCCCAATTGATTTTTAGGAAAAGAACTCCACTGTACAATTGGTATGGTGGAAGATGGGAGGGTTTTTATCCACCATATCAATAGTGCGGTGGATAGCATTTCACAGGTGCACCACAATTGGGTGGAGAGCATTTTTAAACACTCCCCCATCTTCCACCGTACCAATTGTACTGTGGAGTTGCTTTTCATAAAAATCAATTGGGGGCTACTTTCTTCATTTGAAACCGTTTGTCTTGTCCTAAATAAAAAAAAAAAAAATCCTTTGTTCTCTGAAGACTGAGAACCAGGCCCTTCCCTCTAATATCACATTCCCAATAATCAAATTCTGGTTATGGTTAGCTTTAGCATCTGAAATTGGAGAATTTTTGTGATGATTTCTAACACGGTTAATGTTCCTGTGTTGTATTTGATGTGCCATCAATTCAAATTCTTTTAATATGACTCAAACTCAATTTCCTTTAGTTATATGAATTTGTAGTTGGTAAGTTATATCCTTGTAGTTTTTTTTACTATATATGTTTATGCAGCTAGTGATGCAGAACTTCAACCTCAACAAAGAGTACATTGATTTAAACAGCACCCCTGCTGATTATGATGCTGGGCACTTACCAGTACTGTCATCCGAGAATATCCGCATCTCAACAAAAGAACACAATGATGGTCAACCCACAGGTGGACCCACCTTAATTGAGGTGAGTGTAATTTTTCCATGTACTTGTATCAAAGAAGTACAATTCCTGTGCTGCACTGGTATAATTACTCGATATGATTTACTAAAACCTAAAATTTGACCTTATCTATACTTGCAAAGCTTAAGAAAATATTATTTAGATTAGGGTCACCATTGTAACTTTTCCATGAAGTAGAGCTTTTAGTGTTTTAGATAATTCTGGAAATCTTAATACAGTCTGAAAGTTGGGCACAAGATTTGTAATCTGTCTTGAAGACTTTGGCTAGGGATTATTGGCAATAATGACAACCAACAAAATGCTTACCAGAATCAGTAAAATAAATTGTACATATGTTCTTTTTAGTTTAGATTGGTTGTGTTTAAAATTTGGTGTAAATTGAGAATTTTTTATCATTATTCTAGGGACAACGAAACTGAACCTTCAACTATTTCTATGGATGATCAATCCATTTTTCATATTGCATCAAACTTACATATCAGATCTAAACTATGGAGGCGATTATCTGTAATTTTACCCAACTTTACCTTTTTGATAACTGTTTAGTTGGTTGACACAGTTGTCAAATTAGTTTGTTGTCAATATAATTATAACGTATCCTTTTACTTTCTGCAACAAAAAAATATATACATATATATATATATATATATATAGGTTTTAGCTAATATGCTATGGGTAGCTAAGAGGCCTCCGTGCTACGGCTCGGATTTCGAGTTTTCAAAATCCTAACGGTCGATCCGAACCGTTCATCTTGTTCTCCATATTAATATGTGTTTGGAGACCAAATTTTACATTTTTCTGAATTTTTTTACTATTTATTAAGCCACTTTGAAAACCGCTGATCCAACGGTAGTTTCTGGTTTTACTGTTGGGTTAAGCCACCGTTGGATCAGGGGTTTTCAAAGTGGCTTAATAAATAGTAAAAAAATTCAGAAAAATATTAAATTTGGTCTCCAAGCACATATTAATATGGAGAACAAGATGAACGGTTCGGATCGACCGTTATAATTTTGAAAACTCGAAATCCGAACCGTAGCATAGAGACCTCTTAGCTACCCATAGCACCGTAGCCACGTCCTATATATATATATATATATATATATATATATATATATATATACATATATACAGATTAATTGAACGTTACCAAGATGCAGAGTATATATGTGGATAAGACTACTTGAAAATCCAAACAGGACAAATGCAACTTGTATGTACATCGAATGATATATTTGCTTTCCTTAAAGACTTTGGGGTTGTACAAGTTTAATAATGATAATATTTTATATTTCATGTAGATTTCTGGGGAACCTTTTTTCCCCTCTATGCCTGGTGAAACTAGCGGTCCATCACCAAAGAGGACGAGCTGCAAGAGGCCGAAAGATTTGCCTGATGGTTGGACAGTGCAGGAACGTGTCAGGCTTTCTGGCAAGTCTGCAGGGAAAACAGACAAGGTACTGTAAACTTGTCTTATCCATTTCCTTTGGACCCTATTGCAAAATAGAAACCAAACCTGATGTGTTGTACACAGTACTACTGACTACTAGGAATTGATTTCTCAGTCATCCGATGGTTTCAAGACCAAATTTAATTGAACTACAATCTAATGTCATTCCTTGGAAGAATGTTATGCTTGTGTGTTAAAGCAATTTTGCCTGCACTTGAAAAGAATTGCTAAGTTATATAGGTTTTTGTAGGCTCGGGACGTTTTGATCTTGAGTCATCTGTTCAGATTTTTATTGTCTTGGTTAGCATCAGCTTTGCATGATCCGGGTTCGTATCCTCTCAAGTTAGGGTCATTTCATGTTCATGTCAGTTTGGTCTCTGGTCATTCAGATCTTGTGGCAAGAAAGTTGAGGTATTTGTCAATGAGATTGCTTCGGGTTATATTTATAAAATTGATTTTGGAGTATTCATCGAGTTTATTTCTGGTCAAATTGGGCAGTTAGTTGAACATCTGGTGGGTCTTATTATGTATCAGGTCTACACTGGTTCGGTAAATTCAGGATCAGGGCTAGTCAGGATCCCTATTGCAGTTCATTGAGCTTGGGTCATGTTAAGTTTCATGTTATTGATTTTTCAGAAGAGTGATTTTGAAATATAGTGTTCTGGAGGAAAATCAAACTGAAACTTGCTTAAAGAAATGTTTCTCATTGTTAATTTTACCATTCTTGTTCATTGCAGTTTTTCATCGAACCAGAGACTAGGAAGAAGTTCAGATCAATGCAGGAGGTGAGGCGTCACCTTGGGATGGATGATCCATGAAGTTTCAAGTACATGTTGGTATATTAACCATGTTATTGTATATTATATTTGTTCCAACACCAGGTATATGTTATTGTATATTATATTTGTTCCAACAGCACGTATAATCCATAAAGTTGAAAAATAACATTTTTTTGCAACTGTTGTGCAAATTGGATAGGCATTTTCTTTGTTCCTGTATGAGTTTCAAAGGCATTTGACTTGTAAATCTAAGTTATCCAGCAATATGGTAATAAAATATCACCTTGTTTTATAATTCCTTAATTAGGGAGTCGTTGAAGGGTTGAAGGGGAGAGGCCGAAAGAATTTCTGCTAACTTGAATGTCGGATCATATGGCAGCATCTGAGGCTGTTCATTTTAATAGGTAGGAATTAAAGTGTCAATATTTGGTTTGTTGATTTTGTTAACTCTTGACGCATACCAAAATAAATTCAAAATGATATAATTTTTTGTATGCATGAGTTGTATGATATTTATAAAATATGTAATAAATAAATTGGTTAATTATCATTAGAATGTAGTTTTTTCAGATTTAATTTCGTTGACATCAGAATATCAGATCCTCTTGGTATTAGATCACTCTAATTATATTTAAGAAAATGCTAATTATCGACTGTAGCCTACTCTTCCATCATTAGCAGAAACAACATGTTTCACTACACAACGATGACAAAGAAAATCATGGAAACCGTCGACTCATTCATTTTTTTGACGCAACATTTTTTTTAATTAAACAAAAAACAATTGGAGATTATTTAAAAAAGTGAGAGATGAAATTACATATAATATTACAAAAAAAGCTTGGATATGATACCAGCTCTCCGAAAAAAATCAAGAAAAAGAATGGTCATATAAGAGCATCTACATCTGTGAAATTCTTGGAGTTTTTAAATAGTAGTTAACTAATTTTTAAAAATTTTATCTCTGAAAGTTTCTAAATCCTTATATCCCTAAAACTAAAATTAGAGTTTTTTAATTACCACATCAGCAAAAAAATTACAAAAGAAGAGAATTTCAGTGAATTATTTGGTCACGTCAGAGTTACAAATGGTTTCTTATTAAGAAAGTTTGGAGCAAAATTGCTAAATAAGAAACTCATCTGCATTCTTGAAACTGATTTAAAAACTGTCACATCAGATTAAAAACTTTTCAGAAATGTAGATGCTCTAAGTATGAGCCCCAGGCTCTTTTTGAGTCGTAATTGAAATTAGGTAGCGTGTTGTGTAATAAGTATATATTGAGTATGATTCACTTCATCATTTCATGGATGAAACATTTCTACTCCAGCACAGGGAATTTATTATTATTATTATTATTATTGATTGTGTGTTGTTTTATTATGATTTTATTATTCAATGAATATTTATATTATTTTAATAGGATCAAATTGACATGTGGTTATTTTCTAGGACTTTTCCGAAAATGATATATGGTTAATATAGTTGTTAATTAGAAAACTCATTATTGATTCTTATATTTTTATTGTACTGATGGACTATGGAGCTAATTCGTGCAATAAACGTTAATCCTACACAAAACCAAGTTGTACTGTTCATATTTAATTAAACAAATTTGTACGAGGTTTTCTTGTTAATTAAGAGTGAATCATATATAAATAGGGTTAATTTCTCATTTTACACAAATTTAATTTGTATAATAGTTCATGCTTCTAAAAAGTAAATTTTATGTAAACTTGTACAATCTCGCAATTTTTTTTACAAATTCAACCATACACTGATTAAAATTTTACATAATTTAAACTTGAGAAAAATAATATTTAGACATAATTTTTTTTATCAATATATTATTATATTTTAATAGAAAAATGAATAGATACATAGAAAAGGCAATATAAGATGTCTCGTTGAAAAAGTTTGTTAAATATTGAGAAATAGTTTTTATGAAATAGTTTTCTTATAACTCACCCTCTTACCTTTTCTTTAAACTATATCTGATAGAGAAAAATGAGATATCTCTTATTACATGAGAAAAAATAAAATAAAAATAAGAGGATAACTCTTGTCACATTAAATAAAATGATAACTCATATTATGTAAGGACAAGAGTTATCACCTTATCCAACTTATTCCTCTACCAAATATAATATAAGAATTATTTTTGTACCTAACAATGCCATGGAATTGTCCCCTTTTACTTGTACATTCACTTTATTTTTTCACTAAACATGGGCCTCAAAGAAAAAAAAGAGCATGTTTGCATAAAAGGGTTAATAGTTTTGAACACTCTTTGAATGAGAACTTTGCCAATGTTAGAAGAAACTAAGCAAAAAGCAACGAAGTTCGACCGTCAAATTTGAATCGTACGGAACAGAGAGAGCCAGCGCACAATGAACAATGCAAAACCCGTTCAACATTATATATGTAAAAGAGATGTTATTGACATTAGCATATTAGTGATTAACATGTGATAGGAAAATAGCTAGAATAGTGTTTTTTTTTTTAATGTCTTACATTATTCTCTTTAATTGAAAATGAATTCATTGATTCGAACAATCACTAATTCAAAGTCCATTTCCGAATTTCGATATAATTGTTCATTAAATTCATCAAGTTACTCTAGAAAAATTATTTGATTCATTTTTCTTATTTAGTAAGTTTTATGCATCAATTTGAATTACTAATTTCCAATTTCTTAAATATTAATCGATATTTAATTTAATTCCCAAAATTTGTATTTTCCAAATTTGAATTGTATTCATTAATTTTATTAATTTATTGAATTAACATTAAATTTGCATGTTTATTGGAATTGTTTGTTAAATTCATCAACAATTTTTCTCTAATCTAATTTTCACGTTTCTTTCAACATTTAATTAGAAGGTAATTATTCACATTCCTGCACTTGAGATGAGCAAACATTCTTAATATCTTTTTATTTGATTTGAAATGATGTTCAATGTTGTCATTAATTATTGCATTTATATATTATTAAATTTATTATGGCGCCGGTCCTAATTTATTCAATTTGCTTATGGACTAGAATTTGAAATAGATACACTAGATACGACAATAAATGACGCCATTTTACACAACACACCTACTATAAATTTGAATTATATTTTATATCTTTTAAAATAGTGTTTCTTTTCATTACTTTTGGATGCCACAGCTTCACAATTTAATATGATTATTCATTAATTGTAATAATTTATTGAATTAATATTAAATTTGCACGTTTATTGGAATTATTTGTTGAATTCATCAAATTTTAACTGATTCCATCATGTTTTATTCAACATTTAATTAGTAGGTAATAAATCACATTCCTGCACTTTAGAGGAGCAATATATTCTTTATATTTTCTTATTTGAATTGAAATGATGTTGAATGTTATCATTAATTATTGTATCTATTTATTTATTGAATTTATCATGCGGCCGGCCCTAATTTATTCAATTTGTTTATGCACTAGAATTTGAATTAGATGCACTAGATATGACAATAAATGACTCCATTTTACACAACACACCTACTATAATTTTGAATTATATTTTTGCATCTTTAAAAATATTGATTCTATCATCAATTTTGAATGCAACAACTTCACATTTCAATATGATTATTCATTAATTGTAATAATAATTTATTGAATTAACATTAAATTTGCACTTTATTTGAATTATTATTTGAATTCATCAACAATTTTTCCCAACTCAAATGTTAATTGATTCGGTCATTTTTATCAATATTTAATTAGTAGGTAATATTCACATTTCTGCACTTTAGATGAGCAACACATTTTTAATATCCTCTTATTTGAATTGAAATGATGTTCAATGTTATCATTAATATTGTATCTATTTAATATTGAATTTATCATTCTGCCATGCTTCCATTAAAAAAAGGAATTTATTAGTCCGCCGGCCCTAATTTATTCAATTTGTTCATGCACTAAAATTTGAATTACATACACTAGATATGACAATAAATAAAGGCATTTTACACATCACACCCACTATAAATTTGAATTATATATTGCATCTTTTAAAATACTACTACTTTTCATCACTTTTGGATGTCATTATATCAAATTCAATATGATTATTTGTAATTAATTAAATACTAATCAGAATAATATATTCATGGCCATAAAAAGTTTTCAATTTTTTGGAGGACTAGAATTGCAAAATTTCCAATCTCTCCTATAAATAGGTTCCATCTTTAAGGTAAACAAACCCAAGATATATACCTTCCTCTTTGAATTATTTTCCATTAAAGCAATAGAATGATGAGAGAACATTCCTGTGGGCTTCTTCCATCCTTGTGACTACAATTAGCGCATAAAATTTGAGAAGTTTGAAAAGAGAAGATAAATATTTTCTTTTCATATTTTCGCCAATACAATTCCGAAATGACAAATTTGGCACACCTTCTGCTATCTTTACGTTGTAACAATTTGTTTAAAATCGTACTTGTTTATCTGTCATCTTAATTAACACCTTGTTTATCTTTTCTCTAGCATTGGTGGTGGTTGGAGGTATTTTATCAACAAAAAAATCTCAATTACATTACATGGGTTGACGTATTGCAAAAAATGGATTGGAACATTGAAGTTAGGAGCTACATGGATGTTGTATCCACCAATTATGAGGATTTGCCAATTGCTTTTAAGCCCTGCTTCATGTATTTTGGTGTTTTTCCGAAGACTATCAAATCAAAGCATCAATTATGATTCAATTATGGATTGCTCAAAGATTCATACTACAAGATGGAACAAAACTATTGGAGGACATTGTGAAAGCTATTTGGAGGAATTTGCGCAAAGATAATTTATTTTTATTATCATTAAATTATTGTTTCAACTGTAATCACATATAGTCTTTTCAGTTTCATTTTTATAAACATGATTGGTTTCTATTTTATGTATAAAATCCACATAATGGTACAAAAAATGCTATTATGCCAAACAATTCTCATGTCCATCTCTTAGTTTGAAGTATCTCGTTCAGGATGGTTAAATTTTCAGACACGTACCCCTCTATTTTCTTAATACATTGGTAGCCTCTATTAAAAGCTCTTCCTCTATAGCTGAGACCAGGAAAAATGTTGGGATTTATTTTAGAGTTAGGCTCGGGTGCTATGGATAGCATAGTGACCTCCCGTGCTACGGCTCAATATTCAAGTTTTCAAAATTCAAACGGTCGATCCGAACCGTTCATTGTTTAATCCATATTGAAATATGCTTGGAGACCAAATTTTACATTTTTTTGAATTTTTTTGCTATTTATTAAGATGGTTTCAAAATCGCTGTTTTTATTAAAATTCTGCACCACTGGAAAACAGCGGTTTCAAAAATACTTAATAAATAGTAAAAAAATTTCCAAAAATGTAAAATTTGGTCTCCAAGCACATTTCAATATGGATTAAACAATGAACGGTTCGGATCGACCGTTTGGATTTTGAAAACTTGAATATTGAGCCGTAGCATGAGAGGCCACTATGCTATCCATAGCACCCCAACCTAACTCTTTATTTTATAGAAAATTTGGATAGTGATATAAACTAATTAGAATAAATCAAATTCAAACAGTATCACTTGGATTGTACATGAAACACTATTCTTAAGCGTACTCCATCTCTATCATGCAAAATTTGGAATTGCCATCAAGATAATGTGGTTCCTTAGTTCACAATTGTAAAAATGACTGATGATAACTCTACAATATCCAGCAAATTATTAATTGGAGGATTAATAAAATATGCATAAGAGAACTATTCAAAACAATATGATTTAGTTTATTTTAATCTGTAGCGAGAGAGTTGAAGAATAGTAGAATGATATTAGGTCAAAACCCATCCGTTTCAATTAAATTTATACAAGGAAAACTCAAAATATGAAGGGTACGTTTAGATGGAAGCTAGAATAGCTAGAATGTGAAATTTGAGAATAGTAAATGAGAATAAGAAAAAAAATAGTGATTTTCAGATTAATTAGTATGAAAATGATGTTATTCAGATTAGTAAAAATATTGTTTGAATTGTACATTTGGAATAATAAATAGCTGTAACCCGATAAATAATAGTGTTAATAATGTGCTAATTAAGAGGAAAGATAAGCAAGTGGGGTCTCAAATAAATTGTCACGACATGAAGATAACAAAAGTGATGTCAATTTTGTTATTTCGGGACGGTGTTGGTGAAAATATGAGAAGAAAATATATTTTTTTCTCTCTTCACACTTTTGAATAGTAGTTATTTCAACTTTTACAAAAAAATAGATAAAATATGACAGTTGTTTTAACTATTATGAATAGCAAAAATGTTGTTTGGATGCACATTACTATTTCAAATAGTCTCTATTCTCGAATAGCTCTCTATTCTAGCTATTCTCACTTTATCCAAACATACCCGAAAGTTGTAGGACATTGAATCAGCTTCTAGATATGTCTAATTTACTAAAATTGGTCTATGATAAAGTTATGATTAAAATACTAACAGTTGGTCCATCATTATTTTTCTGAATCTTTCAATTAATTATATTACTTCCTAATTTTCAAAATTTGTACATTTCGAAATATATTAAAATGGAAATATTTCAGAGAATTATTATAAATGTCTTGTTTTAATTGAATCAGTTTTCGAATGATTAAATATGTCATAGTAGGTTTTTAGCCTTGATCCGGTACCTATTCGGGGATAACGTATTTGAACGGTTGAGATTTTCCAAAAAGTCGCGCAAAATATGAGATATCTCAGAGGATGTGAATTGCCTTTTTATTTCTTACCAAGAACTCCTTTCGGACTTTCCCTCTTCCCCTCTTCTCTCTCTCTCTACCAGATCACCGAGCCGTCGGCCCCGCGACCAAATCCATCTCTCCGTCTCTCTCTATAATTTGTTCAATTAACACCTCGATTAACCGAATTTCTCTCCAATTACCACCAATTCGAAGTCACTGATACGTGCGGACCCGTCGGAAATCTAGGGTTTCTGATTTTTGCGCGAAATAGCGACTCAATTTGTTGGGAAGGTGAAATCGATGGCGGATCTAGGGTTTGGAGGTGCTTCTTGATTCTAGGGTTGCTTCTTGCTTCTTGATTCGATGGCAGACAGTTCAGAAAATATGGGTACTGGAAGCCCCTCCTTCCCTTCCTCCCAGACCAAGGGTAAAAAGAGGGAAAGAAATGACCAAATTACTGAACCTTCAAATAAACGCGAGTTGCGACAACGCTCCATCTCTATGAATGCTAAATCTGATGATGCCGACCCTGCTAGCTTTAAGTTTGACAGCATGAAGGTCGAGAGTACCAAAATGACAGAGAAAGGTGGGCTGGTAGATACAGACACTGTTGATAAGCTTGTCAGCTTAATCCAGATGGACCGAACTGAGCGGAAGCTTGACATGACTGCTCAAATGATGCTTGCAGATGTGATTGCGGCTACTAACCGGGACGAGTGTCTTGACAGGTTTGTGCAGCTTAAGGGTGTACCAGTGTTAGATGACTTGCTCCAGGAGGCACAAAAAGCAGGGAAGCAAAGCGGTGACAGTGGCAGCCCGAAAGAAGGGGATAGTAGTGGCAATAAGCTGATTGAATACCTGATTTTAGCTTTGCTCCATGCACTTGATAAGTTGCCAGTGAATCTAAATACTCTCCGCTCTTGCCGTATTGGTAAATCCGTGAATCACATGAAAAACCATAAGAACTTTGAGATCCAGAGAAAGGCAAGGAACCTTGTTGATACTTGGAAGCAACGGGTTGATGCTGAGATGAAGAATTATGAGGGAAGAATGGCTGGCTCTGGCCAGACTTAGTTGGCAGGGAAAACAGGGTTTTTTGGAGGGAACACATGCCGGAAACAGACGGTCAGGATATACTTAGCCGGCTATTAGGAGTCCTGCTTCCCATCTTGTTGGTTCAAAGTCTCTCCCTGCTAAGGCAAGGCTCACTCCTGGCTGCAGTCTTCCCTTCGAGAAGTTGTTTCCCTTCGAGATTCCGGTGAGCAGAATTATAAATGAGTGTTTACAAGCAGTCTTCCCTTTGAGATTCTGGTGAACAGAATTATAAATGTGTAATCTTTGGCTGCAGTTCTGTTAAGAAGTTGTTTAATATCATTTTTAATTTTACTGATATGGTATAAATTAGGTGAGTGAGAAAAGCAGAGCATGATATACGTTCTGTGATTTGTATGGTGAACTATGTAAGTGTGCGTTTGTGCATATTGTTAAATGCAATACCACCTGACAGCTTCTGTCATGGCATTTCAAAAAAAAAAAAAACTATGCACTATTCCATATGTACAATCCAAACAACAATCCAAATAACATTTGCAATAATAAAACCAAGTTGATTTCATTTATCATCAACCCTAGCGACTTGAGCTTTGTTGATAGTCGTCTTCAACTTGGTTTTTCTTCAATTTGTCTTTGAAAGTTATTATATAATCAAATAATGTGATCATCCTATACTGAGTTTGTTGTTTAAAACTCCACTTGAGTCTATTGATTGTTAAATTGAAACAAAGTTGTTGTCAGTAGTTGTGACAATTCACCTTTGAAATTAGCTACGCACAATTAACTACCTTTCAATTAATTCAAATCAAGCTTATGTTATGCAAAAGAATTTCACTTCAAAAAAAAAAAACACTAGGGCTTAGCAATATATTATTAAAACTTTCTTGACCTATGCAGCAGGTGTGTCAATGATTTAGTAAAAAAATTTGTCTCTCAATAGCCAAAAAATTGAGCAAAAGAATGAGTCTCTTAACATTTTAATCTGTGATTTAGCTTTAAGTTCATCTAATAAGTGATTTATTGTTGTATTGCTGATGCATGTTGTTATTTCCTTGCTCTGTATAATTTGAATGTTTATGTGTAAATTGGATGATTATGGAAATATTGACAATATTTTAGTTGTTGATTTGTTGAGGGGATGTTGGTACATATTCTACTGTTTTCACTTGTTGCCGAATAATTATGTGCATAAACACTGACATCAGGACTTAGCATGTTGAATGCTAGGCTTCTGTCACCGGCCGGCAAGATCATCCTCATCAAATCTAGATGCTTTGGCCTGTATGGAGGGAAGAAGATTGTGCCGCAATTAGTTCTTATTTCTGTTCTGACTTTGGTCACCAATTCGAAGCTATGCGGACTGGTACAATAGGATACATGTACACTGGTACAATAAGCTATGTGGACTGGTACAATAGGATACAGGCACATCTGTTGGTTCTTACAAAGAGCTTGGATACTAATATTGTCAGCTGAACCTCCTTTAATTGTCAATTGGAGGGTTCATATTGAAATCATGGAAATCTGGGGTCTTATTTGTAAATTTTAGGGTTTTAAATATTGTTATGCATGTAGGCATGACATTGCACTTGTCCACATGATCAACAAATTAGATTATAGAAATTTCTCATTTCCGATGTTTTCTGATGTATAATGTAGTATGACTTTACTGGTAAATCAAAGCCTACGGACACAGTTTGGCAAAAAAACACACACAAAAAAAAACAAAAATTATCTCCTTTTGTGAAATTTGCCCAAATGCCATAAAATTGTGAAATTTGTCCGAGTTTCCAAATTGCTGGTATGAGATAATGAGACCTTGGTGTATAAACAATGGTGCAATATGTTTTTTTATTCCAATTACTCAATTTTCATAAATGTAACAACTACATTGCTAGAGTATTGAATGCAAAGGACTACATGTTCATCTTATTAAATACTTCTTATTTAATTTTAATAAATATTTATATTTTATAAAGTAATAAATAATAAGAAATGTTATGTAATTATCTAATATATTTATTTATTGCATTATTGGTAATTTTATTGACAAAGAAAATTATATAATATCAAACATTTAAGAAAGAAAAACAAGATTTCCCATAACTAATTCTACGGTACAACCGAACACTCAATTTAGCATATTCTCATAATAGATCCTGTGCGTATTTGTACCTGTGAGTTCTCACTTTTTCAAAAATGAGTTCCCACTCCCGTCAAATCTTATCTCGTGTAATCCCGTGACGTCTGAACAAGCCCTAAAGTAACCCAACTTTTGAGTTTTGGATCTGGACCGTCGAATTCGAATCGATCGCTTCGGGATTCAGATTTGTTGATCGGAATGTGTGCGCTCCACTTTAGATGGATCGTCTTGAATTCGAATTAAACGGTTCCGATCTAATATTAAAAAATTGAGTTACTTCACTGTATCTGAATTCCTAGAAAGGGGTAAAGACGTGAACCTTTTGTCGCTTTTTTTTTTTTTAGTTTGTATATGTATTTTTTTTTCCCGCCGGGTTCCATATATATATTAGCGTCACAAAACAACAATCTTCTTCTTCAAGTAAAGATGATTAAAAATTTCTCGGCGTTATATCATTTTTTTTTTCTCTTTATTTTTGCTGCCAATTTTGCTGCAATTGTTTTTCACGAGGCCAGGGTTTAGACTTTAAATAATGAAAATCACTTAAGAGGTAAAACTATTCTCTCATCCTTCAAGCCAAAAATAATTGTGATAAAAATTCATGCAATTTTTCCAAATAACCCAAATCCTTTTGTAAAATAAATTTCCAGCACTTCTAATTATACAACTTTAATATGTCTTTTAAAATTCTAATAGCAAATATACAAGGAAACTTATTATAAGAAGAAAAAAATCTCATACAAAATAACATGTTTTCACGAACCGGTATCTCTTCTTTTCAATTGAAGCTGAACTAGATATTTTAGCATGTTCGAACTTTGTTCAATATTTGTTCAGCCCAGTTGTCCACGGAGAAACCTATTCAATTAGTATCCTATCAATATGGGATTAATTTTTGTTCAATTCATTCGGCTCCATTCTAATAGCACAGTAAATATATATGGCAAAAAAAAAAAAAAAAAAAAAAGAGAAAAGAAAAAAGAACGAACAATCGATGTGAATCATAGAAGTTCAAAACGAGCAAAACAGATGTTCCTATTTTTCCAAAATTTGAAAATTGCTTTCTTATTTCAAAATGTAGTGGTGGGACCCACTTTAGAAACATCAGGTGGGTCACGTGAGCGGATAGTGATAAAATCATATCCATATATATTTTTTTTATTTTCCGAATACAGATACAGATATCAGATATATCAAACGGATACAAATCTAGATCAAATTAGATATTTATTAAAATAATATAAAATAATATTAAAATTCATAATATTTATCTAATTATAATGGTGAATAACATAAAATTTTCATAATATATATTAAAATATATGTTATATATTTATTATTTAGATACGAATAATTGAAATATAAAATCATATCAGTATTCTTATCCATACCGTTTTCACCCCTAATGACAGCAGATATTATAAGTAAAATAAATTTAGATTAAGTTAACACCTAAAAAAGATAAAATAAGTTACTACAAATAAATTCACTTTTTACTTCATTTTACTTCTTATTTGATTACTTAAATGTAAAATAAGATGTTTATTTTACTTTACTTCACAACTAAAAATGACTACAAAGAAGTAAGTATAGCTCTTTATGTTGCATTATGTTGTGTTGCGGTTAATGGACTTGGCTACGGTGCTATGGGTTGCATAGAGGCCTCTTGTGCTACGGCTCAATATTTGACTTTTCAAAATCCAAACGGTCGATTCGAACCGTTCATCTTGTTCTCCATATTAATATGTGTTTGGAGATCAAATTTTACATTTTTTGGAAATTTTTTACTATTTTTTTAGATTTATTGAAAATCGTTGTTTTTCAGACAAATCTGGACCATAAAAAACAACAATATTCAATAAATCTAAAAAAATAGTAAAAAATTTCCAAAAAATGTAAAATTTGGTCTCCAAATACATATTAATATGGAGAACAAGATGAATGGTTCAGATCGACCATTAGGATTTTAAAAAGTTAAATATTGAGCCGTAACACGAAAGGGCTCTATGCAACTCATAGCATATTAGCCAAATCCACGCTTAATAAAACTTATGAAGGTACCACATAGACAATAAAAGGATCTGTATTCCCTTCGATATCCAGATAGTTATAAGAAAACGGTCTAGATTTAGTTTGGGACACAAAAATTCGGTGCCTACATTTTGAAGGATACGAATTCAGAGCATCTATATACCAGCAACTCAACTAAGTTTTTAAATAACTATTAACCGTTTTTTAGAAATTAAGGTCTCTAAAGTTTCTGACTCTTACGTTCTTAAAATAAATTTTAGAGATTCTATTAAGTCACGTTAGCAAAAATTAAAAATAAGAAATAATTTGAGCCAATCATTTAGTCAAACATACATAAAGTTTATAAATAATTTCTTAATAATAAATTTTACTACGTAGTTTTTAAATAAAAAAAATCTCTCACATCTCTTAAATGAACTTGTGCCATTTAATTTTTTTGTTGTAGATTTTGTACAAGAATCAACTGAGAGTGAGAGTAGCTCAGGAAAGGATAATAGGACTGTGAAAGCTTCCAGGCTATATGTCGTACCCCAAGGGACTTATTTGACACAAGCTCAAGAGGAGATTTCTAACAGGATGGCCTGAAAAACTCAAAAGGATAGTGATTTGTTTGTCAGAATATTGACTCCAATAAATGCCCCTACAAATAGATATTGTGTACTGGTACGTAAGCATTTCTTCCATTATTATTGTAACGCTGGAAACAAGACAAACAAGTATATATGCAATCAATCTTACTATGTAACTAACTATGTATCAGGGTTTACCAAGAGGCTTTGCGCACAAAGTTTTTCTAAGCAAGAGAACACAACTAACTATGTACTGGTATGTGCCTCTACTACTACTGAAGGAGAAACCACACTGAAATCTGTTGTTCTGACAAGAGAACACAAGGCTATCTTTCCCCAAGAACACACTCGCATTCAAAAGGTTGATTATTTCATAGTTTGAAAAAAAATATGCAAGTAGCTTACATATGTAATTTTCTAGGGCTTATTTCTTTCCTTTTGTCTTAAACATAAAAATGTTGTTTACAAATAAAAGGCTGGAGGCACTGTTGGTCCCAATGGAAGGCTACAAGGACTACTAGAAGTTTCTAGAGCCTTTGGATTGCCAATTTAAAAAGGTTCTCGCCATAATCACGTGACACATTATCTCACCAGTTGTATTTATAAGTTACGTAAATTTTCATTTTAGATACTCAAATATTTTTCCATAACTGAATTGCCTTATGTGTTGACGAATACTGTAGGTTTAAGATTTTTAATATTTTACACTTTTCTATCTCAATACATTATCTCTGCCTTACTATTTTTGAGTGAGGCTATGGTACTATGCATAGCATGGATTGTTCTGTACTATCGATCAATATTTCCATTTTCAAAGCCCAAACAATCGATCTGAACCGTTCAGCACAATCTCCCTATGGAAATGTTGATTATTTCATAATTTGAAAAAAATATGCAAGTAGCTTACATATGTAATTTTCTAGGGCTTATTTCTTTCCTTTTGTCTTAAACATAAAAATGTTGTTTACAAATAAAAGGCTGGAGGTTCTCGTTTTCATTATAATTACCAGTTTGTTGTCTGATGGGGGGTAAACCAAAATCGATCTGATACCCAGTCGTAGCCATCCGATTTGCTTCAAGATTTGTGTGCAATGCTTCATGATTCACGTGAATCAAGTGCATACACATCTTAGTGCGAATAGGACGCTTCAAAATTTAGACAATTTAGATACCCCTGGTCAGTTATGAAACAATTTGAATCTCTGTTTTGTAACCTTTTTCTTTGTGTATTTCATTATTTCAAGTGTTATTCATGTATGCGGTTTAGCATAATTAGGCTTGAAAGAAATAAGAACTAGAAGCCAATGAAACCATCTTTTATTTTAACTGGAACAGAACTATTCTATCAGAATCAATATTTGATGAGCTTATTTTTATTTTTATATTTTTTCAAAGCATTAAAGCATACTTGACAAATTTGCGCAGGTTGGAGTTATTTCTACGCCTGATATTCACTCCTTTGAACTAACCGAGAGGGACCAATTTGTAATACTCGGTTATGATGGCTTGTGGGGATATTAATTTATTTTCTTAATTTCTAAATGCATTTTTTTTATTAATTTAGGTAATTAGTAAGGCTTATTTTGAAACTTAACTCTGTATTTGCACTTATTATTCAGGTATTTGGACCAAGTGATGCAGTTGAGTTTGTTTAGAAACAGTTAAAGGTAACACAACTGAGACACATCCATAATTTTTTTGGGGGGAATTTCATTTATACCCCTAAAAAACATGGGAATTACGTATTTTCCCCTCTAAAATTCATAATTTCATATTTTTGTCCTTCTAAATTTCAAAAACTCACAAATTTATCCATTTTATTGTCTTGTCTATTAAAGCTCACTTTCAATTTATAAAATGCTCATTTTACCTTTTAATAAAAAAAGGTATATATGTTTCAAAAAAAAAATGTGAGTCTTCTAATTGCTCGCTTTGTGAGGATAACTAGGTCATTTCTCTACTTATGACGCTTACAGAATCATATATCTAAATGACACTATAAGCATCAGAAGTAGAGAAATGACCGATTTACCCTTGAAAATCATCCATTTAAAAGACTGACATTTTTCTAAAACATACTGCAATTTTTTTAAATTAAAAATATATATAATTTGTTTTGTCAGGAAACATCATTTGCCACAACAGCTGTGCAGTGCCTTGTGCGAGAAGCAATCCGAGAAAGGCGATATAAAGATAATTACACAGCTATTGTTATTGTATTTAAGCACTAATTCTGGCATTTATTTTTCTCATTTTTGTTGTATGATTCAGGGTTTTGAATTATTTTCCTTCTCTGACAAATTTAGAGTTCAAGTTGGTGAATTTGTGCAGAATTTGATATGCAGCAAATATGCAGTTTGTACTTTGTCCCCATTGTTTTTGATATCTCTGATATAAATATTTTAAAATTGTAACTTGAAGTGTTGAAGAAATAACTAAAGTTGCTAATTGTTTAAAACAAAAAAAAATATTATAAGAAAAATATTTCTATAATATTAGAATGTAAGTTATAAGGTTATATTTTTTTATGATTATATGTAAAAGTAACTAACCTTCTCATAAATTTAATTAAACAATCACTTATAAATATAACACAGATGAAAAAAATTAGTTACTAAACACATTGAGAATAAAGGAAAAGTATAATATATTAAGAAATATACATAAAATATTGGGAAAATTGGTTATTTACTATTCCAAAACCTTAAAATTTGAAAAATGCCACTCTGAAATTAAAAATCATCATAATGTCACTCTAAACTTAATTAATTTTTAATTTTGCCACTTCAAATAATTAATGACTAAAATACACTCCCCATCTCTTTTCCCTTTATCTTTCTTTGAATTTGAAGTGGATAAGTGAACCCATTTTTCTGGTAAAGAGAAGCATACATAGAGAGGTATTCTTCACTGAACCACTCCAGCAGAGACATTGATAAGTCGGCAAGATCCATAATCTCCTTTCCTTCTGGAGCAATTGGGATATTACTTTTTGAGAAGAGGAGATAAATGGTTCACACCACTCGCTTCACATCGAACCGACCGAAATCTGTCTCTGCTCTATAGGTTCCTGTAGGGACATAAAAAAAAAAAAATTAATAAATATTTTTCTACAGCATGCTATATTTGGAACATAAGAAACTGCAAATTAATTGAATATTTTTATTGGAAGATGTAATGATTTCTGTCATGCAATTTGTGAGTTTATACTGTACCTCTCAGTTTTACACTTCTATTCATCACTTTCACTTTATTTATTCTATTCTGGTAATTTTCTGATTCTTTTGGTAATTTACCCTCTATCAGCACATGAAGGCCACGTCAGCTGCATCAGGCTCGTGCTCACCGACTTTGTACCGAGTGTTTCCTTGGAAGACGGCTCTTTGCGTACTGATTCTGGAGATGCAGATCGAAACAGCCCCAACAGAGAACATAGCAGCCCCAGCACCTCCCTTGCAAGGGTATTTTAGTCATTAATTATTTGGAGTAGCAAAATTAAAAATTAACTAAGTTTAGAGTGACATTAGAATGATTTCTAATTTTGGAGTGACATTTTTCTAAGGATTTGAAGTGACAAATAACTAAATTTCCCTAAAATTTTATTTTTGAAAAGTTGGATTATAAATAGTTCAATATCTATTTTCTTTAAAGATATAATAGGTGAAGAATCCGCTGAATAATGGAGTCGAGAGGATACATATTACATGATTATATCATGAAAAAGATTATAAAATAATATAGAAAAAGTGAATGAGTACTTCTAACATCATGAAAGATATTATAAAATATTATATGTAGCATTTATTCATGTTTAAATTTTGAACCCGTAAAATTGTACCGATCCAAACTGTGTTCCATCATGCAAAGCTGTGGCATCCGGATAAAAAAATGATTTGAATTGGTATCAATTTTACATGCTACAGTACCCCTGAGGACATGCTTCCCCTCTCTTACTGGTTTGTTTTGATTCTGACGGTGATTGATCTGACACCAAATTTCTTTGCTTAAGAAAGAAACTGATATTAAAATGTATGTACCTAATTAACTGCTATACCAAGAAGCTGTTGCCAACGCCTCATCAGATCATACTCCTCTTCTTCTTCTCGCAACAACAAAATTTAAGAAGACTGCATTCTTCAGATTTGAAAATATCTGGCTCAACTCAGCTGAGTTTAAAGCCTTTGTCAGAGAAAGATGGACTGCAGTAGGCTTAGTTTCAACACCAGTACAACTAGAACAAAAAATCCGAGCACTACAAAGGAACATAAAGGACTGGACCAACAAAAGAATTGGCAATATTAAAGAACAAATTAAAGTCTGTAGAGACTTCATGGATTGGATAGGCAAGGTGGAAGAAGCAAGGCAAATTACAAATTTAGAAAAATGGGTGCAGGTAACTTTGAAAAGACGATTCACAGAGCTAGCAGTACTGGAGGAGCAAATATGGGCAAAGGGCAAAAATTAGGTGGGAATTGAAAGGGGATCGAAATACAAACTATTTTCACTCTATGGCTACCTCCTCAAAAAGAATCAACACTGTACCAGAAATTGAACATGAAGGACTTTGCTTCACAACACAACAAGACAAAGCAGGAATTTTTTGGAACTTTTATGTCAAGCTAATGGGGACACAATAAGAAAAGTTACCTCAAATAGGATGGAATAGATTATACAACACTGAGTATGACTTTCAAGATATCACAGCAGAAGTAACAATGCAAGAGATCGAAAGAGTGATAAATGAGTGACCCTCAAACAAGAGTCCAGGCCCAGATGGTCGAACGGGTGAATTCTTCAAAGAGTTTCAGGATGTGCTATTACCAGACTTACACAAGGTACTAAATGAAGTCTTAGACAATGGAGGGGACTTGGACAAATTAAACACTTCCTACATAGTGCTCATACCAAAGAAAGATGCTACCAAATCGCCTAAAGATTTTAGGCCCATTAGTTTGTTACATGGCATTCAGAAAATAATCTCCAAAATTCTTGCCAACAGGCTACAACCGCACATGCAGCATCTAATCAGAGATAATCAATCAGGTTTCATAAAGGGTAGGCAAATTACAGAGGGATTTTTATATGCCCGGCAGGCTGTGCAAATGGCTAGGAGATTAAAAGTTCCTTTGGCAACATTCAAGGCTGATATACATAAGGCCTTTGACACGTTAAGTTGGGATTTTCTCATAAAAGTGATGGAAAGTTTAGGCTTTCCAAATAAATGGATACAATGGATGCTAAATTGCGTGTTAAAAGGATCTTATCAAATAATCATAAATGGCTTGTTGGGAAAGAAGTTCAATCTGAAGAGAGGAGTCCGGCAGGGAGACCCTCTCTCTCCATTATTATTCATTCTAGCAATGGATTTTCTGCCTAGGTGGCTAGAGGAGCTAGTGGAGGATGGTACTTGGAGACTACCATTTACAAACATGAGACTGTCTGCTTTATGTAGATGACTCTCTATTTTTTTCCAAACCAGAGTTAAGACAAATTTAGGCCCTCAAAATTGTCTTTACAGTATTTTCTCAGATATCAGGTCTAACGATCAACATGGAAAAATCTGAACTTATAGTATCTATAGGATACTCTATCAATACACAAGAATTAATTGATACTCTGGGCTGTAAGCAAGGATCTTATCCATTTACATATCTTGGATTGCCGCTATCAGATAAAAGACTCAAAAAATTCTTACTTATCATTGTTAGAAAGGGTAAATAAAAGGTTAGAGGGCTGGACTGCAAAATTACTCTCAATCGCTGAAAGAATTGTTCTTATAACAGTTTTATCTTCAATACCGACATACTTTATGTTGGTTTTTAAAATTCCAGCATGGGTCATAGTGGAGATAGATAAAAAAAGAAGGGACTTTTTACGGAAAAGAAATAAGGAGAACAATAAAGGATTGCCACTAGCAAATTGGGAAATGGTATGTAGACCAAAGAAGGTAGGAGGCTTGGGCATCATTGACTTGAAAACTTTTAATGACTCATTGTTAGCAAAATGGTACTGGTTTTGGATAAAACCAGAGGAGAAAATCTGGAAATCTTTGTTCTTATCCAATTTACAATTTCAAAGAAGGGACATCCCATAGTGCAATTTCTTCAAAGAAAACATGTCAGGTGTCATGGTGTTTTGTGAATCAGCGATGAAGAGAGAGATAGGCACAGGGGACACAATAAAATTCTGGCGGCATAATTGGGTCCATGGAATTCTAAACAATGAACTCCCAACACTGGCAGTAGAAGCAAAAGATATAGATGTCTCAGTGCAACAGGTATACCAAACAAGGCAGATAACAGATCTACTTAATAACATTGGAGACTTACAACAATCACTGCAGGGCAGTAGACAATTAAGCAAGCTGCAGGATATCATGGCCTTACCAGTACCTACTGGTAATGCACAGGACGATGCCAGCTGGACTCTCACAAGTTCAGGATGCTTCTCAGTTAAAACAGCTTACCAAGGGATGAAAGACACACCTACAATCAAAGCATACATACACAGAGTCTGGAAAATGAAGATACCACCTAGAATCAAGATTTTTGCATGGTTGGTGTATTTCAATAAGGTGCTAACAACAGATAATTTAGAGAAAAGGGGTTGGAACCTCCCTAGCAGATGTGTACTGTGCATGGCAGCCAGGGAATTTGTGCAGCACCTATTTTCTGAATGTATTTTTTCTATACAATTTTATAATATGGTGAATGGAAAATTGTCAATGAACTGTAACTGGATGCACATTCTCAGAAGAAAAGCTGCACAATACTGGATAATGAGTAAAGAAGGAGAAAGGAGGGAAAGGGAAATACTGCTGCTGGCAATGTTTGTTCTTTGGAGAGAACGGTGCTCGAGAATATTCACGGACGTTGCTAAATCTTCGACTCAACTGGTAGAAGGAGTTCAAGATATGAGGACAATAATACATTAGATAAAGAAGAATTTTATTTTTTCAGTTTTATTTTATTTTGTTTTCCACTACAAAGATTCAACAAAGTTGAATCAATTTGTAATGTTTTAAAATTGAGTTTTTACTCAAAACTCAAAACTCAAAATCATGATTTATTCTTATCAATAAATTAAATAAGGACATAGATCCTTATTTTTCCTCAAAAATTAACTGCTATACCTAAATTTTTTTTCTTTAGGCTAATTTCAAAGGGGAGGCAAGGAAGATGGTTGAAAATATAATACGAGCAAATCAGTAATATAGCTATTTAATTCTAATTTCCTTTTTTTTTTAACTCAAATAACCAGAATGCTATGAACTAACTTATGATATTTTAATATTTTACAGGTGTATCTTGCAAATATTCGTCTGAAGAATGTTTTGACTAACGTGCTATAGCATATGAATCCGTGCTAATAAAAAAATTAAGCCTTGGACCAAATTCCAGATAAACTAGTACATAGCAGGACAACACAAGGGTAAAGATTTTAACAGAGCAGCTTTGCCTTCATGCAGCGATGTTTTGATTCTATGGTCCATGTGGTGCATGAAGCCAAAACTTCTCTGTTAAAATCTTTACCCAACAAAGTGAAAGAATAAAAACAAATTGATTATTTATGAGATTTAAGCTCAACTGAACCAAAGCATACATAAGTGTAGTATATTTTGACAATATAATAAACACATCTTTCTATATAATAATTTTAATATCTTTCATTTCCTCCATTCACTTAGCATCCCATTTAAATTCTACATTAGCCTTTTATTTCATTTCTTTTCATTCATTTATGTTCTCTTTTTTTTCATTTATTACAGACTTCCGTTAATGAAGAATTAATTTTTATTATTTTCTTCAACTTGTTTTAAGCTATACATTTTAGCAAAACTTGTGATAAGTGATGTTCTTGTTAATTAAAAAACTCTAATGTGAATTAAAATTCAATTAATTAAGTCATGGCATGTGAAAATTAAAAATGCTTTGCTTCCTTCTATTCACGGTGTGTGGATGTGTGTTTTGGGGATCCATGAAACGTTGATACTTTGTTTAAGGCATTGAAAACATTAGTGCACGAAAAATATATTGATATTCTTTTTTAAGGTTGTTGTTGATGCCTTGCTTCCTACTTTCTTTTTTCTTTGTTATGTTCCCCTTTCTCTTTAATCTTTCTTTTCATATTCCCCTCTCAACATTTATACCCTAAACAGACTTCTCCACCACTTCTGCATCCAAAGAAGAAAAGAAAAGAGAAGAAAAAGAAAAAGAAAAAGACATTGCGTATAAGGTTGAGAGGGGAATATGAAAAGATTGATTAAGGAGAAAGGAATATATAAAGAAAAAAAAAGGAGGGCTAGGCATATTATAAAAAAAATATATTTCCTTAATTATACTGAGAAGACAATTGCCATATGCAATTTAGTCCATTAGGTTTACAATATTTGACATGGTTAAGTCTTCAATTAGTCAATGAAAAAAAAGAACATAAATAAATTCAAATATCATTATTATTATTATTATTATTATTATTATTATTATTATTATTATTATTATTATTATTATTATTATTATTATTATTATTATTATTATTATTATAGAATAAAGGAATTACAAATTATGCCGTCTATAACAAAAATTAACATTTGTGGAGGAGACGAATCCTTAAAATTGTATGTATTCGGTAGCAACAGAAATTCTGAGTTCAATCGAATTTGGACCGAGTGAAGAATTCAGGTCAGCTGAATCATTTTTGTTCTGTCTCCATTTTAAATAAATGTTAACAATTAATAATATATCTTTGTTTTCAAAAATTAATTTAGCAATACTCTATATATTTCATGAATGCATGCATTCCCAAGTCATTCTAGACTCATCTATTCGGTTTTTGGGCCGAGCTTATAACAACTAGACTGCACTTCATGAAGAATTAATCTTCCACTGATTTAAAGATATACATTTTAATAAAACTTGTGACAAGTGATATTTTTTGTAAAAATTCTAATTAATGTGAATTCAAATTCAATAAATCAAGTTCTTGGCGTGTGTTCAAATTAAGCATGAGTTGCTTCCTTCTGTTCATAGTGTGTGCAACTTAAAAATAATATTCATGGCGTGTAGAAGTGTGTTATGATTATTTGTAAAGGGTTGATCCTTTTTTTAATCCGTTGTTAACACTAATGCATGAAAGATTGATTCTTTACTCAACACAGTCACAGATGATCACTTCTCCACCAGTTCTGCGCCAAAATAAATTAAAGAAAAAAAATAAGACAAGGTATAAAGGCTGATTGGGGAATGTATATATTAAAAGAAAAAAGAAGGAGAGCTGGGCACACAAAAAGAGATACCATGGAACCACCTAAGAAAAGAATCCATCTCTTTAATTTGTACAAAAAGCATTCTGAGTACGTAATGAACGATGATTACTCATTCTTTTGTTCTCATACCTATAAATATTCCATTGTCATTCTTAAAGGCCACAATAACACCTATATAATATACTGAGAAAATCCAACTATCCATCTTATCCTTAATTTCTCAATACACTTTTAACACAAATTAAAGAGATGGCTGAGACTATCGTGAACCTTGTTCTTGGCAAGATGGCCGATGTGGTTGTTCAGGAAGCACTCTTTCTTTACGGGGTACGTGACAAGGTCGAGCGGGTTCAACGTGACCTCAAATGGATCCAGTCTTTCTTGAAAGACGCAAATGCAAAACGCCACAAAGATGAGAGGGTAAAACAATGGGTGAATGAGGTTCAGGAAGTTGGGTATTTAATAGAAGATGTATTAAACAAGTTTTTGGCGGAGGTTGGGGGAGGTCGACGGGAAGGCCTTTACAACAAACTCAAAAGGATAGGCAAGATGCCCATGAAACTGATTTCCAAACACAAAGTTGGTAGCGAGATAGACAATATCTTAAAGAGGCTTAGTGAAATCAAAGAAAAGAAAGAAATGTATGGATTAGGTCTTGAAGAAACTAGTAGTGGGGCCTCTGTCGAGCAGCCTATGAGGCCATTCTTTAGTCCTGACATAGATGAAATAATTGTCGAGCAGCCTCAAAAGGTTCTCGGCTTCGTCGTTCAAAGGAAAACAATAGTCAACCAACTCATTGATACAAATATTACGAGGCGAGCTGTGATCTCAATTGTTGGAGCCAGTGGATCAGGAAAAACTACACTCGCAAAAGAGGTGTACAGAAGGTAACTACTGCTAAATAACATAGCAAATTCATTGTTTTAGAAAATGTGTGTCATACGAATAAATAGTTTAATTTTTAATTTGATAACTTTCCCCTCAAGAGAATTATGTTATAAACTAAAATGGTTGTTTACTATGAAAATAATTGTTTAGGGAGAGACAAATCATCGCAAATTAAATGTATGATGTTACTTTAACATGCTCTCTTTTTGAATATTAAACAATTAAATAATTAGAACTATCGTAAAACAATAAATTTAATTACAATTATTATAAAATCTTAATTTGTGTTTACTTCCAACTTGTATATATGATTATGTTACTTGTATACAAATCATCTAATTAATTTATTTGATGCATTTCACAGCGCTGAAGTTAAACATCACTTTGACATTTCCATGTGGCTAACTATTTCACAAGAATACAAGCTAATTGATATTTTGATGAAGATGCTAGAGAAGATTCGAGGTGTACCTGACTCGGAGAGGCAGAATAAGGGAGAAGATTATTTCATTACAGAGATTTACCAATCGTTGAGAGAGAGAAAATATCTGGTTGTATTGGATGATTTATGGCCAAGGAATAATGTTTGGACCCAACTTGAGGTTGCTCTTCCTAATGATAATAAAGGAAGTCGAGTGTTAATTACTACCAGGTTCGTTTTCATTTCTTTTATTGTAAAAAGTTAGTGTTACATTAATTACTGAAGGGATGAGTTGACAATTCTTTATATTGACAATCTTAAATTTGAATTATAACAATAATAACATGATCTATATTATCCACCTACAATACATATAAATATGATAAGATTTGATGTATGTTCTGCCATAAATCAAATAACTTGAAATGTCATGGTCCAAAATTAACAGCCCTCGATGTATCTTCAAAGAATAATTGAATTACATAAAATATGGTTGTTAGACTATCTATATGTCCCTTAATTAATATATCTATAAATTTATTTTTAAAATTTACAATTTAGCATCATTTTTATAAAAAAAAATTAACTATTGTTAATATTGCCAAAATAATGGTTGCCAAGTGATTCCTAATTATAAAATATGCTTCTTATATTTTGTGTATTGATCTAATATCAGGTTCATTAAGCTCGCTGAAGAGGCTGATATTGAATCTAAGCCACATGAGATAAATCCCTTAAATGAAGATGAAAGCAAACGACTATTGTTGAAGAAGATTTTTCCTAATCGATTTGCACATGAATGCCCCAATGAAGTACTTCCTCTAGCAACTCAATTAACTCAAAGAATTGATGGATGGCCTCTAGCATTGGTGGTGGTTGGCGGTATTTTATCAACAAAAAATCCCGATTACATTACATGGGTTGACGTATTGCAAAAAATGGATTGGCACACTGAAGGTAGGAGCTACATGAATGTTGTATCCACTGGTTATGAGGATTTGCCAATTGCTCTCAAGCCCTGCTTTCTGTATTTTGGTGTTTTTCCTGAGGACTATCAAATCAAAGGTAATTTATTTTTATTATCATTAAATTATTGTTTCAACTGCAGTCACATATAATCTTTGCAGTTTCATTTTTATAAACATGATTGGTTTTTATTTTATGTATAAAATTCACATTATGGTACAGAAAATGCTATTATGCCAAACAATTCTCATGTCTATCTCTTAGTTTGATGTATCTCGTTGAGGATGGTTAATTTTTCAGACATGTACCCCTCTATTTTCTTAAAACATTGGCAGCCGCTATTAAAAGTTACTTCCTCTATAGCTGAGACTAGTAAACTCTTGGGATTTTTTTTTAGAAAATTCGGATAGTTAAATAAACTAATTAAAATAAATCAAATTGAAACCGTATCACCCGAATCCTATATGAAACATTATTCTTAAGCGTATTCCGTCCCTATTATGCAAGATTTAGAATCACCATCAAAATAATGTGGTTCCTTAGATCACAATTGTAAAAATGATTGATGATAACTGTACAATATCCATCAAATAATTAAAGGATTTAAGAGAACTAATCAAAACACTATGATTTAGTTTATTTTAATCAGTAGCGAGAGAGTTGAAGAATAGTAAGATGATATTAGGTCAAAACCCATCTGTTTCAATTAAATTTATACAAGGAAAAGCAAATTTATACAATGTAGATACTTTTTGCGAGAGAAAAAGCAAATTTATGACGGTACTCCCTCGCGAAAAATATCGTCGCAAAAAGAAAAAACTGAAGAATTAGAGTAGTCCGTCGCAAAAAGTTACTTTTTTATCCTCGCGAAAGGTGTCTCATTCTTGTTGTGTAGGACATTGAATCAGCTTTTGGATATATCTAATTTACTCGAATTGGTCTATCATAAAGTTATGATTAAAATACTAACAGTTGGTCCACTATTATTTTTTTGAATCTTTCAATTAATTACTTCCTAATTTTCAAAATTTGTAAATTTTGAAATATATGAAAATGGAAATATTTCAGAGAATTATTATAAATGTCTTGTTTTAATTGAATCAATTTTCGAATGATTAAATATGTCACAGTAGTTTTTAGCCTTAATTATTTAATTATTTGCCAAATTTCTATTACCCTTTAATTAAAATAAAAATTAATTTATATAACGGAATGTTACATTACCACTACTCAATTTGTTTTTCTCGATGGACCTTGTCTCTCTAAAACAATATTCCACATGATACTAATGATTAATATTTTCTTTTGTTTTAATATTTTCAAGCATTTCTTATTCCCTAAGTTCCAGTTTAATTCAATTTCCAATTGCTTTCTGTATGACTCAAATCCAATTTCAGTCATGTATGATTCTTTTTTTTCTCTCGTAATTTTCTTAACCCCATTTTTAATAATTCTCTGAGATTATTTTTTTTAAGTATATCAAACGTTACAATCAATTTATAACATAGTAAATTCAAAATTAGTTTCTTGTTTTGACATATATCAGTCATATATTTACTATTATGCTTGGCATACTTCAATTAGTTATTATATTTATTTATCTATGAACAGGTCCTAAGTCCTAATTATTTGTAACGTATCATTGAGATTCGTTTGATTTTACATTTCAACAATGTGAATGGACATTTATGATCAGCTTCAATTTTATCATATTAATTAGTTAAAAGACAATAGAAGCGAATCAAATGAAAGTCAAGTGATGCTTCGAGTTTTAGTAAGCTTGAGACGTAGATTTTTTTATATATATATATTAATATTATTTCTAGACTATTTTAGCAAAAGTTACTGGTTGATTAATCTTAATCATCAATATTTATTAAAATAATTCCTCATGTTAAAATTGCAGATTAAATTTTAAATTGCATAATGATGGAATTGTAATTTCCAATTAAGTTTTAGTTAATTAATCTGGAATATCCATTTAGAAATCAGATTACAATTTCCCTTTAAAGCAAATCATTGATCTAAAATAATTCTAATAACAAAATGCTATTGCATTATTTTTCTTGCTCGGTGATAAAAGAGGAAGTAATTTTGGGCTATTAATGGAGATTGTTTGATTTTTATCCTTTCATAGATTATATTAGCTAATTTAATGACTATTTTACACCAAAAATCTTGAGAATTTATTTGCCGATAGTCCAATTTTTTTTTTATTACAAAATAGTCCAATTACTAAATATCTACCAGTAATTTCATTATTCTTTTCAATCAATATGAAATCCTTTAAACTGATGAAATTTTAAAAAATATTTGTAACCTTTAAATAAAATATAACTTACTAGGTAATAATTGATTAATTCATTTACACAGGGCCATGTTAAATCTATTTACTTTATTCTTAGATTTAATTTGGTCATATATTAATTTCTTTCTTAATTCTGCATTGAATATTTTAATAATAAGTGTCCAACTTATGTGGTAACAAAATAACAGGTGCATGGTGCAAGTCTCAAGGAGATCTTGCATAGGTAAAATTAAGTATTGTCATATCCATGATCTCCTACGGGACCTAGCAATTCAAAAGGCCAAGGAGGATAATTTTCTGATGGTAGTCTCGAAGAATGACACCAACTTGAGTTGGAGCACTTGTGCACGTCGGGTTGCTCTTCACGGTTATGGCGATAAGATGATAGAGCACGCTGGCCAAAAAAAAATTCGTTCTTTGATCAATTTCGAAGATGTACCAAATTTCAATAGGTTTCGAACACTAAGAGTTTTACACATGAGTAAGGTGTCGGTCGAATATTTATATGGGACAAACTGTTTGAAAGGCTTGAATGCCCTGACGGCCTTGAAGTACTTCGGGCTTGAAAAACGTTTTTTATTTTACAATTGCCAGTTTCCCACTGTTAAGTTTTTTAAGAGATCTCCTTTAACTTATTTTACAATTGCAAGACTGGGTGACAAAACTGCCTAATTTTCCCAATATTCGTAAGTTGGGAATTGATATACCTAAAGGTGTTGCAGGGGAACCATTGATGAATTCGTTAAGTAACCTAAATCATTTGGGTTCTCTGGATTTAAAAATGGAAGCCTACCAGCAAATCACATTTCCAGATTGCATCTCAGCCTTCAGAAACCACAACCATTTGTACTCATTCATCCTCCGGCGGGGCACATGGCCCAGGAAAGAAATTGGTGATTGTACCCTGTTCCTACCCCATCTTGTTAAGCTAATACTTCGGTGGTTTAGTTTTGAGGAAGACCCGATGCCCCAACTAGAGAAGTTGCCAAACCTCAGGGTACTCGAACTATATGGAAATATTGAAGCAGCTGATGGAAAACATATGGTCTGCTCCAGGGGAGGTTTTGGTTGCTTGCAACGATTGCGACTTGTTGTAAGTGATTTGGAGGAATGGAAAATAGAGGAGGGTGCTATGCCCATGCTCAACCAACTCTTTATGGGAAGGGTCTTTGTGGAAATGGATATGCAGATAGTTCCTGACTTTCAATATCTGGTCAACCTTCAAGAGCTGACAGTAAGTTGTGGGTGTCAGTTCAAGTCCAGGCTGGAAGTAGAAGACCAATGGAAAATAAAGCATGTTCCCTCTGTAAAAATAATAGAGTGAAACTTCCCTGATTCCAGTTCATTTATTTATTCGTTATACTATTTTATTTCAACTTTTGTATACTTTATATATTGTGTTATGTACTGTTTCAATTTACACATACTATCATTTCAAGCTAATATACGACATGTTATATACGTAAGGTGTTCTTTTAATTTCCACTCTAATAATTATTCAAGAAATTTGGCAAAATTTTACAAGATATTATAAGTAATTTGACTTTTATATGGACTGCATTAGTAATTTCACTTCACACAAATTTGAATTGACGTAAATTCTCTGAAATTCTTTTAATTCAAATTAATATTCATTTTGGAAGCATTATTTATTTTGCATCACACACGCACAATCTTGTTTTAGAATTGAATGTCTAAAAGTTATTCTATAAATATATATTTTTAAGTGTTTTATAATTTTACAATGTACGTAATTGTTTTATAAATGATGGAATTTTAAAACCATTATCTGAAAAGAAAAGAAAATAAATAAGTAGGTCCATATTTTATCTTTTATATGGCTAAAATATTATAAATTCAGACGTTTAAATTTTTATTTTATACTTTCTAATTAAGTAGAAAACAAAACATTACATATTTCATTATCAAATATGTAAAAAGACTTATTCTCGTTTAAATTATAAATATTTGTGTATATTCGCTAAATTTTCAATCGACTAAATAACGGTCAAACAATTTGTTTGACAATAATATGTCTTTCCGTCAAATATATACGGTTTTTCACAATTCTAATTTAGAATGTCTTACATTGAATTTTTTTTAAAAACCATAAATAAAAAAAGTAAAATTTACCGAACCAACTTGTTACTTTGTTTTTTTACAAAAATCATAAGAACCGAGATACCATTTTAGTCTTTTTTTTGGGGGGGAACCAAATTGTCATTTCGGTTCCAGCCATTTTCACATATTTCGAGAAAAAAAATACATTGAAAAATTATAATACCTGAGACTGAATTTCTATTTCGGTCCAAAAAAAATAAATTTGGAATCAAATTGACATTTCAGTTCTTATAATTTTTGTAAAAAGAAAAAGAAAAAGTAATCATGTTGGTTTAATAATTTTTTTTTTCTAATTATGGTTTATAAAAAAAATTCTCTTACATTTGATCGGATATTTATTAACTTATTATCCTTCGAAGAGATCGAGGCCTGTCGAATCGCATATTGTAGCACGGATTGCAAGTCCTTGGCTGAGGATCGAATGCAATTAGGTTCGATAGTTATCGGACTTAAATTTAAATTCAATGGATATTGGAACCGTTCAATGTGTTTTAAAATTAGTGTGCACGAATTTCAGAATAAAATGTGTACAAATCTTAAAATACAATGAACAACTCCGTTATCCATTGAAATCGTCCGAGCAGGAAAAAAAATGAATTTTGATAACGAAAAAAAATCTTTACCCATCTCTATCTTTTCGAATAAGATACAGGGTCAGATAAACGAATAAAAAAATGTCATTAATATTTTGATTTGTGTTTTCTATAAAATATTTTTCAAAACAATAAAAAAAGAAAAATAATAATAAGTACAACTAATTTGTATTATAAAAGTTTAATAAAATACAAATCTTTATTGTATCATATATTATCTTCATACAAATATATATTTATATATACAATTTTATTTTTAAAATTATCTTATATGAAAATGGGTAAGACACTTATTTCTAAAAGATAAAATATGCACCTACTTATTTATTTTCTTTTCTTTTCAGATAATGGTTTTAAAATTCCATCATTTATAAAATAATTACATTGTAAAATTATAAAACACTTAAAAATATATATTTATAGAATAACTTTTAGACGTTGAATTCTAAAACAAGATTGTGCGTGTGTGATGCAAAATAAATAATGCTTCCAAAATGAATATTAATTTGAATTAAAATAATTTCAGAGAATTTACATTAATTCTTGTTGTTAATTAAGAGAGTAATTTGACTTCAAGAATATATGAAGATAAACTGACATTTCACTTAATCATGCTTACAAAATTTTTAATATTTTTAATAAAGTGTAAAATGAGTATTTTACAAATTTAAAATGAGTTTTAATATAAAAGGTAATAAAATGAGTAAATTAGTAAGTTTTGATCTGAAAATTCTGGACCATCCAAAAACAATGATTTTCAATAAATCTAAAAAAATAGTAAAAAATTTCAAAAAAAATGTAAAATTTGGTCTCCAAATACATATTAATATGGAGAACAAGATGAAGGGTTCGGATCGACCATTAGAATTTTAAAAACTCGAATATTGAGCCGTAGCACAGACCAACCCGTGATATGCATAGTACCATAGACTCACTCGGAAAAATATGTAATTTTGAAGTTTAGAGGAGTAAATAAATCATTTTGAATTTTTTTTAGTGGTACACATGAAATTCCCCCTTTTTTTTAAAAAAAATATGTACTTTTGTTTTACAGATAAACAAACAAATAAATGGTACAGTCTAATGGAGATGACCGAGGTTCCCCATTTTGCGTAATGGAGAGGAGCCTGGGATCTCTTCATATTGATATTACCGAAGGTAACTCAAATTTCGATAATTCAAATCCAACCGTCCAAGAATTCAAATCCTGATCGGTCGGTTCCAAACTCAAAATTTGAGTTATTTCTGAGGACCAAGACTTACTTTATCGGCTATAGAGGGGCAGCCCGCATATTACATTTCAAAAAAAAATTCATACACCTGGTTCACAACGTACAACCAGTATACTTTGACGGTTGACATTAATTTTTGTCAGTTTATCTTCATTTGAATTCTCGGACCACTGGACCACGTCTATTACGATGTATTGTACCAAGAAGACTCTGATGTTATCGTTCCACATCATCTGTGAAAGCTGAAAACAATGTAACATTAACAGAGATATTATGAATATATTACATACAGAAAGGTTTCCACAAGATCCATCAAACTCGTTAATCTCCCCCGGTAATACTGATTTCTTCTTATTCGTTCAAAGCTCGGTTAATATATTAATATAGCAGATTTGGCATTATACCATATGGTCCATATCCAACGCTGTTTTAATTCTACAGTCTGTGCAGGGGCAAAAGCATAATTTTAGCCACGGAAAAGAAATTGAGTTCAAATAATTTATTGGATTTAATTATTCAAACATTAGCTAGTCAGATACTAAATTTTTTTGAATCAGATAAATTAGTAAGAATTGACTGATCATATCGAAACCTCAGTTTTGTTTTTGTTTTTGCTAGAATCTTATTTTGTTGATAAAATTATTATTTTTGCATCAAAATTAAATTTTTTAATCAAAATTATTTTTTGAATCAAATTATTTTTTCAATTAAAATTAATTTTAATTTTTTTTTCAATTATTAATATTTATATATGCATCTATATCACGTAAATTAACAATACACATACTGTAAAACATACATATGCAAATTATATAACTTCAATACTGTAAAATTTCTAAATGTAAACTATAAAACTAATAGATGTAAACTATGAACTGTAAATTTGAAATCAAAAACACTATATAAAACTGAGATAAACACATTGCAAACTTCAATACTATAAATTTGAAAGATATAAACAGTAAAACTATTAACTAACAAATACAAAATATAAAACATCAATACATTAACTATTCACAACCACATTGTTAAACATTAGTAACTATTCACAAACATAAACTGTCACTATTAAAAACATCACTGTTCAATAGTAGCAAAAACAAACAATAACATTCTAAACACAAATTCATACATTCCACACAAGCATACTATTCAACATACAAAAACTTTTACTTCTAAAATTCAAATTGTTAGAGCTAATAAGATTATCCTACTTAATCAATTGTTAGAGCCATATTGGGCCTACATGGGCCTCATTCCCAACTTGATACATCTGGAGCCTCTAGAGATTCCAAAAGTACCAAAACTAATCACATGGAATGGAATGGAATGTCAGCGCTTTTCCTTATCAAATTGAATATTGATTAACAGATTTAAAAATTGAATATTGATTCAATTAAGTAATCCAATGGAATAGAAGTATTTCTCCCATGCATGGTATGGTAAATAATAGTGAAACTATTGTAATTAAATTTATCATATCATGCAAACAAGTACTCTTGATATGACAAATAAACGTTATTGACAAGGGAATGCATGACAAATGAACGTTATTATTTTTAAGCCAACATTGTTGGCAAACTAATTAAGCAATATATATAATTATATATAGAAGGATTTCTAGTCTTGAAAACCGCACGTGACAGCTCAGAGCACATGATGTGAGGAATTGAGCATTTCTTTCTTTTGATCTGTCTTCCTGAAATCTGATAAATAATAAATCTCTTTGCATCAAGCAATTAGAAAAAGAAAAAAAAAATCATTTGCTTCGCAAGACCACATTGTTCCAGCAATTCAAGAAATTCATAGCAAATACCAGCACAAGAGATTAGCAAACTGAGATTGACAATAAGAAATCAATACATCAGAGCTCTGCAAATCAGAAAAAGGACCAAAAACTAGACAAAATCAAGAATAAAAAAAATACAAACGGAAAAAGAAAATTCAATGCAAATTCCATGTAATGAACTGAAGGATTGAATTTTTTGAGTTTGTATCAAATAATGAACCAAAAGGTATTGTCAGTATCATTCTTGACCTCTATTATCTGATAATTAGTAAATAATGAAAATTATAAATTCGGAATGTAAATTATGGAGCAACAAAACAAAGCTGCGAAGTGGACAAAAACCAAACAGCGAAAATAGAAAAAGTTAATTTTAGCATATTAGTTTAGAACAAATCAAAGTTGCAAAATATTTCTGTTTCGTTGAGGAGCTGTCTTCTATAACCAATTGGCCGAAGGAAGTTAACTTTGGCAGAGTGATTTAGAACAAAACAAAGTTGCGAACGCATTCTGATTCTTTGCTTCCAATGTATATTCTCTTTCGGCTAGTACCAACTGGCACCAATGACAGAGACAACGATCAAGACAATAACACACAAGAGAAAAATCAGTTCTAGCGCACACAAAAAAAAACACAAAAAAAAACACACAAAAAAACACAAAAAAAAAAAAAAAAAAAAAAAACAGAAAATTTGAGAAATATTCAAGAACTTACAAGAACAGGTTGTACCATGAAAATTCATGAAGTGAAATAATGGATTATACTTATCAAAATGGATCTTAAAAGATAGAGAATTTCAAGAGAAAGATTCCTGTGATATTAGTTTTCGAGATCACCGTCCGACAACTGTGGATTTAAGTCAGAGAAAGAAGGAAGCGTTTTTTTAAGATGGATTTCTGTGTTGGTGAGAGAGAAAAAGTGGGATATAAAAAACTCTACACACTATTTAAGAAATAAAGGATATATCTTTGCTTAAATTTTTTATGCTGAATATTTTTGTAAGATATCAAATGGATATGGATGTACATAAAAATTAGATGCCCATATTCTAGTGCGTACTATAATTTTGTTCTGGGGGATTGGCCACTATTTTTGAGGTTACAAATCATCATAAGAGCATTAATATTTCAAAATATAAAATTAAAGGTCAAATGTGAACCATTAATTTTTCTATTTAAGATAGATGATTTTTTTTTCTTTATATTTTATTTCATACAAAATCAACGTAAGGGGCCATTACACTGCAATAAGTAGAATACTTCTATTTTTATTTTTCCCAAAAAAATTTCTAATTTTTTTATATTGATATGGCATCCCAATTTTCTAGAAAAAAAAAATTCCCGAACCTACTTTTATTTTATTTTATTACCATACACGTGCCTTTCCGTTTTTCAAATTTGCACATATCCATTCCCATTTTTAATTTTTCTATTTTACTATGAATAAAAAAATTCCGGGCTGACAGGCAAGATCCTATCCAATAATTCCAATTGCATTTATACGAGTGCTAGCTTGTAACAATACTCTGTTTCACATATCTCGCATGCAACAATTCTGAATATTTAAACTTCATAATAGTCGCATAAAAATATATAAATTAAAGGTAAATACCACTACAATATTAATTTACAGGACATTAGAATACAGTACATAGTCATAATTACAATTTGAACAGCTCCGGTGCAATTCAACCATCTCACATTCCAAAATATAATCCAGCTTGAGATCTCCTATTTCTGCCCAACTAAAGTCATTAAGAGCTCTTCCTCCTCAGAGACTTGGCAACTATAAGATGAATTACAAAACAAGTGAATATTTTATTCTTTACCTGTCAAATAACTAAAGAGAAAGATTTGTACAGGAGTCAGGAGGAACTTGTGTGTGTTTTACCTTTTCCTGTTTGCACGTTTTATGTTACATAAGGTTACTCCTATAAAGATTATAACAATCTTAAAGAATCGATTATTTCTGATGCTTATTAAGAAAAAGAAAAACAAAGTGCTGGCTTTCTGTACTTTTTTAGGAAATATAACTATTTTAGTTAATTTACCTCCACGAGCTGGAGACTTCCTGTGCTTATTATTACAGGGCTTAGAATCAGGTAAGCCGAGGTGATGCCACACTGACTTCAGTGATCTGAAGCTCTGCAAAGTCCCTGGTTCAATGAAGTACTGCCCCAAAGAAGAAGAACAAAATTATCAATTAAAAATAATTCCTCAAGCAAATAGCTAATATTTCAGTTTTTGCCACATCACTATTTGTTAAAATCAATGATCTGAACCTCAACACAGACTGAATCCAATAAACCATAATGGAGTGGTTCACCATCCTGAATTTGTAAGACCCAATTGGTACCAAAACCTTGACCCATTCAATTCAAACCTATAACCCAGTTTGACAAAGAAAGAACTTAACGGATACTTACCCATTATTTATTAGGACAGGTACCCATAGAAATTCCAAGTCTAGCACAATTAAATTATCAAACCCACTCCACAGAATCTGAATGACCCCAAATCCAAAATGACCTAAAACAGAAAACAAGAACCCAAATCTGGACCAAAATGACTTGTGATACAAATATCAGGACCTGAAGGTTTAGGGTTTAAGATTTAGTGTCAAAAAAGCAAGCTGACCCAAATTGCCCTAGTCAAACTGCCACCTCCAAGGGCTCATCGAATTATTCATATTCAAGTGCAGGGACAAATCGTCATCAAAAAGATCTAACATTAACATCTCCATATTTTACATATAAACTTTTGACAGCAACCAGTAACCAATTTATAATAAGCAAATCTACAAGGCATCAGATATGAGAAATCATCAGATGAAATGAGCACACATTTAAACATCCTATCAACATCCTATTATTTATTTATGAAAAATAACTCCTAACAGTTAACGGTATTAATTGCACATCAGGCTCAGTTTCTATTTCATGATAGACTCCACACAGATGTGACTAACAAAAATTTCAAGTACCTTGTCTTTGTACCCAGCTTGCTTGCCAGAAAGCCTCACACGCTCGTTAATTACCCAGCCATCAGGCAAACCTTCTGGCCATTTTCCTGTGTAAACAGATTCTAGACTAACCCTCTGCCGGCCTCCTTTCTGTTTTTCTGGGCGGCTAGTCTCACCAGCAGGCATACGGGAAACTAAAGTTTCCCGAGAAATCTATATGAGGTAAGCATATCAGTTGACTTTCACTTGTACAGATAAAGATAAGTTAGATTCTTTTTTGGTGATATTCATTCAATATGAGTTTTTCCATGCTGCCAAAGACCATTTAGGCCATGTTTCATTGTGGAGTAAGAGGTGGAGTAAACTCCTTACTCCACAATTAACTCCACACTTAAGCCGCCAAATGAGGAGTAAAATATGAGCTAATTCAGAGAAAGTTACTCTACATCTTCCAACAGATTAACTTATTCCACATCCTACTTTTATTTTATTTTATTACCATAGACGTGCATTTCCGTTGAGCTATTCCACATCTATTATCCTTTCCTGAGCTACTTTCACTCTCAGTTGATTCTTGTACAAAATCTACAACAAAAAAATTAAATGGCACAAGTTCATTTCTCTTGTTTTACTTCAAAATGTAGAATTTGTCACTTGCTGATGCTGTTTACAAATTTCCAGAACACAGCTACTTGGCATCTTCATAATATTAGCAGGGGATTTTGGAAATTAAAATTATTCAAGTAGAACTGTAGAAGTCTGTGTTTGCTACTTTGCTTCTTATATTTTCTAAAAGAAGTTGGCCTAGCAGGTTTGACCGTATTTGGATAAATGTTTGTACGAAAATACATCATTAATCCCATAGTAGGAAAAACAGGCCGTTCCAGAGCAGAATCGGACGGAACCCATCCGATTTCAGGCCGAGTTTAATGGTTAGTGTTGATTTTGATCAAATTTCAGCCGGAACGCTCCGACTCCAATCAAATTTCGGCTGAAACAGCCCGATTCTACAAAACGATCCGATTCCAGCTAAAGATATAACATTTGATCATTTGACCATTTCCTTTTTGGATGTAGTTTATGTTATATAAGGTTACTCCTACAAAGATATAACAATCGTAAAAATCAATTATTTCTGATGCTTATGGAGAAATAAAAAAAAAAGTGCTGGCTTTCCAATTTCCAAAATATTTATTAACCTTAAAGGTTGCAGGCAAAATGTAACAATTTTATGTTGCTAAATCACTCGTACTTTTTTAGGAAATATAACTATTTTAGTAAAATAGCATTGTTAATTTACCTCCACGAGCTGGAGACTTCCTGTGCTTATTTTTAGAAGGCTTAGAGACAGGTAAGCCGAGGCCGAGGTGATGCCACACTGACTTCCGTGATCTGAAGCTGTTCCCAGTCCCTGGTTCAATGAAGTACTGCCCCAAAGAAGAAGAACAAAATTATCAATTAAAAACAATTCGTCAAGCAAATAACTAACATTTCAGTTTTTTCCACATCACTATTTGTTAAAATCAATTATCCGAACCTCAACACAGCCTGAATCCAATAAACCATATATAATGGAGTGGTTCACTATCCTGAATTTGTGAGACCCAATTGGTACCAAAACCTTGACCCGTCAATTCAAACCTATAACCCAGTTTGACAAAGAAAGAACTTAACGGATACTTACCCATAGTTTATTAGGACAGTTACCTGAAGAAATCCAAGTCTAGCACGATTAAATTATCAAACCCACTCCACAGAATCTGAATGACCCCAAATCCAAAATGACCTTAAACAGATAACAAGAACCCAAATCTGGACCAGAATGACCTGTGATAAGGTTTAGGGTTTAGGGTTTAGTGTCAAAAAAGCAAGCTGACCTAAATTGCCCCAGTCAAACACCTCTAAGGGCTCATTTGAATTATTCATATTCAAGTGCAGGGACAAATCGTCATCAAAAAGATCTAACACTAACATCTCCATATTTTATATATAAACTTTTGACAGCAACCAGTAAGGCAGTAACCAATTTATAATAAGCATCCTATCAACATCCTCTTATTTATTTATGAAAATTAACTCCTAATAGTCAACAGTATTGCACATCAGGCTCAGTTTCTATTTCACAATAGACTCCACACAGATGTGACTAACAAAAATTTCAAGTACCTTGTATTTGTACCCAGCTAGCTTGCCAGAAAGCCTCACACGCTCATTAATTACCCAGCCATCAGGCAAACCTTCTGCCCTTTTTCCTGTGTAAACAGATTCTGGATTAACCCTCTTCTGGCCTCGTTTCTGTTTTTGTGGGCGGCTAGTCTCACCAGCAGGCATAAGGGAAACTAAAGTTTCCCAAGGAATCTATATGAGGTAAGCATATCAGTTGACTTTCACTTGTACAGATAAAGATAAGTTAGATTCTTTTTTGGTGATATTCATTCAATATGAGTTTTTCCAAGTTACCAAAGACCATTAGGCCATGTTTCGTTGTGGAGTAAACTCCTTATTTCACACCTAAGTCACCAAATGAGGAATAAAATATGAGCTAATCCAGAGAAAGTTACTCTACATCTTCCAGAGGATTAACTTATTCCACATCCTACTTTTATTTTATTTTATTTTATTTTATTACCATAGCCATGCATTTCCGTTGAACTATTCCACATCTATTATCCTTTCCTGAGCTACTGTCACTCTCAGTTGATTCTTGTACAAAATCTACAACAAAAAAATTAAATGGCATAAGTTCATTTCTCTTGTTTTACTTCAAAATGTAGAATTTGTCACTTGCTGATGCTGTTTACAAATTTCCAGAACACAGCTACTTGCCATCTTCATAATACTAGTAGGGGATTTTGGAAATTAAATTTATTCAAGTAGAACTGTAGAAGTCTGTATTTGCTGCTTATATTTTTCTAAAAGAAGTTGGCCTAGCAGGTTTGACCGTATTTGGAGAAATGCTTGTGCGAAAATACAACATTTATCCTTGAAATGCTTGACACATACTTGGATTCCAGGAGAATGCATATATTCTTTTCATATAACGAGCAATAATAGTTTCCTGTATACTATTAATTCATACATTGATCTTTGAAGAATGAATCTCATTCCTTCACAAAATAAAATCATTAATGCATAAAAACAAAAAATTATTTAAAAATAATGAATATCATGAACAAGATATACCTACCTCTTTGTTTCCGCTTACCACAAACCCTTTCTCTAGTCATGCGTGCTCGAGCGGCACGAGTTAAAACCCCACAAGAAGATTCATCAGTGTCAGTACTAGATAGATATATGATCTCTTTCTCTGACTCCGTGTTCATATTTTTTGCAAAGAAAGGAGCAACTTTTTCGCATCCACTCCGATCAAAGATTAGCACTTTAAAAGAGGAGTTATCTTTGTATCTAAATACTATAAAATCATTTTCATCAATTTTATTAGCAGTTACAAATTCCTTCCAACCAGATTGCAGAGCAAATGTGTTGTCAGACCTCATAATTTTCACATGCCAAGTATATCCGCTTGGACCTTCCAGTTTAATGTTTTTGCTCTTGGATCCTATGAACATTTTTGCAAACTTGTTTGGAATATTCTGCAGAACAACATTTGTCAGTGGCAGAACTAAGAAGAACTAAAACTTTTGAGGGACTGAAAATAAAAATAACAACGATACATTATAACTTGCCATTGTATGCATCAAGGAAGAATTCATCTCCACATGAAAATTATTCATTCTTAGATCCAATTCGCAACTTCCTTTCATGTTGTCTCTCTCTTGTGTTTCGTTCTTCCACTGGCTGAATCTCCAAATCTCTACATATACATTAATTTAAAAACAATAAAGTATCATTAATAATTCTCTTCAATTTTCAGAGGGCAGGAAACCTGTCCAAAGTCATTTGTACAGACTTCTCTCCAAATGGTCTCCTGACCACATGATTCATCTTATAAAGTTGATCAAATTAATACTAACAGATGTTCATTCCCCGTTAGCCGCCTCTCTCCGTTAAGCAAAAAAAGGAAACAAAATTTCTTTCTTCTTTCACTCTCTTTTCTAATTTAGAATCAAATTACGAGCAGAGCAACAATGGAAGTTTAGACAATGAATCATTAGCAGGAAACATCTAAATTCTCACAAATATTTGGTCTCAACTGAGCACAACCACCAAAATATTTTTCATTAGCAGGAAACATCATAATAATTTGCTTGTAGTTCCTCAAGAATTTAGAGTCTGTGCCAGTATTTAATAAAAAGTAAAACAAGTAAAAACTCAGGGGCATATATGCAAATTTCAGAGAGTACAAATCTTGAATTGAGAAAACAATAGTAGACATGAAAACATATGCTAAATCAGATCCAAGTTTGACCTGAAAATAGTCGAGGCCAGAGAGCTAAACACTACCACAGTTGGGTGAGACTTAACGGCGAGATCTTCATTCAGTTATCGAGTCCCCAAGGCGCGAATCACATTGCTTCCGCTGAGAGGAGTGATAGTGATGTCGGCGAAATTTGAGGAGAAGTGATCGTGCGGTTTGGGGAGGTTTTGGAGAGGAATTCTGTGCAAATGACTTGGGACAGATTCCTGACCCATTTTCAGAATCGATTCAACTTCTCTACAGTCTAAGTCAAGAGATTTTAATATTTGAATGCATCGTCTCTCGTGCAAAAGCCAAAGGGTAATTAATATCTCAGCGTAGTGGATGGACATCTGAGTATGTGACGTACGTAGGGGTGTAAACTAGTCTATTAATGGTCGGGTACGGGTATGCTGGGTATACCGGTTACGGGTACGGATACGAGTTAGGTACATGTATGACGGATATTAGGATATATGGATACGGATATGTCGGATATTTTTTCAAAAATTATATTCTACTTGTCCTATATCTGTATCCGTGTATCATTGACGGGTAGGACGGTCCGGGTACGAGTAGGGTAGGTACGGGTATTTTTTTTTTTGCTGTTTTTTTCTAATTTTTTTGTTTTCGTTTTTTTTTTCCGTTTTTTTCCTGTTATTTTTTGTTTCTGTTTTTGTTATGTTTTTTTTTTTTTACTTTAAAACAATAAAATATAAATATAAATAAAAAAACAGAAATTAAAACAGAATTTTAAAAACAGAAATTAAAAACAGAATTTTAAAAAAAGAAATAAAAACAGAATTTTAAAAACATAAATTAAAAAACATAAATTAAAACACATAAATTAAAAAACAAAAATTTAAAAACAGAAATAAAAACAGAATTTTAAAAACAGAAATTAAAAAACAGAAATTAAAAAAAGAAATAAAAACAGAATTTTAAAAACAGAAATTAAATTGAATTTGGGGTTTTAATTATTGGGTCGGGTATAAGGGTATGGGTACGGGTAAGGGTAGACGGGTACCCGGGTCGGGTAAAGTCGGATACGGGTAAGGTTGGGTACGGGTATGGTCGAGTAGGGTATGGTTGAGTATTTGTCCAAAAAAACCAGTCCAGTCCTTTTTATGCCCATACCCGCATACTCGAGTACCCGACCCATACCCGGGCTCGAGCACGGGCAGGTAGGGTAGGGTACCCTTAACGGGTATAATTAATATTCTAGTGTAAACAGTCGGACACAGATCGGACAGTGATCTTATCGTATTTATATTTGTTATAGTTTTTTAAATACGGATCAAATATTAAAAGTTACCAATACTGATCGGATATTAGATAGATACGGATATTTTTTATAATTAGCTTGTTAGTTTAATAAATATTTATTATATTATTAACATATTAGTCACTAATTATGTCATATTATTGTATTATCATAAAATATATATTTATATGCAATTTAATAAATTATTGGTACAATATACAATTTAATAAATTAATTTAAAAACATATAGCACATTTGTTGTGGTATAAAAGAGCAAAAGGTTGGATATAAATAGTTAAAAGTCTTACCGTATCTTTATCTGTTATAATTTTTCTGATACAAATAGTCTCGGATACATATATGAATACGAATGGAATAATTTAGATAATTTTTCGGATTCAGATCCGAATAATATCTGATCCGTTTCTGATTCTGACGCCTTTTATTTACAAAATTCCTTTTCCCTCGAAATTTCTTTTAAAAACCATCCCAACTGATGACCTATGTACTTCCTTTTAAAAAAACAGAATTTCATAATATAGTAAATAAAAGGGGGAATTCAGAAGGAATAAAAATTAGAGACATGCTATATATATATTCCGGTGAACAAATAAGAAAAAGAAAAATTGCAACGAAATAACCAAACTTGTTATAGTTGTTTTTATTCACATCCATAGTCAAATTATAGTCATTTGTGGCACTAATACTTGTTTGAGAAGTTATCCGTACCAAACAATTACTGTTGGTTTTCTGATTCGTGCTTATTAACAAATTTAAATTGTCAAATGTATTTTATATCATATCAATTCAGCATTCAAAATAAAATTCAGAATTCCAAACAAAAATTACAACTCCAAAATTACAAAACAAAAACAGAACAAAAAAAAAAAGGACTGGTGCGCCTCTCCAATACGCGCACTATATTGGTGTGCTTCCTTAGTACATGCACCAGCTCAATTGGTGCGCAAACTGGATGTGTGTAGGTGGTAACTTTTGAATTTTGATGATTAGGGTGGTATTTATTTAATATTTATTTATTAAGGTGGCAACTAAAAAATTTCGGTAAATATTTAAAGAATTTTGACCTCAATGTACAAAAGTTGAGTGGTCCATATTTCTTCATGACCTCGCCAAATTTCATATTTTTAAAAAATTTCTTCTTCGTTGATTTCTTCTCCAGAATACTCTTATTTTTCATCGATTCTGGACATAAATACAGCAAACTATACCTAATCTTAATACTCAGGTACTCCATGCTAGTGCAGGAGAACGGTCCGGATTTAAATCCCAGTTGAGCCAAAAATAATCCGATGTCTATTGTAATTTGTACCAATAGAGGATACATTTTAATATTCATCTCAGGTTACAAGAACGGTTCCGGATCTAATTAATCATTGCACCTCAGGTATAATTAGCATAGTTACCAGATTTGTGAATTATTCACGAATTAAATTCGAATAATTTGTTTTTTTGGTGATGTTGAATTGAAATTCGAATTATTCGGTTGACCGAATTAAACCCGAATAATTTGCGAATTTTACGAACTTTCTCCAAATTTTACATATTATTTGCTAATTTTTCCCCGAAATTTTTTTTTGTTTTTGCTCTTTTGCAGGACTGAGATCTCCGGTATGAATAATTCCGAACCATTCCCGAATTATACTTGAATTATTTTCGAATTACGAACTTTTGAGCTCACCAAACTGAACCCGAGTAATTCATTTGTCGCTATGCATGGTATTAAAATGGATGTGAGTTTCCCTGAAATATTTACAATAAAATGTACAAAAAAAAATTCAGTGCCTACATTTTGAAGGATACGGATTCATACAGAAGGATTGACAATTGTGCACGTGTAGCAATTTAATTGGTCACTGACCAGTTGCAGACAGATAGGAGCGCTGTTGTGTGTTTTTTTATACAAGAGTAAGAAGACCCTTTTGATCCATTTGAACGCTATAATTTACCCGGAGTTAGCTGGGGTGCTATGCATAGCATAGTGGTCTCTCGTGCTATGACTCAATATTCAAGTTTTCAAAATCTAAACGGTCGATCCGAACCGTTCATTGTTTAATCCATATTGAAATGTGCTTGGAGACCAAATTTTACATTTTTTGGAATTTTTTTGCTATTTATTAAGATAGTTTCAAAATCGCTGTTTTTATTAAAATTCTGCACCACTGGAAAACAGCGGTTTCAAAAATACTTACTAAATAGTAAAAAAATTCCAAAAAATGTAAAATTTGGTCTTCAAGCACATTTCAATATGGATTAAACAATGAACGGTTCGGATCGACTGTTTGAATTTTGAAAACTTGAATATTGAGCCGTAGCACGGGAGGCCACTATGCTATCCATAGCACTCCAGCCTAACTCATTTACCCGCACTATTATAAATGAAGATTGACATGTTTTTTTTTTTTTTTTTTTGTCTCTATTATGTCTTTATTTTAAATAAAAATAAAAATTCAAAATTTAAGACTTAAAAAGTTAAAATAAAATCATTGGATATGATTTACAGTATTTTAACTATTCACATGTAAAAAATTATGACATTTTAATTTTGTTTTGGCTGTCATCAAGAGCTTGTAAAAAACGTACTAATGTGGTTAATTTTTAGACGTTGATTTTTCAACATATTGATTCACATAAAAACAAAATTAAAATGTGATAATTTTTATGAGTACATAGAGAAAATAACATAGATCACATCCAATGATTTTATTTTGACTCTTAAGTTTTAAATTTTGAGTTATTAAAATTTTAAAATATAAAGGCATAGTGAAAGCACAAATTAAAAAAGGAGGCATTTGAACCCTCCTCATTATAAATAACATTATAGTTGTCACGCAAATAGTCGAAAATAACGAAGTTCAAGAGAAATCCTTTATTTCAAAAACTAATAAGAATTAAAAAGAAATTCGAATAATAGAATTAGTTTCCTCATGCAACGGGAAGACTATTTTTATACATCAACATTTTCAAACAATCTACCAAGTTCTAAAAAAAAAACATTTTCAAACAACAATATTAGTAAACCTACAGCAAAGTTGCGGTTTAGAACTTGTGTAATCTCTATTAAGATATACATCCAACATCTTTTAATTGTATGTAAAAACATGATCAAATTTGTAAGGTTATAACACGTCATAATCAGCAATAAAGTCGTTTTTCCATTATAAATTGAGGGCAAATTCTTAATATGTATTGCGCTCAATTACTTATGGAAATATAGATTTATTATTGATAAGTTATAATCTCATAATTTTGGCCATATTTTATAATGCAATAAAATGATGTTGGATATAGATTTAAATAAAGAATACACAGATTTAAACAGCATCCCTGCTGTAGATTTACTAATAATATTATCGCCTCAAATTGCTAATGTTTTAACAAAAGAATACAATAGCTTTCAACTAGAAGGTAGACACATCTTATTAGATGTGAGTTTAATTTTTGGGTTAACTTGTATCAAACAGGTACAACACAGGTGCCAATAATTACTATCAGCAAGTTAGAAAGAAGTAACTTAATTAATTTATAATATTTATATGAGAGTTGAAATGCCTCTATTTTTTTTGCCTCTACCATGCCTACATTTTTTAAAACTTTAATAACTCAAAATGTAAAACGTAAAAGTCAAAATAAAACCGTTAGATATGATCTATGTTATTTTCTATGTGCTCATCAAAAATTATCACATTTCAATTTTGTTTTTATGTGAATCAATAAGTTGAAAAATCAATATCTAAAAATTATCTACATTAGTACATTTTTTTACAAGCTCTTGATGACAACCAAAATAAAATTGAAATGTCATAATTTTTTACATGTGCATAGATAAAATGATGTAGATAATATCTAATGGTTTTTATTTTGACTTTTAAGTTTTAAATTTTGAATTATTAAAATTTTTAAAAATGAAGACAGCGGAGGCACAAAAAATGAGACATTTGAACCCTCCTATGTTTATATACCTTTGCTAAACACTTAAACATGTTCAATTCAACTTACTGTGCAGTTTGACCAGAAAAAGCGCGCGCGCGCACACACACACATATATAGTAAATTTACTGCAGATGTGTTGTTCAATGCAACTCAACTTACAAGTAAATTGACAATTGGAGTGTTGTTCGAATCAATGAGTTCCTTATTGAGATCAATCTCCTGCATAATTAATTGCAATCATATTTAGTAAAAATAACTTTAAGGTAAAAGTACAAAAATTATAAACAAAATGAAGAAATATTAACTAAAAGTTTATTCTATCTTGTAATAGGTTCAATATTAAGTTTTTTTTAATTCAATAGTTGTCACTGGTTTTCAATAATATTTTCCAACAACTATTACATACTATATTATTAAGAATAGAAAACTAACCAACCCGCAAAGGTTCTTTGCGAAACGTAATTGCCACACATTGCAAGTTCAAAAATATTTTATTTATTTATTGACCTTTATTCTTTTAATAAATTCTAAATCATCACAGAGCCAAAGAAAATAATTTGCTTGCAAATTTTTATCTTTTTTTTTTTTAGTTCCAAACAAATATATTCTTCATTTAGTTCTGTTAACTAATGTAACAATAATGAGTACCCTTTGGCATAGAAAATTACCTTATGATATTCATTTATAGTTTTAATAATTTTTATGCTTTACTCTTTGATTGAATATCCTTAGTTTTAGATTTATCTTTTTTTTTTTTTTGTCATGTTACATAACTTAAATATGCGTGCCTTTATATTGCCATTATGAAAATTTTATAGTGGAACCCACAAGCTATATATGCTAACAATACTATTTATTGATAAATTTTATACTAGAAGTACGATCAAAGGCGGAGCCAGATTTTCAAATTATGGAGGTCAGAGAAAAATAGAGGTCAAATATATAATATTTTTCTTCTGCAAATGGAGGTCAAATGTATACTGCTAATAGTATTTTACTCTTAATAATATTAAAAATAAGGTATAAATACAAAATAATTTTTTTTTAAACAAATGGGGATCAATATATTGACCTCATTGCTTGAGGGTGGCTCCGCCCATAAATACGACTAACTTAAAAAATCTTGACCAGAGAGGGGAAAATTATAATTTTGGATAGATGTGTTCCGAGTTGAGCAAAAATCACACCTCTTATTTTGTCATAAATATTGATATGGAACTCAATCGATCACGTGAATTTTGAAGTATTTTGAGAAAGGAGATACCGAAGAGAGATGATGTGACCATTTGAACCTTGGTTCCAACAATGGGAGTTCATGAAATTAACATACGAGTAGGGGAAAAAAAATGCAAGAAAATGTTTCAATAAAATACATGCACACAAATTGACAAATATATTATTCTATTGCAAAAAAATATAATAACTCACCATTTTTTGTGTGAATTGCAGTCGTAAAGATGAATGTGGATATAGGTGATGTTCTCTTCTCATTTTATTGCTTGAATGAATAATATTTGAAAGAAGAAGCTAACTTGGAGTTTGTTTACCTTATGAGAGGGGGACTATTTAAAGAAGAGATTGACAATTTTGCATTTCAAGTCCTCTAATTAAAAAAAAAAAATTTGTGGCCCCTAATATTTCATTCTGGTTAGTATTTAAATGCAAATAATCATATTGAATTCTAATATTGTGGCAAAAAGAAACAATATTTTATAAGATAAAAAATATAATTCAAATTTATAGTAGGTGCATTATGTAAAATTGTGACATTTATTGTCATAATAAGTATATCTCATTTACATTCTAGCGCATGAACGAATTGAAGAAATGAGGGCCAGCGGCATGATAAATCTATATTGAATTATATAATATTGTGGCATCCAAAAGTAATAAAAAGAAACAATATTTTAATAGATTAAAAATAAAATTGAAATTTATAGTAGAGTAAAATATTGTTATTAATTTATTGTCATATGTAGTGTATTTAATTCAAATTCTAATGCATGAACAAATTGAATAAATTAGGGTCGGCGGCATGATAAGTTTATATTGAATTCTAATATTGTGGCATCCAAAAGTATTGAAAAGAAATAATATTTTAATAGATTAATAATAGAATTGAAATTTAGTAAGTGAATTGTGTAAAATGTCGTCATTTATTGTCATAAGTAGTGTATCTAATTTAAATTCAAATGCATGAATAAATTGAATAATTAGGACTGGCGGCATAATAAATTTATATTGAATTGTAATATTGTGACATCCAAAAGTGATGAAAAGAAACAATATTTTAAAAGATGAAAAACAATATTGAAATTTATAGTAGGTGAATTGTGTAAAATGTTATCATTTATTATCATTAGTAGTGTATCTAATTTAAATTCTAATGCATGAACAAATTGAATAAATTAGGGCCAGTGGCATGATAAGTTCATATTGAATTCTAATATTGTGGCATCCGAGAATGATGAAAAGAAATAATATTTTAAAATATTAAAAATAGAAATAAAATTTATATTAGGTGAATTGTGTAAAATGTTGTCAATTATTGTCATAAATAGTGTATCTAATTTAAATTCTAATGCATGAACAATATTAAAAAATTAGGGCCGGCGACATGATAATTTCATATTGAATTCTAATATTGTGGCATCCAAAAGTGATGAAAAGAAACAATATTTTATAAGATGCAAAATAAAATTCAAATTTATAGTAGGGACGTTGTGTAAAATGGCGTCATTTATTGTCACAAGTACTGTATCTAATTTAAATTCTAATGCATGAACAAATGAATAAATTAGGACTGACGGCATAATAAATTCATATTGAATTATAATATTGTGGCATCTAAAAGTGTTAAAAAGAAACAATATTTCATAAGATAAAAAATATAATCTATGTTATCCTGACACTCCTAAAAACTCATTGTATCCGTGTCTGATACGTATCTGACACTAACACGCCTCTGACACGGCCATGATACGTATTAGACACGACAGCTGACGTGTTTCCTTACGTGGCGTATCCTTAGTCCTTTGATACGGTTTTCGACATGCTTTGATTGGTCTGGATACGGCCTGGACATTGCCCTGATGCGTCTGGATACGCCATAAATACTACACATTTCGTTGTATGGTCCATCACTACCCCTGTGCACTGCGCCTGCAGTGGACTGCCCGCTCCCGGTGCACCCAGCATGCTATGAACCGCGCCAAAATGTTTATTTCATCGCTGCAAGGAGGATTCGAACCCGGATTTCAGCTGACAACGCCAAGTACTTGACCATTGCGCTACTTCACATTTGATGATATAATCTAGTAGTGTTTCTATTTAATGTATATCAAGAACTTTTAATATTTAATTTATATAATACAAGTATTATTAAACTAATAATATAATATAATAGGTGTGTTGTATCCTTAATTTTTGAGAATTGCTGTATCGCCGTACTTGTGTCGTGTCCGACACGATACCTGTACCCGCATCCATGCAACATAGAATATAATTCAAATTTATAGTAGGTATGTTGTGTAAAATGATGTTATTTCTTGTCATAAGTAGTGTATCTAATTTAAATTCTAGTATATGAATAAATTTAATAAATTAGGGTAAATTCAATAATAAATGAAAACATTGAACATAATTTCAACTCAAATAAGAGAATAATAAGAATGAATTATTCAGCTAAAGTGTGAATTATGAGCTACTAATTAAAAGAAAAAAAATGACGAAATCAAATAAAAATGGTCTCGGGCCAAATTACTGATGAATTCGACGAAAATTTCAAATAATATGCAAATTGTTTGGCTTCATATTAAAAGGTCTTAGTATCTCATAACATATTTTTCAATGTTATTTTTGAGAATTGAATATGCAACTCTATGTAGAGAAACTTATTTATTGCCCATGATTTAGTTGTCTATAGCTTGTTATTCACTAATTAATATATATAATTAGAGAGTGACTAATATGCATTCGTAAGCATTTCGGCCGAAGTGCTTACGGTCCAAATTTGATTTTTCAAAATCCAAACGGTCGATCTGAACCGTTCATCTTGTTCTCCATATTAATATGTGCTTGGAGACCAAATTTTATATTTTTCTGAATTTTTTTACTATTTATTAAGTATTTTACAAAATTGTTGATCCAATGATAGCTTAACAAAACAGTAAAATCAGCAGCTACCGTTGGATCAACAATTTTGTAAAATACTTAATAAATAGTAAAAAAATTCAGAAAAATATAAAATTTGGTCTCCAAGCACATATTAATATGGAGAACAAGATGAATGGTTCAGATCGACCGTTTGAATTTTGAAAAATCAAATTTGGACCGTAAGCACTTCGGCCGAAATGCTTACGAATGCATATTAGTCACTCTCTATATAATTATGTGTATCAATAATTCATCTTCTGAAGTTAGCAAAGTGTTGGCGCATAGAAAATTCAATAGAATTAAATCTTTTTTTTGAATACATTCTACCTTTTATTTAAGACAATATTTGGTTAAAGTAATAAGTGAATAACTTCAAAAGCGTTGTAAAGTGCAAATATAATTTTATGACATTTAGGGTATAAAAATAGCTTCGAGAATCATGTTTCCATAAAATAATATTGAGACATGAGTTATTTATTTATTTACTTTATCTCTAAACTTTATCTTTCTACCAAACATCACATAAAAAGACAAAGAGTCATATATAATTCAAGTGTCATGTTAGGTAGAGAAATACAAATATTCTAAATCTTCACTTTGTTTTATATGATAAGAGTTTTTATTCTTCAATTTTCTCAAAAAGAGACAATTGAGAGAGAGTTAAAATGCACCAGTTAATACTTTTTATAATATTCAGCAACTTTAAATGTGTGACTTTTTTGATATATTGTTATTTCCTTTTTATCTGCTCCATTTTCTATTAAATATTTTGATTTTATTAAATATTTCAATATTATTTATCAAATGGTAGCTTAATTTTATGTTAGAGTTTATATTTATAAACGTTTTTAAATTTGAACAAATTTGTATAGAATTCACTTTTCTTAAACCTCAACCATCTGCAATTTAAGCTTGGGCTTGTATAATTTTTTATTGGGTTAATTACTTATTTAATTAATTATATTTTATTCACATTATGTGTATTCATTTGAATTATTAATTCCTACATTTTTAAATTAATAGATACGCTTATTTAATACCCAATATTTGCATTCGTTATCCCAAATTTGAATTGTATTCATTAATTGTTTTAATTCATCAACATTCAATTTAGAAATTTAGTAATTTTGTGCTAGTCAATTTTTAATTGATTTGGTCATACTTTGTTTCCTTATTTAATTGGTTGCTAATTATTCACATTCACGCATGCAGTTTAAAGGAACAATACGTTCTTAATATTTTATTAAATTTGAATTGAAATGATGTTCAATGTTTTCATTAATTATTGAAACTATTTATTGTTAAATTTAGCATGTCATCGGTCCAAATTTATTCAATTTATTCATGCACTTGAATTTTAAATTAAAATTTCTAATTATGACAATAAATGACGTAATTTTACACAATGCACCTCCAAATTTGAATTATTTTTTGTATCATTATAAATAATAACTGAAATAATATCAGGGACCACTAAATTTTCATTTTCTAAGGACTTGAAATGCAAAATTACCAATTTGTTCTTTAAATAGGCCCTCAGTCTCAAGGAGAAGACCAGACAATTTCCTTAGCATTACATAAACAAAGTCAAGATAGATTGTGCTTCCAACTATTTTTCATTCAAGCAATAACATATGAGGGAAGAACATCACATGTATCCATAGTCCATCCTTACGACTACAATTTGTGCTTAAAATTGTAAGTGAATGTATTTTTTGCAATAATATAATAATTTGTTTGTCAATTTTTGTGCATGTATATAATTTATTATAGTATTTCCTTGCATTCTTTTGTACTCGTATATTAATTAGTTTCATCAACTCAACTTGTTGGAAACAAACTTCAATTAATCCTCACACCTCTCCCAGAAATCACCTATCCCAAAATATATACATATTGAAAATTCAGGTGACAAATTGGGTTTCAGATCTAAGACTTTTGACATAATAAGATTTACAAAAAAAACAAAAACTTATTTTCTGTATTTGTCTCTGTGATGACTTCAAATTTCTTAAAATAATATTTTAAGGTCAATAATGAAATAGAACATTTTTTAACTTACAATGTGTGTCAATTGCGTATCGCAAAGAACATTTGCGGGTGGGTTAATTTCATATCGTAAAGAACCTTGGTACCTAGAAATAGTTTCCTATCACAGCACGAATAGAATATAACTTTTAGTTAACTTCTGTTCTTTTAGTTTATTCTTTGTATAATTTTACTAGAACTATATGTGTTTATGCAGTTAATGATGCTGGAGATCAATCTCAATAAGGAATTCATTGATCTGAAGAGCACCCCTGCTGTAGTTTTACCAGTACAGTCATCCGAGAAACCGTGGTTGTTAGGTCAACAAACTTACTCATCACTCAGGTATTTCTTGTCTTTTGATACTATATTTCTATTAATAACTCAGAAACCCTCCTAATACAGTCTTCTATTGTTTTGAAGGAAAAAAAATATATAAATTGAAGTAAATAATATTAAATGGAAATATTTTGATAAACCCATTACGAGATGTGCCACAAACCCAGGTTATGTTTGTGTCTAGTTGAATTGGGGAGTGATTTAGTTTTGGATTTAAGCACATTTGGCTTGAGGTTATCAATATCAGGTTTTGAGTAATTTAAGGTCACATTTGAGGATATTTCAATTCAATTCAGATTCATGTCTATTAGGTATCAGTTTATTCGGCTTTGGGTTATTTATACATGTTTACAGGTGCCAGGTGTGCTATGTTTTGGTATGAAATTATTTCCTATTCTTCTTATGTCTGCCATGGGTAACTGGTCAAGGAATTTTAGAATCAGTTGCAATTGTTACATGTTTATCCATATTAGGACATTTTTTTTGGTTTGAAATTTTGAATTAGGATGAGGTTTGGTTACTGGTCAAGTGATTTTAGAATCAGTTGCAATTGTTACATGTTTATCCATATTAGGACATTTTTTTGGTTTGAAATTTTGAATTAGGATGAGGTTTGGTTAATTGCAAACATTGGTAGGTCTTGGGTTCATAAAGTCAAGTTAACAAGAAAACTATTCTTGTTAATTATGTAAGTTAGGATGCCGTAGCCATTATATTATCATGTCAGGTATTTGATGCTGCTATGTTTTGTTTTTATGGTGATTATGCCAAACCAGTCTAATTTTTCTGTGACGACTCGCGACTGAGAACCAGGTTTCTCTTCTGTCAAACTCTCACCAATATAAGGTTAGCTTTAGCATCTGGTATTACAGAATGTTTACTATAAAGGACAGAATGAACATGACATTTAGCACTTTCTACAATTGTTATGTTGTATCTGATGTACGTACTACCCGATTAAAATGCCTTTTATGTTTCCTACTCAAATTTCTCATAGTTTCCGACCCAGTATTGATGAATTAATTGTTGGTAAATTATAATCTCATAATTTTGAACATTTTTGTTTATGCAGATATATAATGTTCAACTTCGACTTAAACGAACCATATATAGATCTAAATAGTGCACCGGATATGGAAACTCCAATATTGGTGCCACAAAATGCTGATTTGTTAGTAGGAGAGCTGAATGGCGTGCAACCTGAGGATGAGAACATTTTATTGGGGGTAAGTTTGATTTTGATGTAATATACCTGTGCCCCACCAATACATTTTACTTCTTTGCCAAAGTAAATCTTAATATAGTTTTTGGCAATTTGGAAAAACACATTGAATGAATATCACCAAAACAGAATCCAAATTATAGAACTGATCTGTTTACCTCATGTAGATTTTTCGGGAACCTTTAGTTCCTCATATGCCTGCTGGTGAGACTTGCTAGTGGCCCACCAAAACAGAAAGGAGGCAATTAAGAAGAGGGTTAGTTCAGAGTTGGCTTACACAGGCGAAAGGCCGGATGGTTTGCCAGAAGGTTGGGTAGTGGATGAGCGCATTTGGAGTCTATCGTGAAATAGAAACTGAGCCTCGTGTGCAATACTGTTGACTGTTAGGAATTATTTCTCATAATGTAATAATAGTATGTTGAGAGGATGTTTAAATGTGTAAAGAGTCATGCCATCTAATAATTTGTCATATCTAATGTTTTGTTGAGATTTTCTTATTGTAAGTTTGTTACTGGTTACTGTCAAAATGTAGATATATGATATATTGAGATGTTAATGTTAAATCTTTTTTAGGTACATGAGCCGATTTGGCCCTGCACTTGAAAATGATCAATAATTTAAACGAGTACTGCTCCTTGTGAAATTCCATTCAGCTTTCTTTGTATGATTCAAAAATCAATATACATGCATTTTTGTCATTCTATTAATTGCTATCGATTCTCATACATGCACTTCAATATAATTATATAGCGTTCATTTACATCATCAATTATTGATAACATGGAGTCCTTATTCTCTGTTGCGCTGCACTGTGCTGCACAGGTGCGGCATTAATTGTGAAATTGCAAGGACAAAGCCGTTTAAATGAACCTGAATTTTAATAACTCAGCACAAATTTTGATGAAATTCTATTCATTAGACATGGAGCGCTTGCACTTTATATATAGAGGAGCGTGAATTTTAAGAGTTATCTTCTTAGTTATTTCATGATTATTGTATCAAATTTAACTTGTAATCAATAAATAATGATTGAAAAATTAAAAGACAAATAGTAAATGCAATATATAAATATTTCGCACAGAAAACATGATGAATATTTAGAAAAAAAAAAAGATGTAAATTGTCTTTCAACTTATTGCCTTGTATTTTTAGACTATAAAACTCTTACATGAGATGAAGTGAATGAATAATAAGATAACTGTTGTTACATTAAAAAAAAAATAAAAAAAAAAATAAAAACCTCTTGTCACATTAGATAAATCGAAGAAATAAAGGGATAACTCATATTACAAGAGCTATCCTCTTATCCCTCTATCTAGAGGCACATTCAGACTTTCAAACTATATATGGAGATTAAACATATATAAGAGTTAATAATATAAAATTTTCTGACGAAAAATAAATATCAATTTTATAGTACCAGAATATTTTATTCTGAATAATATAGAAAAACATACATAATTATAATTGCTTTTAAAATGGAGGTCAATGATGTTAATAATATAAAATTTTCTGACAAAAAATAAATATCAAATTTATAGTACCAGAATATTTTATTCTGAATAATATAGAAAAACATACATAATTATAATTGCTTTTAAAATGGAGGTCAATGATCAATTGATAGTATTCTTCCTTCTTAAATATTGTCATCAAGTGCTCTAGATAGGTGGCCTTTTTCTTCATTGGAGCTTGCTTTGTCATTTTAGTGTTGTCAAATACATTTGCAAACTTGTTATAGTTCCCGACACTATAGTGATAAATGAATTATTCGGATTTGGTTCGGCGAGGTTAAAAATTAATGATTTAAGAATAATTTGGATATAATTCGGAAATAATTTAAAATTATCTGGACCAGAGATCTTAGTCCTCAAGAGAGAAAAAAAAGAGAGAGTAGAACTAAGGTGCTCTTAAGCGTATCAAAGTTTTGGTGAGCTTAACTCTAAAACTCATTAAATCGATTTCAAATGATGAATTCGAACCGTTGAAACCCGCCTACCTTACGGTCAAAAAAGTTCAAAAAATGATTGCACTAAAATTAATTTATTAACCTTCTAATTTTGACCGCTTGACTTTATACTAAATTAATTCGAATATTTAAAAATTTCACATGTAGATGCATCACACGTAAGGTAGGCGGGTTTCAACTGTTCGAATTTATCATTTGAAATCGATTTAATGAGTTTTAGAGTTAAGCTCACCAAAACTTTGGTAACCTTAAGAGCACCCTAGTTCTACTAAAAAAATAATATATATGTATATATATATATATAGAGAGAGAGAGAGAGAGAGAGAGAGAGGTTGGCTAATATTAAATCAATTGTTCTTGAGGTCCCGTGCAACTAAGTTTTAATCTTCGAAGTCCAAAAAGTCGATCCGAACCATTAGATGTAGTCTTTATATTAAAATGTGCTTAGAGGCCAAATTTTACATTTTTTGAATTTTTTTTACTATTTATTAAGCCACTTTGAAAATAGCTGATCCAACGGTGACTTAACAAAACAGTAAAACTAGAAGCCACCGTTGGATCAGTGATTTTTAAAGTGGCTTAATAAATAGTAAAAAATTGAAAAAAAATGTAAAATTTGGTATCCAAGCACATTTTAATATAGAGATCAACTTGAACCATTCCGATCAACGCTTTGAACTTTGCAAATTGAAAAACAACTTAGTTGCACAAGACTTCAGGAACAATCGATTTGATATTAGCCAACCTCTCTATATATATTCTGGAAAAAAAATTGTGAATAATTCGTAAAATTCGGGAAAAGTTCATAAAATTCACGAATTATTTGGGATTAATTATGTCAAAATTTGGTTAACCGAATAATTCGGTGTTCAGTTTGACATCACCAAAAAAATAATATATCCGTGTATAATACATGAATCTTGTTACTATGCCCCGACACTCCATATTTATTTTAGAAGGGATCCGATATTAATGGTGATTGGTAATTCGTGCTTAAGTAAACAAATTTAGATGTTAGATGGATTTTATATCAACTCAATTATATACATATACAAAATTAAAAACTTTAATCCCATATTTATTAAATTCAATTGAGAAAAGTTCAAATATTAAATTACCAATATTTGATATGTGATTTTCTTTCTTGACGCATATAGGAATTATTAAATTCAAAATGTTGTGATATATTTGTATGCATGTAATTATGACATTTATAATATATATATTCAATTGAAAAGAGTTCAAATATAAAGAATCATATTTGTCAATTCAATCTTTAAAATAACTAAATAAAATGGTAAATAGATAAAAGGAGATATAAGAAATAAAAATGTAAAGTTTTTGTGAGAATATTAGATATTGTAACTCAAATATAACACTCTAACTGAGAGCCTTTGTAGCACGCTAGTAATGTACTCCATATGGCAACAAAAGAGAGTAATTAGAACCTAGTACAACACCCCAATTGAAGGCCTTTGCAGCACACAAGTAGTGTCTTTCAATGGAAAGAGAAGTTGGTGGCTGCAACCCAAATACAACACTCGAATTAAAGATTTTTGCTGCCATTTGGCAAGAGATGAAGATAGTTGCAATCCTAAGACAACACTACAATTAAAGGTCTTTCGAGCACTCTTGTGGTATTATCATATGTCAAGAGAAGAGGGTAGTTGCAACCCAAATAAAACATTATAATTGAAAGTTTTTGCAGTACTCTAGTAGTGTTTCCAAATGGTAATAGAAGAGAGTCGTTGTAATCCTAATACAACATTGCAATTCAAGGCCTTTGTATTACACTAATAGTATCTATAGATGGCAAGAGAAGTGAGTGGTTGCAACTTTAATGTGACACAATAATTAAAGGTCTTCGCAGCACTCTAGTACTATCTCCAAATGGAAAGGGAAGATGATAGTTTCAACCCTAAAACAACACTCTAATTGAAGGTATTTGTAGCCCTCAATAATGTTTGCATATGACACCATAAGAGACGCACTGTCTACCCCAATAAAACACTCCAATCAAATGCATTTGCAACACACTAGTAGTGTCTCTTGATAGCAATAGAAGTTGGTGGTCACAACTCTAATACAACACTCCAATTGAAGGTCTTCACAGCACTCTACTAGTGTGTTCGCAAATGACAAGAGAAGATGGTAGTTGCAATCCTAAAACTATATTCCAATTGAAGGTATTTGTAGCACTTAAGTAATGTCTGTAGATGTCAACATATGAGGTGCAGTGTCAGTCCCAAATCAACACTCCAGTTGAAGGTGTTTACAACACACTTGTAGTGTCACTATATGGCAAAGGAAGATGGTAGTTGTAACTCTAACACAACGCTCATATTGAAGGTATTTGTAGCACTCCAGTAGTGTCTCCAATGTCAAGAGAAGAGGTTAGTAGCAACTATAATATAACACTCAAATTGAAGGTCTTTGTAGTACTCTAGTAGTGTCTCCAGATAACAATTGAAGAAGGTCGTTTTAATTCTAATATAACACTCTAATTGAAGATCTTTGTAGCACTCTAGTAGTGTTTTCATATGGCAAGAGAAGAGGATAATAGCTATCCTAATACAACACTCCTATTGAAGATCCTTGCAGCACTCAAGTAATGTTTGCAGATGGCATGAGAATAGGACAGTTGCAACCCCAATACAATACTTTAGTTGAAGATCTTTGCAGCACACTAGTAGTATTTCTACATGACAAGAGAAGATAGTGGTTACAAACATAATACAATACTCAAATTGAAGGACTTTGCAGCACTATAGTAGTGTCTCTCAATAACGACAGAAGATGATAGTTGCAATTGGGAGGGTCCATTATCTGCCTAAAAGGATTCCCTACCCTTCAACACTTGCAAATGTATGGTGATACTAAAAAGGATTTGACGGTAGAACAAGAGGTCATGCCAAAACTTACATACCTCAAAGTATGCTCACGACTCACAATGCACCTGCCTCGTGAGCTACAACATGTGACAGTTGAAACATGCTAATTAATATTGTCGATTTGGTCAAGTTGTAATATCTATCACAGAAATTAACCACCTAATTTTAATTCCTTTAGCATTTTTATTTTTTTGGAGAAACGTGTATTATTAATAATATAAATTGTGCAGCATGGATGAATAATATTCTTTTGTTTTTTGGACACATCGAATGTAAACCACAAGTACGTACATGTTCCATTAAATTTTGTTTTTGTTTTCTGTACATATGAAAATTTGATGGCATCAATTTGTACGTGCCGGTGTTGATATTTATACTCTAATTCTTGCATATTTTTGTTTCCTGCTTTGGCTATCAGAGTACGTACAATAATAGTGCTAAGATATATTTGTGTAAAAAAGAATGCTTCATTCTTCTCCTTTTAAAAAAAAAAAAATCTTTCTATTATTTGTGTTGTTCAATATTATATTTCTTAATTTCAATTATGGTAAGAGATTCGTAATGTCATGTGGCTGAGCAATGAGCATGAACTAAATCGGTAAAGATGCTATAGAAATTAAGCAGCCAAGGAGAGGAATATGTGATGCTTAACAGATACAAAGAATGTTTCATTTTAGAACACAAGTGTCAGAATTTGTGTTAGCTTTTCCATGGTTCGATTTTTGATAATATATTAAGAGTGAAGAAGTTCACTTAGAGTGACTGAGTGAAAATTATTTTTTTGTGAACTGGCTTGCTTGATGTATTAATTGAATCATGCAAGGTACATTAATTGGTGATTAAAATTTTTGACTTAAAAAGTATGACATGAAAGATCCCACAACAGGGCAGTTGGGCTAATAAGACTTGAACGAGAAGCAATTTGGGCTCTTTGATTGGGCCTCCGTTGGCCCAAAAACGGAAGAGGCCTAAAACGCAAGAGGCTATGTAGAGAAGTTAGATAATAAACTTGAATTTTTGCTTCAATTAATTTGTAGCAAATTCATTAGTCAAGCAATTTGGGCTCTTTTGATGGAAGATTACTTGACTTCCCAATTTTTGCTTCAATTTGTACGTGCTGGTGTTGATCTTTAAAGAAATTAATCACCTTGCGTTACTGAGAAAATGAAAAAAATAATGGACTGGATTGTAAATTTTTCCTATACCTATCATGCCGAATTATTTCATCATTTATCCTTCATTACAAAAATAGAAGTTAAATTAAATGTCTCAAAGAAAAGGTAGAATATAATAGAATAAAAAAACTAAAATAAAAGGTGAATTCTCCAATCATTAACATGCATGCATGAATACTATGGTGTGGAAATTAAAACTGTCGTTCGATCCCATTTATTCTTGATGAACTACAAGTTATCGATATTATTAAATTACTAATCACTTGTGTTTCTCTTATTGTTCAATGCATCGAGTGGGCATTTTAATTAACAATATGGATGAGTAGGAATATTAATTATAAACTAAACACGTCGGTTATAGTCTAGTTTGTCTCGACGCATATGTACATCAATATGTGCATTTCAGTACTATTTTTTGATAAACTAAACCAGTTCTATTAAGAAATAATAAAGAAAATAAACATGTAACTTTCATGAATAATGAAAAGACATCCTAATTAATTAATTGAGTCATCATTGATCAAACCATATATCCAACAAAGGTCGATTTATCCGTTCGGGCACAATATTTCATTTTTTTTTGTTTCCCATGTAAGTTATCAAACTATTTCACAATTCTTTTTTTTTTGTTTCCCATGCAAGTTGTCAAACTATTTCACAATTCTTGAGATGATGATCACAAATTTTATAGGCTCAAATATTCATTTCCTTGATTTGATTGAAAAACTTTAATTCTCTTGTCAAGTTGATTGTGTTCTTCATTTTAAAATTCCTTGACCTTTTCGAAGTTCCCCTCCTGATTCGTCTCCTTTACAACTTCATAGCTTTTTTTTCAAAGACGAGTATATATTTTTTAAGACTCATATATTTGTCTTTTCATATTTTTTATTTATTGCTTCTTTATAGTTAGCACAAATTTCTTGTTTAATAGAAGTGCATTCTTTATCCCCTTCATAGAATTACTTATAATCTAGTTTGTTTTGACGTATGTACATCAATATCTGCATTTTAGTACTATTTTTTATTAACTAAACTAGTTATTTTAAGAAATAATAATAAAGATCGAACCATGCATGTCCAATAATGTTTGAATTCTCTATTTGGACACAATATTCTATTGTGGTGTTTCCAACTTAGAAAGTAGTGATACTATTCCACACTTCTTGAGATAATCGCATATTTTCTGGCTCAAATATTTGTCTTCTCGATATGATAAAAAAAATCCTTAATTGTATTGTCAAGTTGATTATGCATGTACTTTAACTTTTATATACTATTTCCAACTCTGAAAAATATAATTTAAAAATCTTTTAATTTCCGATGTATTCTCAATTATTTTAATAAAGTATTTATCAAATTTGAATGAATTGGAAATTTCATGATTAGTCTAAATGTTTTTCAAATCGATTCAAATTTCACACACACTCAAAATAATTGAGAACACATTTATAATTTTTTTTATTTGAATAATATTTGTGTAATATAATGTATATACCATATAAGACTTAAATGTACCATAATAATTTGATTTGTACTATCATCCTATTTTTTTTTTTTATATTGTATTCTTTAATCTTTTGAAGGGGCAATGTCGGAATAGTTAAATTAGGCGAAGTTTTTTTAATAAGATAAAATATTCAATGATGATAACATGATACATCGAAGAATACTGAGATAGCACGCGTTAAAAAAATTTAAACTTTAAATTCATTCACACGTTGTAATTCGTTCTTGCATGTTAGTCATTTACCATATTATCAAAGTAATTTACAATTTTCTTACTAAAATTTTACGTACTAGGAGCGAAACATTAAAAAATTTGTTGAATGTTAAAGACATCTTAAATTTAGGGCCTGTTCGGCCAACAAATGGGAATGGGCACAGGCACGAAAATTGAACTGAAAAATATTGTTTCTGTGGAAAAAAAAAATTTAATTGAGCTGAATTTTTTTTTCCCACATAAACAGTGATTCATCCGAACAAGTCCTTAGTGAAAAGAAGCATCACCCTCCTAGTCGTTTGGCCTGAACTTCCTTCCTAAGTCAAACTCCATGTACTTGTTTCACGCTACTTTTTTAGACCTCTTTAGACCTAAGTCATTCTTAATTCAGCTAAACATAAATTTTTTTTAGGCGGAATTAAAAATCCTCCTTATCTTAAATTCTTAAGTCAAATCTTTCTCCTTAATCTATTTGTCCCATTTAGTGATTAATATTCTTCAGGTAGTTAGCTAGGCGAGTATCCTTAGTCTTGTTATCTCCTTGGGGTCTCCTTTATATTTTATTCATTTATTTCGCCATTTATTTCTCCATATTTTTATCACTTTAAAGGGTTATTACTTGTAACCCATTTGATATATAATTAATTATCATTGACACCTGGTTCATAGTTAGCTGAATTATTAATGGATTGTTTTCAATAAAACTGTGTTAATCGATATGTGTCAAAATTTTTGTATCTTAGACATGTCGTGTTTAAATGTGTTGATTTCACAAAATTTGAACCCAACATCCTTAATTAAGAACACGGAACATCTAACATGTCGTAATGTGTTGTGTTGTATCCTTAGCGTACGTTCCGGCACATGCATCGTGTCGTATTTTCATAATAATATTCTCTGGCCAGATACACTTATCTTTGTGTATCTAGCTGGTAAAGGACCGGAACTGTTGATTTAGAAATTTCTGTTGGTGTCACCTTTTGCCCTCATTTCAAATTTGATTGAGGCAAATCTTACAGATACATACATGCATAATTACTTGCTGTCTTCTACTTGGTATAAATAGTTATCATTTGCACCTGGTTCATAGGTGAGCTGAATTATTAATTAATGGATACATTTTTAATCAAATTGTGTCAATCCTTGTAGTTCCCTGGATAGATACACTTATCTTTTGTGTAGTTTACCTCATTTAGCTGGTAAAGGACTGGAGTTGTTTTAAAAATTTCTGTACATGTCACTGCTTGCTGTCATTTCAAATTTGATAGAGACGAATCTTTGAGATTTCTAGTGGGAAACAGCAGTGCGTGTTGTGGTTCACACGCGAATGAGACATTTCTAGTGAACTACAAATTATTAATATTAAGTTATTAACTACTAGTTTATCTCTTACTCGACCAACCAACATCGAGTAGATTGGAGCACTATGATACCATTTGGTCAAGGAGATGCACAAAGATACTAGCAAGTTTAACTAACAAAATACTCATAGAGGAATAAACTCAACTCACATAGATAAAGAGGAGATAAATTCAGCTGAGTATAAGAAATTCATAATATTCCAATAGCTTAATTCCTAATAAATTTGGTTTATATAGCTCACAGATTTGTGTTTCTTTCATCATACACGGATCATAAAACAAAATCATGTATAACTAAATACAATCTTTTTTTCATTTAGAACTATTATACACGGATGTTTTATGGGTAAATGCTGGTGAATTTCACACAAAGATGTTTCACAATCATTCTCATTTGAAACAATCAGACACGGATTTTCATTAGCATTAAATTATAAAGTCGGGTTACTTTCACACACGGATTTTTATTAGTGTCCATGTGTCATTTAAAACAATCATACATCAATTTTCATAAGCATCTGTGAGTAAACATTCATACACGGATTTTGCAATTACTTGCAACTCTCCATCTTTTTTTTTAGTAGAAATATGGGTCTAGCCATTATTTGATTGATAAAAGAGTTTGTTACACTGGTTGTGTAACTTACAATTTAAAATGATAAAGAAGGCTCATAAGAATTGAGCCTTGCAGAAAGTAATCTATCCTAATAAAAAGAAATACATAAAAGCTGGAGGAATTGAAAAAATGAGCAGAATGTTAAAAATGCAAAAAATGTAAAAAATGCAAAAGAGTCCTCTACGTCGGGTTTAATTCCTCCCAGTTATGTCACTCCACTTCTCACTGCAACTGGGAGTCCATTCTCATAGAATCTAAGCTGCCATGCAACTTCTTCCTTCATATCTTGAAGGCTTTTTCTTGAGTCTGTAAAACACCTTGCGCATTGTTCTCCCACACGACAAACAACATAATAGTCATTGCTGTCCTTTGCTTATGGTTCATGGTTTCCAGCCTTGGCTTCATCTGTTATTTCCATTGTGAAAACTCGCAGCCATCCTTGCCCTGGTCTGTATGCTCGGATTCTGTAATATAGTGCAAATCTTAATATACACAAGAAAGTTATGGAAGTTCCTCAGATTCGTGTGTGGTGAGCCTTTAGTGATTAACCTTTTTGTAGTAGTGATGCTACCTGCACTGTTGTAGAGTGGGATACGGTTTACATCTTTAAAATATTTCCTATCATTTAGGTGATTTACTGTTCTTTAGTTACGGAGAATTTTGCGGAAATATGAATCAATATTGTAGATTATTCTTATAGTTATGTTACTTTCTGTTGTATTTTGTTTATTCTCCGTTAGTAAACAAGAGTAAATTTCACTATCATAATATCGCAAGTATATGGGACTAATGGCCGACAGAAAGGAAATGAAAAGAAGAAGTACATGACCAGGGGCAGAGCTGTTGAAATTAATTTAGAAATTGATTCTAGAAAATCTGCAGAAATTAAGTTGGTTGGAAAGCTGTTTTCTGACGTGTAAAACGGTTATGAGTGTTGCAAGTTATTTTTCAGTATGCTTATTATTTTTAAGCACATGTTATGTAGTGGGTAGTTATTAGTGGGGAGTTATTTTAGATAATTATTGTACTATTATAAATATCGTAGAACTCTACGTAACTCAGTAAGAGAGAAAGGAAATAAAGTATTGTTTCTATTCAGAAACATATTCTTCTCTCTTCAATCTTTTGCATGCTAGCACAAAGCAGTGTAGTAATATTGCTGAGTTTATCCCAATAGCTAGACTTTCAGACCATGAGGGTCAAATACATATGGAGGTAAATTATATAAATTTTCTTACTGAGAATGAAAGTTAATTTTGCAGTACCATACTATTTTACTTTAAATTATATTGAAAATTATATATAAACATTAAAATAAAAAAAAAATAGAGGTCAATTGATACTCATTCCTCCTTTCTTACTCCGCCTCTGAACATGACATGTATCATCACTCTTTTGAAAAGCTAAAACTTACATTGTGGAACTTTAAACTAATTCTCCTTTACTAAAGAAGAGTAAATTTCACAATTTTTGTAGCCGGAAATATATTTTTTTTTACGGCTCCTTGTATGCCACGTAAATTCCACTGTACTCATTCCAATATCCGACATTACTTTATTTTATAAATAAAAAAAACTCTGCGAAGTAAGAGATCAATAAAGTGTGAAGTGTACTGAATTATTAGTAGTACCAGACCAGCGCATCTACTGAAATATCTCTGTGATTTATGTAATTTTTTGGTTGCTCTAGTCTTTCTTTCCTTCTTATGATCTATTGTTTTTGTTTTTTTAATTTTTGAAAGTATGTCATATTGGATTTGAGATTGACGACCGATGATTCCGGAAACAAATCTGCTGTGATTCTTGAGAATCACAGGATCCTGCTTTTCCAAATCTGTCCATTCATTTGTTTTTGAGATTTGTGCATTGAAAAAAATAGAGAGGTGGATTTAGAAAAGCAGGGTCCTGTGATTCTTTTGAGAATTACAGCAGATTTATTTCCGATGATTCCGGCCTGTACCATAATAGAGTACATAAACTGCGTACTAAATTATGTGAACTAAATCACCGTACGTGAATTATACAGTTAATTAATTCAAATCACCGTGATATCAAAGGTTGCTATACTTATCTATCATGGAATATAAGTTTTAGCTTTTCAAAAGAGTGATGGGACATGTCATCTACTTTGTCTTTAATCTTTTCCTTTTTTCAGCTATTCCATATATGTTGCGTTTCAAATGGCTTTGTGGCAGAGACGGTTGCAGATGGTATGTTGCTTTCTCCCATTTTATAGTCATCTTATAATGCAAATTATTGTAAGCCATGTCGCTTCTTCCAACCTGACCTATTTAATTAAGTTTTATTTAATTTTCAGGTCTTGTCAATTAAAACAAGAATCTTTGCAATATCTGAAAAACGATCAATATTTGCTCGAGCCATTTATTGAATTTATTCCAGAAATTCATACCAAAAATTGAAGTACAATTTATTCCAGAAAATAATTGATTAAATTTATTCTTGCAAATGAATAAGCATCATTTTGCCTTCCGGCCTCGTGAAAGCTTAGAGAGAAATAATAAATTGTATCTATTTCATTTAAGTTTTCTACATGTGTAGTGACATCTATATCTTGTTGCTTTAAGTAGAGAGTCTAATTAACCACACCAGTACCTAATTATCTTTATATACTAACTATAGTTTGAATGAGGGGCTCAAAGAACAGTAGGAGAATGTGTGCAGGCCATGAGTGGAGTGAGCTACATGTACAGACAAAGAGAATCAACTATAGGCCAAACATAGACGTTATGAACGCTCTTTCTTAGCTTACATTTTGTGCCAAATCTCCCTCCTTAGCCTTTATTTTTTTTTGGTATCATTTTTTATCCATTTCTTTTTCCATGACTTAGCATTTGCAGCTCTATACAACACTCTAGTAGTATCTCCATATGACAACAAAAGATGATAGTTGCAATGCTAATACAACACTCCAACTAAAAGTCTTTGAAGCACTCTAGCAGGGTCCTCATATGACAAAGAGGGCAGTTGCAACCATAATACAATATTGCAATTAAAGGTCTTTGCAGCACACTAGTAGTGTCTCTAAATGGAAAGAGCAGTGGCTGGTTGCAATCCTAAAACAACACTCCAATTAAAGGTCTCTGTAGCACTCAAGTAATGTCTGTAACAAAAAATGTGCAGAGTCAACCCCAACACAACACTCCACTTAAAGATCTTTCCAACACTTCTAGTGGTGTCCTCATTTGGCAAAAGAAGAGAGTGGTTGCAATCCTAATACAACACTCCAATTGAAGGTCTTTGGAACGCTCTTGAGGTGTCTCCATATGACAAGAAAAGAGGGTAGTTGCAACCCAAATAAAACGCTCAAATTGAAATTTTTTGTAGCACTCTAGTAGTGTCTCCATATGGCAACAGAAGAGTGTCGTTGTAACCCTTAAACAACATTGCAATTCAAGGACTTTGTATCACAGTAATAGTGTCTATGGATGACAAGAGAAGTGAGTGGTCGCAACTTTAATACAACACAACAATTGAAGGTCTTCGCAGCACTTTAGTACTATCTCCAAATAAAAAGGGAAGAGAGTAGTTTCAACCATAAAACAACACTCTAATTGAAGGTATTTGTAGCACTCAATAATGTCTGCATATGGCCCCAGAAGAGGTGCAGTGTCAACCATAATACAACACTCCAATTGAAGGTCTTTGCAACACGCTAGTGGTGTCTCCATATAGTAAGAGAAGAGGGTGGTTACAACCCTAATATGACACTCCAATTGAATGTCTTTGCAGCATTCTAGTGTTGTCTCGAGATGACCACAGAAGAGGGTCGTTGCAACACTAATACTACTTTCCAATTGAAGGTCTTTGTAGCATACAAGAGCGTAGTAGCAATAATAATACAATACTCCAATTGAAGGTCTTCGCAGCACTGTAGTAGCATCTCCAAATGGCAACAGAGGAGGGTAGTTGTAACCCTAATAAAATTCTCCAATTGAAGGTCCTTGCAGCACTCAAGTAATGTTTGAAAATGGCACGAGAATAGGATAGTTGCAACCCCAATACAACACATTAGTTGAAGGTCTTTACAGCACACTAGTAGTGTCTTCACATAGCAAGAGAAGAGGGTGGTTGCAACCCTAGTATAACACTCCAATTCAAGGTCTTTGCAACACCCTAGTAGTGTCTCCAGATGACAACAGAAAAGAGTTGTTGCAACCCTAATGCAACTCTTTAATTGAAAGTCTTTGTAGCACTCTATTAGTGTCTCTATATGGCAAAAGAAGAGGGTAGTAGCAATCGTAATGCAATACTCCAACTGAAGGTCTTTGCAACACTCAAGTAATGTTTGCGGATGGTATAGGAATAGGTTAGTTGGAATCCCAATACAACACTTTAATTGAAGGTCTTTGCATCACACTAGTAGGGTCTCCACATGGCAAGAGAAGAGGGTAGTTGCAAACCTAAAACAACATTCCAATTGAAGGCCTTTGTAGTACTCTAGTAGCGTATTCATATGATAATAGAAGAGGGTAGTTGCAACCCTAATACGACATTACAATTGAAGGCCTTTGTAGCACATTAGTAGGGTCTCTAGATGGAAAGAGAAGTGGTTAGTCGCTACTTTAATACAAAACTCGAATTGAAGGTCTTCGCAGCACTATAGTAATGTCTCCAAATAATAAGAGAAAATAGTAGTTGGATTGTTGCAACCATAAAATAAAACTTCAATTGAATGTTTTTGCAACACACAAGTAATGTCTATAGATGGCTACATAAAAGGTGTAGAGTCAACCCCAATACAACACTCAACGTGACAGTCTTTGCAATATTTCTAGTGGTGTCTCCATATGGTAAGAGGAGAAGATAGTAGCAATCCTAATACAACACTTCAATTGAAGGTCTTTGTAGTACTCTAGTAGTGTCTCCATATGACAACAAAAGAGGGTAGTTGTAACCCTTATACAATACTCTAATTAAAGGTCTTTGTGGCTGTCACACCCCGTAGCCAACCTGTACAAAATGCGACAGGGTCCCTGCCGTAAACATACAGTTTCCCGTATGCCTACAAGGCAATTACGATTCATTTACTCAATTCCCATAGATCCCAAATATATAACCCCATTCAACAAGCAATTAAACAATTCAACACAATTCTGAGAAAACAAATATAAACATAACTCCTGATTCAGTTCAAAAGACACCAATATACATCACATCATACAAAAACTACGTATATGCACATATACGTAGATAACATATCACAACCACAAAACCAAAATCTAACAGGTATCATAGAAACTCTGGTAGAAGGACAAATACCGAGGTCTAAGACTGTCGTGCCTCACCGCTCCCTACTGCACCAGAACCTGAAAAGGATAACCCAACGGGTGTGAGAATAAAATCTCAGTGCGATAATTTGCCACATATGAACCCCTGGACTTGCAATCTAACTTTATTTTCAAAAAGAAATTATCAACAACGTATTGTACATGTATAACATTATATAAACATGAATGCATACCTGACAGCAGATAATCAAATGAATTACAACACAAGAGTATTAAATCGAATTTCAAATCACAACAATTGGGCTTAATTATTTTAATAAGTCTGGTAGCACTTACCGATGTACCACCCAGCTGTACCGCAAACCCGTCGACAACGGTAGGGTTCCAGACACCTACCGAAGGCCACCCTACTGTACAGTATATGACACCCATCGGTAGTGCTTGGCTTAACCATTTCCTAACTTTCTAGTTACAAGTCATATTCAGAAAATTCATTAAGAATCATAATCTCAACCGACCATTCAAACGCATATCTTATCAGATCATGCATACGACATCTCACACTAGTCACTCATATTACTACCATTCACAACTAGTTTCATACTGCTCCTGCCCCAACCGGTCTGGGGACTTACACGAGCCTCAGAGACTAAAGCTTTAGAATCCTCCCAAAACCCGTGCACCAGGTTTTGCAAATTGGTCACACTTTGGTGATCCATAACATACCATTTCATCTCATTTCCAATTCCAGTGACTTTTCATCTACAATCAGATCATAATAGATCGACACAAATGTATTCAATACCAATATGCAAGTCAATCAACTTACCAAAATTCGAGTTCGATAATATTAGGGCATGAAATGCAAATGCACAATTCATATAATGCAATCAACAAGAATATTCAACATGTCAATAGAACTACAATTTAATTCTGAAAATAAAATATCAGACAAGTCCAGAAATCCCGCACCTGAGTACGCTGCTCTTAAGTAAATCTTACGTCTTAAACTCCTCGAGGTTCCGTACGCTGTTGCCTTATCGATTCTATTTAGAATATATACCATTAGGGTTTAATTAGCTTATAATTGCTATATAATTGACATTATAAGATTACGATTCGATACCCCTTCGATTAGGTTTAAAAATACTCAATTATTACAAATCTGCACATTAATTGCGGCCCGTAATGGTGTTGTTGCGGCCCGCAGTACCCACAGAACAAACTAATAGAAATTGGCTAAGTATTGGGTTCTCTACGGCCCGTAAAGAATCTGTTGCGGCCCGCAATTCACATGCAGAATTCAATTGTTTAGTTAGAACTTGTTTCGATCGATGCTCGGTTACGACTTATGGTTGCTATGCTTTGGTGCAGTTTAAAGTGTATATCTACTTGGTTCATTCAAGTTTTAGACACCATACAACCATTCAAGTTAATATCAAATTCTAATTTCATAACTCAAAGTTCGAAGGTTCGACACATATTCGGTAATTAGTTTTAAATAGCAATTCGGGTTTCAATCGAAAGAACTTAAATATTTGCATAACTTTTATACTTTCAACCCTTATAATATTTCCAAAATATAAACCCTAGTTTCAAAAACCCTAAACCCAAATTCATAAATTCAACTCAATTGTTCAAGGAATGAGGTTAATTACATGAAATCTCGAATCAAAACTCAAATACGAACTTTAAACGAAAGAATTGCAATTTAACTCGAAATCTAGGGTTCCAAATAGAATTTGAGAAATAGAGATTTATACCAAATTAATTGCTTTATTGCGTAGAGGGCTTCGTTCTGATCTCGAATCTACGGACGGCTCGATCGATCACGCGATTTTCCTTCTCTCCCTTTCTCTCTTCCTTTCCCTTGCGTCACACCCTCTCCCCTCTCTTTCTTTTCTGTTTCTCACGGTATACAATGGTACCGAATGGTACCATGAGGGAGATTATGACAAGGTTTTGGATATTTTGCATATTAGCCCCTCTAAGTTTCTATTATTACAAAAGGTGTTTATCTTGCACATAAAACCTTCTATTCATTTTTAATACCTCTTAGACCTTCCAATTTGATTATTAACATATATATATTCACTCAATTATATATATATAAAATTATAAAAAATTATATACATATATATATTTATATATGTATGTTTTATTTATAGAAATTTCTTTATGTAGTTTTAAATGCAAAATTTATAATTATACCATTATATATATATCTTTTTTTTTTATAATATTTCTTATAGTGTTACAGTGGCATTTTAGTAGTGTCTCCATATGGCAAGAAAAGATTGTAGTTATAACCCTAATTAAACACCATAATTTAGTGTCTCTTGATAGAAGGAGAAGTGGGTGGTCACGACTCTAATACAACACTCTAATTGAAGGTCTTCGCAACACCCTTGTAGTGTCTCCAAATGGCAAGGGAAAATGGTAGTTGCAACCCTTAAACAACACTCCAATTGAAGGTCTTTGCAGCACTCAAGTAATGTTCGTAGATCGCAACATAAGAAGTGCTCTCCAAATGGCAAGCGATGAGAGTGAATGCAACCCTAATACAGCACTCCAATTGAAGGTATTTGCAGCATTCTAGTAGTGTCTCTAGATGACAACAGAAGTGGGTAGTTGCAACCCTAATACAACACTCCAATTAAAGTACTTTGTAGTACTCTAGTAGTGTCACTGGATAACAAGATGACAATTTCAACTCTAATACAACACACCAATTTATGGTCTTTACAACACTCTAGTAGTGTCTCGAGATGACAACAGAAGAGAGTAGTTCTAACCCTAATAAAACTCTCCAATTGAGGGTCTTAGTAACACGTTAGCAATTTATTCATATAGCAACAAAAGATGATAGTTGCAACCTAGTACAACACTCCAATTGAAGGCATTTGCGGCACACTAGTAGTGTCTCTAGATGGAAAGAGAAGTTGGTGGCTGCAACCCAAATACAACACTCGAATTGATATTCTTTGTCGCACTCTAGTAGTGTCTCCATTTGGTAAGAGAAGATGATAGTTGCAACCCAAATAAAGCGATCCAATTGAAGGTTTTTGTAGTACTTTAGTAGTGTCTCCAAATGGAAAGAGCTCTGGCTGCAACCCAAATACATCACTCCAATTGAAGGCCTTTATAGCATGCTAGTAATGTCTCCATATGACAAGAGAATAGAGTAGTTGCAACCTTAATACAACACTCCAATTGAAAGACTTTATAGCACTCTTATAGTATCTCCATAAGGCAAGAGAAGAGGGTAGTTGCCACCTAAATACAACACTTGAATTGAAGGTCTTTGCAGTACTCTTGTAGTGTCTCCAGATGACAACAAAAGAGGGTCGTTGCAACTCTAATACAATATTTCAATTGAAGGCTTTTGTAGCACATTAATAGTGTCTCTAGAAGTCAAGAGAAGAGAGTGATAACAACTCTAATAAAAACTGCAATTGATGGCCTTTGCAGCACACTAGTAGTGTTTCCAGATAGTAAGACAAGAGGATGGTTGCAACCCTAATACAACACTCCATTTGAAGGTCTTTGCAGCACTCTAGTAGTGTCTCTAGATGACAGCAGAAGATGGTCGTTGCAACCCTAATACAACTCTACAATTGAAGATCTTTGTAGCACTCAAGTAATGTTTGCAGATGGCAAGAGAATAAGATACTGCAAAGACCTTCAATTGAAGGTGTTGACAGCACACTTGTAGTTTCTTCATATAGCAAGAGAAGACAATAATTAGAACCCTAATTCAATACTCCAATTGAAGGTCTTTGCAGCACTTTAGTAGTGTGTCCATATGGCAAGAGAAGATGGTAATTGCAACCCTAATATAACACTCCAATTGAAGGTCATTGTGGTATACTCTAGTAGTGTCTTCATATAACAATAAAAGATGATAGTTGCAATCTTAATAAAAACATCTCAATTGAAGGTTTTTGCAGCCCTCTAGTAATGTCTCCAAATGTCAAGAGAAGAGATTAGTTACAACTCTAATAAAACACTACAATTGAAGGCTATTGCAACACCCTAGTAGTGTCTCTGGATGGAAAGAGAAGTGGGTGGTTGCAACTCTAATACAACACTCAAATTAAAAGTCTTTGCTTCACTCTAGTAATGTCTCCAAATGGGAAGGAAAGAGTGTGGTTACAATTCTTAAACAACACTCCAATTAAAGGTCTTTGCAGTACTCAAGTAATGTATATAGATGACAATAGAAGATTTGCAATGTCAACCCCAATACAACACTCCTGTTGAAGATCTTTGCAACATACTAATAGTGTCTTTAGATGGCAAGCGAAGATGGTGGTTGTGGGTTTCTTATTATCTCAAGGGATTCAATGCTTGTGGGTTTTCTTATTATCTCTTTTTTCTAATTTCTTTTGGTAAGACATGATTTACTTGGATTTGTTTAACAATATTGATCCGGATTGATTAGGCAAGTGTAGATACAGGCCTTGGGATTTTACGGATTCTGGTTTGAATAAAGGTTAAAATAGACATAAAAGTCAAAGTTATTGTATCAAAATATATGGTACCAGTTATTGACATGCTTATTTTAAACTGAATTCCTGATAATATTCTTGTAGAGTACAAATGAGGAGTCGAAGGCTGTCACCAAAGCATCAGCTATAAAAAGTTAGTTAACCGAACAATATATAAGAGTCGAAGGCTCACGCCCTTTAGACAACATGTCTTGTAGAAAATCTATAACTTGGTCAATTTCACCCTTTTTCACATGCATGCACAAGCCCCATATAAGGGTGCTATGGTCACGACATCAAGTTGATGCCCTTTAGAAATCATGTCACGTAGAAAATCCATTGCCTTTTCCATTTCACCTTTCTTGCAAAGCCCATATATAAGAGTGTTATAAGATACGACCCTCAAACCCTTTACAAATCATCATGTCATGTAGAAATTCATGCCTTTATCAATTTTACTATTCTTACATATTTCAGCATGCTTTTATCGTAACTAAGCTGTTTTTATCTTTTCTTATAGGTTCCTCGATATTGGAAGGATATGGAACCAGTTAACAGGTCAACTGATTTGGGTTTTCAATGTGAAAGTATGAACTCAGTTGATATAATAGGCACCAAGTCAGTAAATAAGCATGGACTACTGTGCTCACATGAGTCATATCCTCACCAACTGAGCTTAAATGAACAACAGAAGCATAAACTAAAAGACACTCCAGGCAATAGGTCAAAACTGGAAAGAACAAGGAGGTACGTAGCTTCGCTACAGATGTGCAAAGCCGAGGAGATGCAATTGGAAGTTCAACAAATCAAATAATTTTATTTGGAAAAATGTATTCGAAAAAGTTTTGCGTAGTTATAATGGTTATGGATAAATGCAGAGTGAGTTTATGTAGTTATGTCTATCGATAAAATTGAGGGTAAAGTTATCCAAATTTTAGTTAATTAAATGGTAAATGGAGAGTTGAGGGTTGTTTGGTACAGTGTATGGTATGATAGCGCAGTACCACTTGCACCAGTATGGTACAAGTGCATGACCTGAATTTTTAAATTACTACTATCGGGCTGGTACCGGATTAGTGATTTGATCTTGTGTTTTGAGTGCTGTCTATTTTCCTAATGTATATTGTTGTTTGATTTCAGTCCTTTCTCTTTCTTTTATTTGACCCATGCTTGATAAACCTTCTAGATATTACAACAATGTTATAATTTCATAAATATCATTTTTGTAAAAGGTACTTTGATATACAAAATGAGTAGTTATAAGGGCTCAATTGCACCTTTTTTTTTGTTATTGATGACTTTTTTTTTATTTTTTATTTTTTTATCAGCCTATTCCGCTGGTCAGCTCTCCGTTCACTTTGTCTCTTTTTTCTCTTTGATGAGAACCGTGAGCCGTCAGTTCCTGCTTCAAGTTCAGATTTTTGGCGACTTATGTTAGAACTCGATTTGTAGAAATAGCGAAAGGGATGGTCAAGAAAAAGAGGCGTAGCCCCTCCGCCTCTCTCTCATTTGTTGTCTCCAACTGTTACGTTCTCTAGTTGTCTCTCGCATTTGTCTTCTTTAGCCGTTACTTTTGCTAGAGCTCAGTTTGTGAAAATAGCGAAAGAGATGATCAAGGACAATAGACGTAGCCCCTCCGCCTCTCTCTTATTTGCCATCTCCTGCTATTACTTTCTTCGGTCATCTCTATGCTATTATATATTTTTGCATTGTTAGATGTTGTTGTTACATGTTGATGTTATGTTGTTACCTATTAGGTATTGATGTTATGAGTTTTATATTGTTGAAATTATTTGATGTTGATGATGTTATAGATATGAAACGATAGATGATGGATGTAATTTTATATTTTATTTAATAAAAATTATACTTGGCAGTCGCTGCCAAGATTAAAAAAAAATGACTTCTTTTGTTGCAGAATGTAAATAGAAGCATTTCTCTTGTTGCACTTGAATTCAGAACATAAGATTTTTTATTAGTCTAAACTGTTAACTATTAAAAAATAATCTTTTGAATCGATTTATAAAGAAACTTTATACTGAAGGCCTCTTGTAAATATTTATATAATCTTTTAATTTTTGACAGTTCTTTGAGTTATGCACATTAAAATCTAATTTCAATTAAAAACATCTTCATGCACTTAATAAAAATTGTTTACTGGTATAAGGGTGTCCCTTGGAAATGGGAAACATTACAAAAAATGCTCCTAAATAATATGTTCTCATTGTAATGCACGGGCATGATACTAGTAAGTTATATACTAAGTAGTTACAAGATCAGTTAAACATACTAAAATTCTCACTTGGACATTCATAGAAACTTTTATAATCTATTGAATTGAAGTTACCTGATTGTATTCAGTGCAATTAATGATCATAAAAAAAGAGCAGCAATTTTGGTTAAAAAAAACACTAATCAGTGCATGAATTTTGAAAGTAAAAAAACAAAAAAAAATTATATTTGGAGTTAATTGGATGTTCACAGATTTTTTCTTTTTTAATTTGTTCAAATTAATTAATTTTTCCGCAATATAAATATTTCACAAAAGAAGACTAAGTTTTTCTGTTATTTTTATTTGGTTTCTATCTTTTTGTTTTCTTTATTGGAGAGATATTATGTCCTTTTAAGGGAAATCTAACTAATATCACTCTAAACTTAGTTAATGTTTAATTTTGCCACTCTAAAAAATTAATGACTAAAATATCATCTCTTATTTTCCTCTTCTTCTCCTTGCACTGTGACAACTGATACTCCACCTTCCCAATAATTGCATTATCTTTCTCTCAAGTCACTCAATTTAATTCATCTTTCAAATTCAAGCCATGGCTTCCCACTTGGCAGCAAATTTTATCCTAATCATTACTAAATGGTTATGTGCTTATACCATAATCCGACATGCATAAATTTGTTGACCCCCATACGACCATACCCCACAATATGCTCTGTTTTGAAGTTTTTGATTTCAACATCCTCTCAATTCTTTCAGCTGCTGAGATTCAATTTTGTAAATAAATTAAACTGAAATTGCCGGCAAAGAACACTGGATCATCCAATTTGGTTCAGTAACACCAAAGATAGAATTCACTTATCCAGATTGATTCAAATAAAGGTTGAGGGAATGATCAGGTGGGGACAGCAAAATCTTGATTAGTTCCAATAACGTGGATAATAAGCAATATGTATATAGTAAAATCAATGGATTTAATTGGAAGACAAATAAGTACAACATAGCAGCACAATTGAGAAGAGCAAAAACAGAAATTAGTTAATTAGGGAATAGTTTAGTAAAGAAAGATTAGTAGGCACACCTTCCAGCCAAGAGAGAATCCAAGACGGGTGGCTAGAGATTCGCTCCCAATCTAGCAAAGGAAACACAAAATCGCAGCCAAAGAACCCGCCTTGCAATCCATCAACACATAGAATACCGCATAAATAAGTGCAAACACACAAGAAAAATTCAAGGTGACGACTTTATCATCTGCCAAAGCGAAGATGAAAAGGGTGGGTGTAAATTGAAAGAGAACAACTGCCGTGTAGAGGATCGGCCACACAAAGATGGTGTGAATCAGGATGTACGTTTATCGGGTTGCTGTGGTAGGCGCTGTAGAAAGCGAAGTGGTTTTCTAGATCGAATAGGCCTTTTGCCATGGCAGGAGAAGATCAGGAGGCAGGAGAAAAAGAAGAGGAAAAGAAGGGAGGGTATTTTAGTCATTAATTATTTAAAATGAAAAAAATTAAAAATTAACTAAATTTAGAGTGACATTACTCAGATTTTTAATTTCGGATTGGCATTTTTCAAATTTTAAGATTTTCAAGTGGCAAATAACCAATTTTCCCTTAAAATAAATATATTTTGCATGACATTTTCTACAAGAGAAGCGTCACCAATTACAAAGGATCGATATTTATTGAGAGAAATCAAGATTATTTGGCACACGTACTCGCCATGCGTAATCGTTAAATGTGCCTGTCACATGTGATGAGTATGTGTGGCTAGCATGTACCTAAATAAATTTAGACTTATACACATAAAATAACATAAAATAGATGTATCAAAATAAAAATAAAAAATATGTTATTTGATTGGAGGACTAATTAATATTTAATTCAAAATTTCATCTTTTAATAACTGCGGTAGGCGGATCATGACATCTAGGTGCTTAATGTAAAAATAATAAAGATACACTAATAAGTCTGTATAAATTTTAATATTGGGAAAAATACACATTGCATTGTTAATTAATGTGTCAGTAATAAGTTTATTTTTAGGTTAGAAAGAAGAATTAGGCTAAATTAAATAAAGTTGGACCAATTGTCCCGCTCCTGATTGAGGTGTTGTACATTTTTAAATGTTGGATTGATTACGTTTATTTCTTCGTTTCGTATTCTAACAAAATTAAGTTATTGCGGCAAGCAATTCTGTTCTGGGCTTTAATCTAATGGTTCTTTTTTTTTTGGAGAGAGAGCAACCGATTTATTGCGCATCCACAAATTTTCTCTAAAAAAATAATAATAGTACGTCATATATCTTATACAATCATGATGACATATGCATGCTCACGTATGTCTTTATTAGAGACTACTTAAGCATGTCAATACCCTCTCCGTCTTCAACTTGCGATCGAGCTTAATCCCCCCCACCCCGCATTGACACTCACAGATAATTAGTAAATAAACAAAAAAACCAAGCACAATATCAAGATGAGTCGACTGTACAATAAAATAAGGGGGAAACTAGAGCAGAGGGAGAAAGATGAGATGATAGAGGGGATTGCTTTTCTGATGAAAAAAAATGTGCTCAACGGTGCTGATTGCAAAGCACCTATTGTCGACCGATTTGCCGAGATCCTTGGCAACGGCATCTCGTTCCAACTCATATCCTCCACCCATACAGATCCAGGTCTGTTCCACCTGCTCTTGTTAATTTGTTCTTGTTTGCACTAGCCATTATGTGTGACTAAGCACAGTGTTTACTTGAGTTAATTTCCCTACTAATTAATTAATTCTAATGCATACATGCACAACACACAGTCAGCGGGCGAGGCAAGGTGGGGAAACCAGCCTACTTAGAGAATTGGGTAACAACAGTGTCAAAATTTTCCACCGGTGAATCAGAATTGAAAGTCTATTTCGAGTGGGATGAAAGCCAGGGCATTCCAGGTGCTATCATTGTCAAGAACCACCACCCTTGTGAGTTCTTCCTCAAGCACCTTACTATCAAAGGTTTACCTGAAAAGGGCCGGGTGCATTTCGTCTGCAACTCCTGGATATATCCCAAGTACAGTTACGATCGCATCTTCTTTACTAATGACGTAAGTACATATAAATTTCAAGTACAATTATCTTAATTTGCTTAAGAATATCGATAAAATGATATATTCTAAGGCTCCAGTGTGGTTGATTAACAATTTTTTTTTTTTTTTAGGTCAGTAGCTTTAAATATCTACTAACAATTTTATTGATAAAAAAATGAACTTACAACGAGTCAAATAACTCTCATTTTTAGATCTAAACTCATTTATTCTCATGAAATACCGTAAATTAATCTAATCACTTAATCATTCATATCTACTCTTAAACACCTTATTATATCTGCTTTCATCCAATTGTTGCTGCACTCCGACGACCGGATTTGCTCACCGTCGTATTCCAATTAAGATGGAGGTAGTAAAGGTTCTACGCTTCAAGATTCGACGATACTGCGCTTTCGGCTCCAGTCAACTCCTCTCGACTCCCTCCCCTCTCCCTCATTCTTCTCTCCGTTCAAGGAGATAAAGACGAGAAAGAGGAGAAGATATTACTATATCGAAAGTGGAAACTAGAAGATATGAAAGAGACAAAATGAAGAAGTGTAGAAGAGTGAAGAGAAGTAATGGCGGCGGTTAGAGTTTCTTTTCCTCTTTTTGTCGCCTAGAATAAAAAAGAAAAAGTTGCTGCCCCAGCGACTCAAGAAAGGAAAAAAAACTTTCAATTTGAATATGATTAACAATTTTAAAAGTCGCATGTTATGCTTGTAATTAGCTACTTAATTCAAAGAAATGGTAGAAAGAGTGCAATATAAATATATAATTGTATTACTCATCTTACTAACTAAAATCACTAGTTTGTATCATAGAAGAAAAAATAGGCTAATTCAAATCACTAGACCGATCCGATTTTGAACTGATTTGTATTACCAAGTGAAGCAAGTCTGCACTGATTTCAGACAGATTCTCACATTTTGGACTGATTGTCTCGCCAATCCCAGCTGCATTTTTTTTTGTTCAATTTGGATTTGCTAAGTAGCTAGCGCAGAGGAAAGGGCGAACAGGTTGAATTCGACCGGCGTGGACTTCGCGAAGAAGAAGAAAGAGATACGGCTGGGTCGGCCAGGCTCGAAATGAGCAGGGGTAGCGAATTATTAAAAGGACAATCTCTGCAACTGGGCCCCGAAATTGAATCGAAAGGACGATGGTCTTGAATATGGATATGGTTTAATATAGTTTAATATATATATATAATATTATGAAAAAAATTAGAATAATCATTTCTGTACCCGCGCTACAGTACACGTGCTACAGTAATAGCATTTAGAGGAATAATGTATTATGGTTCCCACTAATTATATTGTGTCAACTAATTATTATTCTAAAAAGATATTATATAGTCTCAACTCATTATTATGCTAAAATCCCAGCAGCACCCTTTCAAAGCCTCGGCACTAATTCCACATCAACATTTATCTAACAAAAATAGTTGACATAATAAAAATAAATACTTCAGTGCATAGATATAAATGCTTTCAATACTTAGATATTAATACTTTCAGTGTCATATGTAAAAAGAGAAGGAATCCAATTATAACATTATGACAGTTTAGATCCCTACAAGCAGTTATGTAAAAATTACAACATTGTTTACTATATAGATATAAATACTTTTGTTCTTTGAACTATATGCTTCAAGATTTGATTATTAATATTAAGAAAAAAGTTATAGATTTGGAATGATTGTGGTTTTCACAAGCAATTATGGTAGTTTAGGTGCGGGTATGACGTCAGAAATTTCAAAAAAAAAGGTACGGATACGATTATTTAAAAATAATTAATTTATCATTTACATTGTTTACTATATAGATATAAATATTTGTGTTCTTTGAACTATATACTTCAAGATTTGACTATTAATATTTTAAAATAAAGTTACAGATCTGGAATAGTTGCTGTCCCCACAAGTAATTATGGCAGTTTAGATGCGGGTACGATTATTTAAAAATAATTAATTTATCATTTACATTGTTTACTATATAGATATAAATACTTGTGTTCTTTGGACTACATACTTCAAGATTTGACTATTAATATTAAAAAAAAGTTACAGATCTGAAGTGCAGTTATGGCAGTTTAGGTGCTGGTACTGTGCGGGTACTGTAGCACGGATACTCATATCAACTTCCAAAAAATTATGTTATTCACTATTATAAAAAGCGGATATCCGTATCCGTATCCGGTTAATATCTAATTCGTATCCGTATTCGTCTAATGTCCAATCTATATTCGTATCAAAAAAATAAAAATGGATACGGATATGATTTTACCACTACCTGATCCGTATTCGATCCGTTTGCACCCCTAGAAGAAAGGATATGAATGGGGTATTCGGGTCCTACGTACCTGCCCCATTAAAATTTTCTTTTTTACAATTTCAACCTTTAAATTTTAAGGTATTCTAAATCAGTCCCAATTAAGTAAAAAAAGATTTTAGTATTATCAAGTATAAATTTTCTAACATGCCTATCTCGTATAAATTCTAACTTTCAACATTTATTTCTAGCTATTTCATATGTACTTTATTTTCAGACAAATCGATTCGAAATAATTTGTTTATCGTATTTAATTTAAATTAACTAAATTTTCTTATTCATCTGTCTAAAAACTATTTGTTTATTAAATGTTACCTATTTTAATTAGTTGTAAATAGTTGTAATGATTGCATTATATTGTTTTAGTGGATTATTTGAGTGTAATAATTTGTTTAGTCCATTTTTAGTTTTAATGTTTGTATTATATTGTATTAGTGGATTATTTGATTGTAATTATTTGTCTAAACATAAATTATTGAGAAATCATTTTTTTATCATTTTTTTCCTAATTTTTTAGTGTAAAACAAGATTTTGACAAAAATGTCAAATTTTTCGAGCCGAATCGGCTGACTCCAGCCGATTCACCGATTTCGGATCGGAATCGGCCGGAACCGATCCCGATTTTGATTTTGATTTTTCCTTCTATCGTTTGTATATAATTGCATTACTCATTTCTTAACAGCTTGGATGGTTTAGGAGGTTATATTGACAATTCCCAAAGTTATATATGTTCCTTCTCCAAATTGGACACAGAATATCTTCAGACTTATTCCTTTTAATTTACTGAAAGTTATTCGTCACTTGCTTTCGTTAATTAGTTAATTAACAATAGCAAACTCCAATAGGGGATATTGAGGTGAACACAATAATAATTTTGTCCGCTGAAAATTTAATACGTAAATTAAAATATAAATTATTCACATCACTAAACATCGATTTGATATATACAGGTGTATCTTCCAAGCCAAACACCAGAGCTGCTACGGCCATATAGAGAGCTAGAGCTTTACCATCTCAGGGGAGATCATGTGTCCCGTCCACTTGAGGAGAAAGACCGCATCTATGGCTATGCAGTCTACAATGATCTCGGTCACCACCATGCACTTGGTGGATCCCGTGAAATGCCATACCCTCGTCGTGGCCGTACTGGTTGTGCCCCTACAAAAAGTGGTGTGTTAAACTGTACATATTAGGAACTTACATATGAAACAAAAAGGATTACCATCTGGTTTATACTGCTATGATTATAGCCAGATATAGTGAAGTCACTTCAGAAAGGTTGCTTCCAAAAATTTAAATCCCATTTATGCAGAATTAATTAATTAATTAATCAAATAGTCAGTTACCAAGAGAAAAAAATAAAATAAAATATATTGATAAATATATGGAAAGGAAACTGCTACGGGTGTAATGACATATATATTATATTATTTTATTTTATTTTTGACATATGCATCGGAGAAAATATTAACTGAAAGTTCAATTAGGACTCCAAATTAACTACTTTTAAGTTATCTAACAGCCAAATGATCACGTCATATTTACAGATCCTACTTTAGAGAGCAGGATAACGGTTCTCTGTGACGGTTTCCTTGAGCAGAACTATGTTCCAAGAGATGAGCGGTTTGGCTTCCAGAAAATGTCAGAGTTTGGAGTCTTCTTTTTAAAATCTGTAGGCCATTCGTTGTTTCCGGGACTCTCCGTCCTTTGTAAAACTTCAAATGAATTTAATTCGATTCAGGAAACAATCGACCTTTATAAGGGAGGCCTTAAGGATCCAAATCTCCCTGTGCTTAGAGAACTAGTCGGGAAAATACCTGTTCACATATTGAAGGAAATGGTAAGCAAGGATGGAACACATGCTTTGCAGCTCCCTGAGCCCCAAATAATTAAAGGTATCATACTTTGAACTAGAATTATCATTTGTTAACGGAACTTATGAAGTTTATTTTGCAATGTTACATTCTAAATAGTTGGTTTCATCTGGGTTACGAAAAATGAACAGAGGACAAGCATGCATGGAGAGCAGATGAAGAGTTTGCGAGGCAAATGCTTGCAGGACTGAATCCAATTGTAATCAGGTGTCTCGAGGTACATTTGTGGTTTCTCATATATCCCTTTCTTGTGGAGTAAAGATGTAAAATTAATTAAGTCTTCTGACATGAAAGTACATTTTGTTAATTGTAATAGGAGTTTCCCCCTACAAGCAAGCTTGATCCAAAAAAATATGGCGATCAAACAAGCAAGATAATGCCAGAGCACATTGAGCCAAACTTGGAAAGGTTTACTGTGTCCGAGGTGCACTCAAAGTTCACTCTATTTAGCTTTTCTTGCTTGCTTCAATTATTTGTTAGTCATTTTTGTTAATAAACCTGCTATTGTCAAGTATATGTAGTAATATATACATCTGGGAACTGCATAGTAACAAATATTAATTATTTATGTAGGCACTGGAGCAAAGAAGGTTATTCATCTTGGACCACCATGACACTCTCATGCCATATTTAGAAGCTATAAATAAGCTGGAAGAGACCTTCATCTATGCAACTAGAACTGTGTTGTTTTTAAGGGATGATGGGACCCTCAAGCCAGTAGCCATCGAGCTCAGCCTGCCCCATCCGCACGGATATATCTACGGGACAGAGAGCCAGGTTCATACACCATCATCTTACAGTGTTGAGGGCTCCATTTGGCAGTTGGCCAGGGCTTATGCTTCCGTTAATGACACTGCATATCACCAAATTATAAGTCACTGGTATGTAATGAATTGTAATTTAGTTCAAGTAATAGAATATTAAAATTTCAGTTTGAACCTACATGTCAGACTGAGTCATTTACCGTGGCATTAATTGGAACTGTGAACATTTTAAGTTCCAAGTTCCAACTAGATGAACTAACTAGTGAAATGCCAACATTGGATAAACTATTATAGAACCAACATAAATGGAGCAATATCTTAATAGATAACTTTAGAAAACAGCATTATCATGCAATGGATCAAAAGGACAAAGTTCAAAATCCTATATTTCTATAACTTACCCAAACGGATTCGGATTCCAATTCTTATTTTCAAGAGAATTTGTCATGATTGACTAAATTGTTATGTTTTTAATTGTCATAGGCTCAACACACATGCCGTGATAGAGCCATTCGTGATAGCAACAAACAGACACCTGAGTGTAATGCATCCAATACACAAACTCCTGAATCCACACTTCAAAGACACAATGAACATTAATGCTATGGCTCGCCAGCATCTCGTCAATGCTGATGGTATAATTGAGATGACTATGTTCCCTGGAAAGTATTCTCTTAAGTGGTCATCAGATGTCTACAAGACCTGGAAATTCCCTGAGCAAGGCCTCCCTCAAGACCTCCTCAAGAGGTAAGTTCTCTCCCCTAATATAAAACTAAATATCAACAAAAGTGACAATGGAAATTAAAAAATGAATTACCTATACACTATTTTTAAGTACTATTTTTTACTTTACTGTAGGGGAGTTGCTGTTGAAGATCCTTCGAGCCCAAACAATCTCCGCTTGTTAATCGAGGATTATCCATATGCAGTAGATGGTCTAGCTGTGTGGTCAGCCATAGAGGCATGTGTTTATGAATACTGCTCAATCTACTACCCCGATGACAACACAGTTGAAGCTGACACCGAACTTCAAGCATGGTGGAGCGAGGTTCGTGATGTTGGTCATGGTGACTTAAAAGATGAAACATGGTGGCCAGCAATGCAAACTTATAAAGATTTAGCTGACACCTGCACCACTGTGATTTGGATAGCATCTGCACTTCATGCTGCCATCAATTTTGGCCAATACCCATATGGAGGTTACCATCCTAACCGCCCAACCAAGAGCCGTCGACCAATGCCTAAACCAGGTTCAAAACAATATGAGGAGTTGAAGAAAGAACCAGAGAAAGTATTTTTGAAGACAATTACACCCAAAGTACCCAGTATAATAGTTGGTGCTATAATAGAGATTCTATCTCGACATTCCTCTGATGAAGTGTACCTTGGGCAACGTGATAGTGAAGAGTGGACATCTGATAAAAAGGCCTTAGATGTGTTTAACCGGTTTACTCAGACGCTAATAGGGATAGAGAAGAGGATCACGGAAATGAATGAAGATCCTCGTTTGAAGAACCGCAGGGGCCCTGCCAAAATGCCGTACATGCTTCTGTATCCAAATACCTCAGATGCAAGTGGCAAGAGTACTGGTCCTGTTGGAATGGGGATCCCCAATAGTGTGTCCATTTGAGAATTAAGGTGATGATCTATTGGTGGTTTCTGTTGAATATTACTACGATCTTATAAATGAAATCAAGTGTTGTTTGATAACATTCCAGCAAAATAAGCCAAGATTCTGTCACAAAATATTTCACGATTGCACAGCTGTGAATATTAATATTAGCTAGATTTGTGTGGTCATATTTGGAGAGCTATTTATCCCTGTAATATCTATTTTGCTATTTCTCTATTTGTGAATTATATTGTACTATTTGTGTAGTTGTGAATATTAATATTAGCTAGATTTGTGTGGTCATATTTGGGAGCTATTTATCCCTGTAATATTTATTTTGCTATTTCTCTATTTGTGAATTATATTGTACTATTTGTGTAGCTGTGAATATTAATATTAGCTAGATTTGTGTGGTCATACATGGAGAGCTATTTATCCCTGTAATATTTATTTTGCTATTTTCTCTATTTGTGAATTATATTGTACTATATTTGACACAAGGAATAATAATATAAATAACCCCTGCCTATCACGGTAGAAGGTAAGGGGGAGCATTTCACATTTCTTATTGTTATGTCTTTTGAACCCTTTTCTATTGCATGGACTTTACTTGTATTGTCATATGTATGCAACATTTATTTATTTTCTGTTAGTTGTTTATTTAAATGAAAACAGTCTCTGATATATAGTAAATTTCAGAATTTCTTCGGATTTGGTTGCTACTTTATATGGAAACAGCAACACGAATTTATAAAGATAGAAAATTGTTTATATTTCACTTTTGAACATCAACCAAAAACAAATATAATTAGTTCACAACCAATCAAGACTATCATTCCGCACATTTCAAATAAGCTAATCCAATCCGCACATTTCACATTTCTTATGATATCAGAGCCCCTGACACAAGTCCAATACTACTCATAATTTGATTTGATTTTAATTTTTTTTCTTCACAACCATGTCTTCGACACAGAAAACACCTACTTCCATTCTCTCAAATATTGCCCACTTGGTTCCAATCAAACTTGATCATGGCAATTATCTCTTATGGCGTTCTTTATTCACTCCAATACTTGGTGGCAATGGTTTAATGGGATTCGTTGATGGATCCAGACCATGCCTATCCAACCTTAAAGAAGTCACCAGCAATGAAAAGGTAACCTACGTTGCCAATCCAGAGTATGACAAATGGGTGCAGCAAGACCAGAATCTGCTCTCATGGATTAACTCTACTCTCTCAGAATCAACACTACCATATGTTGTTGGTTTGCAAACCTCTCGAGCTGTTTGGGAGGCCCTAGAAAGGAGTTATGCATCCCTCTCCAGAACTCACATTATCAACCAGGGGTGGAACCAGACATTTACTAAATGGAAGTTAAATACATACTAAAAAAAATAACAAATTTTTTTTAAAAAAAATTTACATTAACAATTTTAAAAATCCATAAAATACCACTTGTACAATTTACTAATATATTTTAAAAAAGTATATAATATAAGATTAAGTGTAGTAAGAGAATTGAAGAATGGAAGTGTGTAATGTACTGTACCTATCGCTGGAAGAGAAGGAAATGAGGTATATTTGCTAGGATAGAGAAATTGAGAGTGGGAGAGAGAGTCCCACGTGAATAATTGGTCAGTTGCTCATTCTTTCTGAGAAAAAAATTCTATGAGTCCCCAAGTTACATACATAGAAGAATAATCAGTTATTTTCTTAAATAATAATGGGGTCAAGCATGCAAAATGTTAATAAATATATGGGGGTCAAATTTAGAATACTCATAGCATTTACTCTAAAATACATGACATTTCCATATCCTGTTAATCTGGTTTTGAAAAAAAAAATGGGGGTCAATTGACCCCCATTGTATTCATTTGCCTCCACCCCTGTTATCAACCTCAAGAAGCAACTTCAACACCTGACAAAGGGAACTTCAACTATGCAGGAGTACCTTCAAAAGATCAAAAGCCTTGCAGACCAATTGGCTGCTTGCGGGTCACTGGTAAGTGAAGAAGATTTAATCCTCTACACACTTGATGGCCTAACTGATGGTGCTTACCGTCCCTTTCAAACTGCTATAAGAACAAGGTCATGTTCAGACCCTGTTTCAATTGAAGAGTTACATACCCTCTTGGTGTGTGAAGAAATAAGCCTTGCCGATGAAATTTCGGCAACCAAAAGCCATGTAGACTCCACAATTGCAATTGTTGCGTCGAGCAACACAAAACAACCCCAAAACATTTGTCGTTTTCAACCCTGTGGTGGACAACAATTTAGAGGTCGTGGCCGAGGGTGAAATACTCGTGGCCGGGGACAGGCCTCACCAGGCACGGCTTCCGTTTTACCCTCTCCGACATGCCAAATCTGCAATTGAGTAGGCCATATAGCTCTTGATTGCTATCACTGCATGGACTATGCTTACCAGAGACGCAAACCACCTCAACAGTTGGTTGCCATGTTTGCAGCACAAAACAGAGAAGGTGATCAGGCATGGTACACTGACACAGGAGCTACGCATCATATTACTGTTACATCTGATTTGGCCAACTTGACACTTCAATCTGAGTACCATGGTAATGACACCGTGCAAGTAGGTAATGGGCAAGGTTTGTGTCACATCCCGAGACAACCCGCCACGTGTTTACACGTAAGGCGTGTGCACATTACATACATTATCAATAATAAATATTCATGCAATATTTAAAAGTCAAACAAGTCTTATAACACCACCATTAAATCAAGCACATAACATACATTTAACATGAGTTCAAGACAAATATGGCAAACAAATCGATAATTGCCATGTCAGCCAATGTATCTACTTTCAAAGAGAGAATTAAAGTTTAACTAAATAGAAAATGAAAAGCTAATTGAATCGTCTGCTCATTGACTTCCTGATCCGCATCTCTTCTTTTCATGCACCTCGTTGGCTTCATCATTTTCCTGGAACCCACATAAAAGTGGAACGGGTGAGAGATTGAACAGTCTCTCAGTACGGGATTCAGTTCCAGTCCCGGAGTTTGTCAAATTCACTTATTAATACAAACATGATATTAAAATTATATCCTCACATATTATCTTACTAATGCATATTTAAAACACACACACAAGCACGCATACACTTCTTTAGTTATATTTTATGTTTTTAACTGCCTCACCAGGGGGACTCAAACCCCACCAGATCTTAGCTATGCCACTAGACAGGGACTTGAACCACCGCTAGATCTTCTTTGCCTCACCAAGGGGACTCGAACCACCCAGCTATTGGCGTCTCACTAGGGGGACTCGAACCACCACTAGTTCAACTGTCTCACTCAACGGGAACTCGAACCACCGCAAGATATTGACCCGTGACAGAAAGTTCAACTAACGCCACGTTAACAAGGGGTCCAGTCGGACACTAGACCCAATGTATACATTCCAACATGCGTTCAACGCATATTGGCTCCTTTCGTTTAACTTATTCGTTACTTTCCATGTTTGTTTCGTTTAATCACACAAATATCATACTCTACACTACACATCTTAAAAATTCGTTGATCAATCGAATAATCTTGTCATAGTATTCTAAACAAAACAAAAAGGATCGTTCGATTCAACATGCATAATTCCATAAATAAATAAATGCAAACAAAACGATAAGTAACAATTTGACAATGTCCTGAAAAACCCGTACCTGCTATTATAGTGTAGTCCGCTACCACTTCTTCATCACTCTTTACTTCAGAACTCAGATCTAGACCACGTAGCACGGTTTCTAAATTAATACTTTTATATATTTTCATTTGACTGTCGTTCAAGATATAAATCAAATATATTTATTACCATCTAATCTGACTTAAAATAAAATTTGTTATGTTTTAAAATCTGAATATCATCACAATTATTCAGACAGATCATCATATCAAGACATAATCAAATTGATCAATTTTTATTTTATGGAAAATCATACTTAGTGCAAATCAGATAAAAGTCAAATACCGAGAGAATATACATATATATTTTATATGAATTCATGGACACCATTTAATCAGACCGAATTATTCAAACTAATTGAAAATCACTCAATAATATAAATCAGAATAATATCTATAATCAAACTTACTTTATGAATCAAATTAATTAAAGTGACTATCTGACTATATGAACGAATTAAATAAAAATAATCAAATTCCAAAAGCATAAAATAATTTAATAAAAATTGGAATTCCAAAATTTCTATATAAATCTGGCAATTATTAAATATCTGACTATATAAATCTGACTATCTAAACGAATTAAATAAAAATAATCAGATTTCAAATGACTATCTGATCTATTATAATCAAAGTAATTTATATATATATATATATATATATATATATATATATATGGTATAAAATAATTAAATTCCAAAAGAGTACAAACAGAAAAATCCAAACAAAAAAAAACAATCTGAGAAACATTACTTTAATAAAAAAAATTGGAATATGTTGATTGCACGGATTGGATATCTCATGGAATGTATGAAGGAAAAGGAATAAAACAAATGGAAAGCAATATAGTATTTGTTCACCTCTGTGAAGATGGCGGAGGAAATGAATAAACAGTTGAAGAAAATATAGGATCTGTGAAGAGGCAGAGAAAAGAACACAGAGATGTTAATTCATGTATATTTAAAGAAACAGTTTCTAATTTGAATCGGCGCCGGTTGTTTTGAGGAGTTATGACTCCAATTAATCTGATATATAAATATATTAATTTGGATTGGCGCCGGTTACTTTGAGGAGTTATGACTCTTATTCAACCAATAAATCATATATATATACGTATTGTGTGTTGCCGACTAATTATATAAATTTTGAGTCTTATATTTTCGGATTATGATTATATACTATTTAACTACTGCTAAATAAATATATAACTATTAACATCGTACCTTAATTTAGTATTTTAATTTACATGGCATTACAGTTTGTCTATCTCGCACACTAGTTCGTCTCTCATTCATACACCATATTCTTCTTTCCAACTAAATAACATTCTTTATTGTCCTAAAGCATCCCACAATCTCCTCTTTGTTCAAAAATTCTCAAAAGATAATAATTGTTTCTTTTATTTTGATGACACTAGTTTCATTGTGAAGGACAAGCAATCGGGGAAGATTCTTTTCCAAGGGCAACTTAATAAAGGGCTGTATCCACTTCATGCTTCTCGCACATCCAATATAATATCAAATGCCTCCTTTGTTAGTTCGTATATCTCTTCAGAAACTTGGCACCACCGCCTAGGTCATCTATCTGCAACAATTCAACAAGCAATTTTCTCCAATAACTTCTATTATGTCAAAAATAAAAGACACTAAATCTATTTCTACTTCTTGTCAACATGGTAAAAGCAAGAAATTATCTTTTTTTTTTATCATCTCATGTATCCTCAAAACCACTAGAGTTAATTCATAGTGATGTATAGGGCCCTGCACCCACTCCATCTATTAGTTGTTACAAGTATTATATTATTTTTATTGATGATTTCTCTCGATATTGTTGGCTTTTTCCACTTAAACAAAAGTCAGATAGTCTTAGTGTCTCTTTTCATTTTAAACTCCATGTTGAGAACTTGCTTGATGCCAAAATTAAAACTGATGGAGGTGGCGACTGGCGAGTTTGTCAATTTCTCATTTAAAACTTTTTTTGCAAATCATGGTATCGCCTCAGCATGCATACAGGAAACTTTAGTTTCCCGAGAAATCTATATGAGGCAATCATATTAGTTGACTTTCGCTTGTACAGATACATATAAGTTAGATTCTTTTTTGTATGAATTTTTTTCCTAGTTGCCAAAGACAATAAAGGCCATGTTTCATTGTGGAGAAAGAGGTGGAGTAAACTTTTTAAATATGAGTAAGTCATGACTTAAGCTACCAAACGAGGTGTAAAATATGAGTAAGGAGTAAGCAACTCAATCCTCCTTAAATTTAGATAGCAACCAAACATGACTATAGGACGAGCAAAACTATACAAGACATTATAAATGATTATGCCCACCTTTAAGACTCTGCATTAAGATTTACTTTGGCAAAAAAATATAGTTATGGTAAACATTTTACTATTCTGTATTTTTACTACCAAGTAACTGTATTGGTGTGGCACAGGCATAAAACTTCAAAATCAAACTTACCTCCAACAAAATGTTCTCATCCTTAGCTCGCACGTCATTTAGCTCCCCTGCTGACAAATCAGCATTTTGGGCGATTAACCAAAGCTCATCTTAATTCAAAATTTCAAACCAAAAAAAATGTCATAATATGGATAAACATGTAACAATTGCAACTGATTCTAAAATCACTTGACCAGTAACCATGGCAAACATAAGCAAAATAGGAAATAATTTTATACCAAAAGTAACCATGAACCTTGGAAAAAGGGATCTTTAACTCCACCTTTTCCTTCACTTGCTTAACCTCCTTAACAGGCTCAGGTTCTTTTACTTGCAACATTGCTGACTCATCAAAAGTTACATCCCGTGAGATCATAAACTTTGGAGACTTTGGGTCTGCACACCACAAGCAAAACCCCTTTACTCCCTCACCGTAGCTAAGAAAAATGCACTTCTTTGCTCTGGGACCAAGCTTGTCTTCCTTAACATGCACATATGCAGGACATCCAAATACCTATAATGTGGAGTAATCAGCCGGCTTACCCGACCACACCTCCTCTGATGTCTTGCATTCAATGCCATTGTGTGGAGAACGATTCACCAAGTAACAAGCTGTCGTAATGGCTTCTGCTCAAAACTCCTTGCCAAGACTTGCATGAGAAAGCATGCATCTAGCTTTCTCCAGTAATGTCATGTCCATTCTTTCTGCCACACCATTTTGTTGTGGGGGTACCAACAACTGTTCAATGCCTCACAATCCCTTCAGCCTTGCAAAACTTATCCAAATCTTTATTGCAGAACTCTAGGCCATTGTTAGTTCTCAACCGCTTAATATACTTACCGGTTTGTTTCTCAATCAAGGTCTTCCATTGCTTAAAAATATTAAACACCTCACTCTTTTCTTTCAAGAAAAAGACCCAAACCTTTCGTGAGAAATCATCAACGAAAAGAAGCATATAACGAGAACCGTTACCTTTAAAATATAGTGGAGCAACTAGAGTGCTCCAAACACCATCAAATAGAGTGTTATATTAGGGTTATAAATGTCCTATTATCTTACCATAAAGAGACACTTCTATAGTGCAACGAATACCTTCATTTGGAGTGTTGTTTTAGGCTTGTAAATGCCTATTTGTCTTGCCATATAGAAGAGCTATAAGAGTGCTCCGAACACCATCTGATTGGAGTGTTGTATCAGGGTTGTATATACCCTTTTATCTTGCCATTTGGAGGCCCTACTAGGGTCCTCCACACACCTTTAATTGGAGTGTTGTATTAGGGTTGTAAATGCTCTATTATCTTTCCATATAGAGACACTACTAGAGTGCTCCAAAGTCCTTCATTTGGAGTGTTGTATTAAGGTTGTAAATGCCCTATTATCTTGCCATCTGGAGACACTACTAGAGTATTCCAAACACCTTCAATTGGTGTTTTGTATTAGTGTTGCAAAAGCCCTATGATCTTGCCATACAGAGAGAGGCGCTACTAGAGCGCTTCAAACACCAATGATTGGAGTGTTGTATTAGGGTAGTAAATGCCCTATTATATTGTCATCTGGAAGCACTATTGTGGTGCTCTAAACACCATCCATTGGAGTGTTGTATTAGGGTTGTAAATGCTCTAATATATTGCCATCTGGAGGCACTACTAGAGTGCTCAAAACACCATCGATTAGAGTGTTGTATTAGGGTTGTAAATGCCCTATTATCTTGTCATATAGAGGCACTACTAGTGTACACCGTACACTATCAATTGGAGTATCATATTAGGGTTGCAAATGCCCTATTGTCTTAACATATAGTGACGCAACTAGAGTGCTCCAAACACCATCAATCGGAGTGTTATATTAGGGTTGTAAATGTCCTATTGTGTTGCCATAAAGGGACATTTCTAGAGTGCTACGAACACCTTTATTTGGAGTGTTGTTTTAGGCTTGTAAATGCCCATTTATCTTGCCATATAAAGCGCTACTAGAGTGCTCCGAACACCGTCCGATTGGAGTGTTGTATTTGGTTTGTAAATACCCTTTCATCTTGCTATCTGGAGGCACTATTAGGGTGCTCAACACACCTTCAATTGGAGTGCTGTATTAGGGTTGTAAATGCCTTATTATCTTGCCATATAAAGACACAACTGGAGTTCTCCGAACACCTTCATTTGGAGTGTTGTATTAGGATTGTAAATGTCCTATTATCTTGTCATCTGGAGACACTACTAGAGTGCTCCAAACACCTTTTATTGGAGTGTTTTAATAGGGTTGTAAATGTCATTTTATCTTGCCATATAGTGGCGCTACTGCTTCAAACACAACCAATTTCTGCATTGTATTAGGATTGTAAATGCGCTATTAGCTTGCCATCTGGAAACACTACTAGAGTACTCCAAACACCTTCAATTGAAGTGTTGTTTTAGGGTTATAAATGCCATATTATCTTGCCATAAAGAGACACTACTAGAGTGCTCTAAACACCTTCATTTGGAATGTTGTTTTAGGCTTAGAAATACCCATTTAACTTGCCATTTGAGGACACTACTAGGGTGCTTCGTACTCCATCAGTTGGAGTGTTGTATTAGGGATGTAAAAGCCATATTATCGTGCCATACAGCGCTACTAGTGCGCTTCAAACACCAACGATTGGAGTATTGTATTAGGGTTGCAAATGCTCTATTATTTTACCATATAGAGAGACACTACTAGAGTACTCCAAACACCTTCTGTAGGAGTGCTGTAATTGGGTTGTAAATGCCCTATTATCTTGCAATCTGGAAGCACTTCTAGATTGCTTGAAACACCATCTATTAGAGTGTTGTATTAGGGTTGTAAATGCCCTACTATATTGCCATATAAAGACACTACTAGAGTGCTCCGAGCACTATCAAATGGAGGGTTGTATTAGGATTGTAAATGCGCTATTACCTTGCCATCTGGAGGCACTACTAGAGCGCTCCAAACACCATCTATTAGAGTGTTGTATTAAGGCTGCAAATGCCCTATTATGTTGTCATATGGAGCCGCTACTAGAGTGCTCCGTACACCTTCATTTGGAATGTTATATTAGGGTTGTAAATACCCTATTATCATGCCATATAAAGGCGCTACTAGAGTACTCCAAACACCATCGATTGGAGTGTTGTATTAGGGTTGTAAAAGCCCTATTATCTTGCCATCTATAGGCACTACTAGAATGCTGCAACATCTTCAATTGTATTGTTGTATTAGGGTTATAAATGCCATATTATCTTGCCATCTATAGACACTACTAGAATGCTCCAACATCTTCAATTGTATTGTTGTATTAGGGTTATAAATGCCATATTATCTTGCCATATAGATACGCTACTAGAGTTCTCCGAAAACCATCAATTTGAGTGTTGTATTAGAGTTGTAAATGCCCTATTATAATGCAATATAGGGAGTGTTGGGTTGTAAATGCCCTATTATCTTGCCATCTGGAGGCACTACTGAGTGCTTCAAACACCTTTAATTGGAGTGTTGTATTAGGGTTGTAAATGCCCTATTATCCTCCCATATATAGGCGCTACTAGAGTGCTCCAAACACCTTTAATTGGAAGGTTGTATTAGAGTTGTAAATGCCCTATTATATTGCCCTACTATTTGTGCTCAAAATACCTTCATTTGGAGTGTTTTATTAGGTTGTTAATGGCCTATTATTTTGCCACATGGAGGCACTTCTAAAGTGCTCGAAATACCATATATTAGAGTGTTGTAATGGGGTTGTAAATGCCCTATTATCTTGCCATATAGAGACACTACTAGAGTGATTTGAACACCATCAACTGGAGGGTTGTATTAGGATTTTAAATATGCTATTATCTTACCATTTGGAGGCACTACTAGAGTGCTCCAAACACCATTTATTGGATTGTTGCATTAGGGTTGCAAATGCCCTATTATCTTGCCATATAGAGGCGCTACTAGAGTGCTCCATTCACCTTCAAGTGGAGTGCTATATTAGTCTTGTAAATGCCCTATTATCTTGCCATCTGGAGGCACTTGTATTAGCGTTGTAAAAGCTCTATTATCTTGCTATCTGGATGCACTACTAGGTATTATTTTGCCACCTGGAAGCACTTCTGGAGTCCTCGAAACACCATCTATTAGAGTGTTGTAATGGGGTTGGAAATGCCCTATTATCTTGCCAAATGAAGGCACTACAAGAGTGCTCTGAACACCATCAACTGGAGGGTTGTATATGCCATATTATCTTGTCAGCTGGAGACACTTGTATTAGGGTTGTAAATACCCCTATTATCTTGCCATCTAGAGACACTACTAGGTTGCGCCGTACACTATCAATTGGAGTGTTTTATCAAGGTTGTAAATGTCCTATTAGCTTGCCATATAGAGACGCTACTAGAGTGCTCCAAACACCACCGATTGGAGTGTTGCATCTAGGTTGTAAATGTCATTTTATCTTACCATCTAGAGGCACTACTAGGGTGCTTCGTACACCTTCATTTGGAATGTTATATTAGGGTTGTAAATACCCTATTATCATGCCATATAAAGGTGCTACTAGAGTACTCCAAACACCATCGATTGGAGTGTTGTATTAGGGTTGTAAAAGCCCTATTATCTTGCCATCTATAGGCACTACTAGAATGCTCCAAACATCTTCAATTGTATTGTTGTATTAGGGTTATAAATGCCCTATTATCTTGCCATATAGATGCGCTACTAGAGTTCTCCGAAAACCATCAATTTGAGTGTTGTATTAGGGTTGTAAATGCCCTATTATATTGCCATATATTGTCACTACTATAGTGCTCAAAACACCTTCATTTGGAGTGTTGTATTGGGTTGCAAATGCCGTATTATCTTGCCATCTGGAGGCACTTCTAGAGTGCTCAAGACACCATCTATTAGAGTGTTGTAATGGGTTTGCAAATGCCCTATTATCTTACCAAATGGAGGCACTACAAGAGTGCTCCATACACCTTCAATTGGAGGGTTGTATTAGGGTTGTAAATGCCCTATTATCTTGCCATATAGAGACACTACTAGAGTGCTTCGAACACCTTCAACTGGAGGGTTGTATTAGGGTTGTAAATGCGCTATTATCTTGCCATCTAGAGGCACTACTAGAGCGCTTCAAACACCATCTATTGGAGTGTTGTATTAGGGTTGCTATTGCTCTATTATCTTGCTGTGTGGAGGCGCTACTAGAGTGCTCCAATCACCTTCAAGTGGAGTGTTATATTAGTCTTGTATATGTCATATTATCTTGTCATCTGGAGACACTTGTATTAGGGTTGTAAATACCCTATTATCTTGCCATCTGGAGGCACTACTAGGTTGCAAATGTCCTATTAGCTTGCCATATGCGCTACTAGAGTGCTCCAAACACCACCGATTAGAGTGTTACATCTAGGTTGTAAATGTCATTTTATCTTACCATCTGGAGGCACTGCTAGGGTGCTCCACACACCTTCAATTGGAGTATTGTATTAGGGTTGTAAATGCGCTATTATCTTGCCATATAGACGCTACTAGAATGCTCCGTACACCTTCATTTGGAATGTTATATTAGGATTGTAAATACCCTATTATCATGCTACTAGAGTACTCAAAACACCATTGATTAGAGTGTTGTATTAGGGTTGTAAAAGCCCTATTATCTTGCCATCTATAGGCACTACTAGAATGCTCCAAACATCTTCAATTGTATTGTTGTATTAGGGTTATAAATGCCCTATTATCTTGCCAAATAGATGCGCTACTAGAGTTCTCCGAAAACCATCAATTTGAGTGTTGTATTAGGGTTGTAAATGCCCTATTATAATGCAATATAGGGACAATACTATTGTGCTCCAGACACCTCAATTGGAGTGTTGGGTTATAAATGCCCTATTATCTTTTCATTTGGAGACACTAGAGTGCTCCAAACACCTTCAATTGGAGTGTTGTATTAGGGTTGTAATTGTCCTATGGTCTTGCCATCTAAAAACATGAGTAGAGAGCTCAAAACACCTTCAATTGGAGTGTTGTAATTGGGTTGTAAAGGCCCTATTATCTTGCAATATAGAGGCGCGACTAGAGTGCTCCAAACACCATCAATTGGAGTGCCATATGTAGGTACTACTAGAGTGCTCCAAACACCTTCAATTGGTGTGTTTTATTAGGGTTGTAAATGCCTTATTATCTTGCAATGTAGGGACACTACTAGAGTTCTCCAAACACCTTCAATTAGAGTGTTGTATTAGGGTTGTAAACACCCTTTTATCTTGCCAGCTCGTGACACTATAGAGTGCTCCAAACACCTTCAATTGGATTGTTGTATTAGGATTGTAAATGCCCTATTATCTTGCCAAATAAAAACACTACTAGAGTGCTCCAATTGGAGGTCTTAGCGACACTCTAGTAGTGTTCCCATATAGAAGAGAAGATTGTAGTTATAACCCGAATGAAACACTTCAATTAAAGGTCTTTGCTGCACTCTTATAGTGTCTCTGTATGGCAAGAGAAGATAATGGTTGCAACCCTAATACCACAATTCAATTGAAGGCCTTCACCGCACACTAGTAGTGTCTCCATATGATAAGAGAAGAGGGTGGTTGCAACCCTGTTACAACACTCTAATTGAATTTTTTTGTAGCAATCTAGTTGTGTCTCCAAATGACAAAGAAAGATGGTAGTCGCAACTCTAATATAACACTCCAATTGAAGGTTTTTCTGCACTCTAATAGTGTCTCCAAATGGCAATAGTAGAAGGTAGTTGCAACCCCAATACAACACTTTAATTGAAGGTCTTTGCAGCACTCTAGCAGTGTCTCTAGATGGTAACCGAAGGGGGTAGTTGTACTCCTAATATAGTACTCCAATCAAAAGTCCTTGCAGCATACTAGTAGTGTCCCCAGATGGGAACAAAAGAAGGTAGTTGCAACCCCAACACAACACTCCGATTAATGGTGTTTGCAATACTCTAGTAGTGTCTAAATATGGCAAGAGAAAAGGGTAGTTGCAACCCTAAATAACAAACTAATTGATGTTCTTTCCAGCGCTATAGTAGTGTTTCCATATGAGAAGAGAAGAGGGTGGTTGCAACCCTAATACAACACTTCAATTGAAGGTTTTTGCAGCACACTAGTAGTGTCTCCTTATGACAAGAGAAAAGGTGGTCACAACCCTAACACAACACTCCAATTAAATTTTTTTGTAGCACTATAGTACTGTCTCCAAATGGCAAAGGAAGAGGGTAGTTGCAACCTTAATACAACAATTCAATTGAAGGTCTTTGCAGCACTCTAATATTATTTCTTGATCAATACTCCAATTGAAGGTCTTTGCAGTACACTAGTCGTACCTCCATATGGCAAGAGAAGAGGTGATTGCAACACTAATACGACACTCCAATTGAAAGTGTTTGTAGCACTCTAGTAGTGTCTCCATATTTAAAGAGAAGATGGTAGTTGCAACCTTAATACAATACTCCAATTGCAGGCCTTTGCAGCACACTAGTAGCGTCTCCAAATGACAATAAAGGAGGATAATTGTAACCCTAATACAACAAACCAATTGTAGGTCTTTGTAGCAAACTAGTAGTGTCCCCAGATGGTAAGGAAAGAGGGTAGTTGCAACCCTAACCACTCACACTAATCTAATTAATCGCATTTCCCTATTACTCGTTAAGTATTAACCCTAAACCCTACTTATTTCAAGTAATAAATAAATTCCTAATTATAATTCGAGATGCAATCTAATTTATGTCCTGCCAAGGGAGCTCACTAGATTCTAACCCTAGTCTTTGAACCGTTAGCAAGCCTCGTTAGCCGAAGTGCTCGATACTTACTCCTATACATCTGTTACAATATACGATGGCCTTGATAGTGTTAATGTCCTAGAGCAAATGGTTTTGACTCTATGGTTTGGGTTCATATGATGGCTGAAGCAATTTAGCTTGTTCCTAGAGTGTGACACCATTTAGTTCACTTGCTGGAATTAAAGTGGTATCCTCTAAACATCCCTAATCTAAGCAATTAGCAAGGAACACTAGTTGCACGAGATTAGCATGGGAATTTGTACAGTGGATGAGTTTCCACTATAATATCCTATGGATGCATGTTTATATGGCATTGGAAGTGACCATATGCAAACATTAATGGTTTGCATGTGTCAGATCCTAAGCCTAAGATATTCAGTGACTACATACTCCAGAAATACAAGTTTGTGGCTGGCACCTAATGCTCTTTGTAAAAATGGGCTATAACGATGTCTTCTCAGCAGGTATAGACTCGTGGAATGAAGCATGTATAATCAAAAAGGAAATATCCATCATACACATCAAGAAAAATGTGTATGAGTGATGATATCTATTGGGCCCCTTGATAGAATCATATTATACATCATGCATTGTAATACTGGATGATCACAAGTATATGATGATTCACAAATCAAGAAACATAATAAATAAGTGTACAAGAATGACACAATCCTATCCTGAGCTTATCAAAAGATATCATGTGATATTGGATACGACACAAGCAGTGTTATGCACTGTCTATATTGGATCAACGATACTGTTTGATTACATATCGTTTGTACTTTTGGGTAGTTAAGGCATGTTACTAGACACTAACCTTGATCAATGGTTTGGTGGAATTAGAAACAATTTTGTAAGAGTAGAGATAGAGATTGCTCTTATACCACTTGACGGTAGCACGTCCAAACTCTACTTTGTGTGTACATGTTTTATTTGGTTTAGTGAGATATTAAACAATTTAGAAAGAAAATCAAGACAAGAAGAGATAAATCACAAAAGCAAAGATAAGAAACATTCATATATTATCAAAAGCATGAAGAAGTAGATGACATGTCATCTCTTTTTATAATACATCCATCACATAATTAATAACATAGAAAATATAAAGTCACACTTAGAAACTAACAACACATAATGCATAACTCTTGGAAACTCTAACATAATTAAAATGACATGGAAAATATAAATAGTCAAGCATAGAAAATAGTAATATAATAAAGTCTTGTAAAAAACACCACATACTTAAATATTACAATTATTCATCATAGGAAATGATAAACCCGTGGGACCTCATTCTTGGAACTTGTACTTAGCCATTCAAGAAAATTAAAGAACAATTAAATCATACCGTGTTCGAGTCCGAGTTCAAATCCAGGTTTGGGTCCAAGCCGGAATTTTGGTTTGTGTCAAGAGGGTAGTCACAACCCTAATGCAACACTCCAATTGAAGGTGTTTGTAGCACTCTAGTAGTATCTTCAAATGACAAAAGAAGAGGGTAGTTGCAACCCTAGTACAACACTTCAATTGAAGGTCTTTACAACACTCTAGTAGTCTCTCTTTTTTTACTATAAAAGGTTATGATTATGTGTTATTGGGAAATAAAACTAAACATTTTATTCTTTTTGCAAATGTAAGATTATTGGTTAAAATGTTCACAGCAATGACTTGATTAATTCCTTTGAACACATGATGTAAATAATATGATGTACTCCCCCTACCTCTATTTATTTCTTTTTTCAAAGCTTAATTGAACTAAAATTTGAATGAAAATGATGTTCAATGTTGTCCTTTAATTATTGGAACCATTAATTATTGAATTTATAATGTCGCTGATTCTAATTTATTTAATTTGTTCATGCACAAAAATTTGAATTAGATATTCTAATTATGACAATAAATGACCCAATTTTACATAATGCACCTACAAATTTGAATTACATTTTGTATATATGTGCATTTGATACCTACATTTTTTTTTAATATGAATTGATACGCTAATTTAATGCGCAAGATTTGTCCCAAAATTTGAGTTGTATTTATTAATTATTTTAATTTATGAAATTGACATTCAATTTACAAATTTACTGAAATAATTTGTTCGATCTAATACATTAGTAATTTTTTCATAGTTTATTTTAATTGATTAATTTGGTCATATTTGTTTTGTTAATTAATTGTTAGCTAAAAGCTGCATGGATTTCCCTGCTTGCTCATTCGGGCCCTCCTCCTTTCAAACCATCACTTTCTCTGGTTTCCACCTCTCTCTCTTTCTCCCCATTGAACTTTAAATAAATAATAGATTCATAATATTATCTTAATTTGCATGGGATGATGTTCAATATTGTCATTTAAGTATTGGAACTACTAATTACTAAATTTATCATGTCATGGCCCTAATTCATTCAATTTGTTCATGCACATAAATTTGAATTAGATATTCTCATTATGGTAATAATGACCCAATTTTACATAATTCACCTACAAATTTGAATTACATTTTTTTGTATATATATGCATTCATTTGAATTATTAATACCTACATTTCTTAAATATGATTTATTTATTTTTTTTGAAAACCTTCACAGAAGTAGCATAGTCTTTCTTAAATATGAATTGGTACGCTAATTTAATGCACAATATTTGCATTCATTGTCCCAAAATTTGAAATGTATTCATTAATTGTTTTAATTCATCAAATTGACATTCAATTTGCAAATTTATTGGAATAATTTGTTCGATCAAATACTTTCGTAATTTTTCCATAGTCTATTTTAATTGATTAATTTTGTCATATTTGTTTCGATATTTAATTGGTAGCTAAAAGCTGCCTACTTGATTTCCCTACTTGCTCATTTGGGCCCTCCCTTTCCTTCCAAACCATCTATTTCCATTAATTTTGAATGAAAATAATATATTCTTAATATTCTCTTAAATTTGAATGAAAGTGATGTTCAATGTTGTTGTTTAATTATTGGAACCATTAATTATTAAATTTATCATGTCACTTATCATAATTTATTCAATTTGTTCATGCACATAAATTTGAATTAGGTATTATAATTATGATAATAAATGACGCAATTTAACATAATGCACCTACAAATTTGAATTACATTTTGTATATATGTGCATTCATTTGAATTATTAATACCTACATTTTTTTAAATATGAATTGATACGCTAATTTAATGTGCAAGATTTGCATTCATTGTAGGGGTGTAAACGGAGCTGAATTATTAGATAAGCTAGTATCCGGATATGGATACAGATTCGATAAGAGTTGTCAAAACAGAGCGGATATTCACATATATCTGAACCCAAATTTAATTTATTGTTTACTGAAGTAGAATGCTTATATACCGATATTCACCTGTTTCAATATGAATTGTGGGACTAAATCGAATTGATTTTTTTTTTTAAGTTCTCTGCTTCACAGTTGTCTCTCCTGTGAACCACGCCTGCAGCTGTGAGCCAAGCCGCACCTATAAACCGCACATACACCAATGCAAATGTGAAAATTTTTTGTGTGAGGCGTGATTCGAACTTGGGATCTCCTAGCCCCAAGGCTTTAGCCACTCCACCAAGATTTCGTTTGTGTTATGTTGTTGTAACTATATTATTTAATCCATGCTTAATGTTAAGCCTTTAATTTTTTATAACTTCATTCAATAAATTAGAATTTTTATGATTACTTAGATGTAATATAAAAAAAGTTATGATTATTTCTCTATCTAATAATTAGTATTTTGTGTCTTAAAAGTTCATATATCTTAATTATCCGACCATTATTCATTTTATATCTGTATTCGAATCCGTGGATTATCCGTTCTATATCCGTATCTGTTTAAGGTGGATTTGGTTTTGAATTTGATATCCGTTTACTATCTGTATCCGTATTCATATCCGCTCATTATTCGACAGATGCGGATATGGTATTAGCGCTATCCGCTCCGTTTTCACCCCTAATTCATTGTCTCAAAATTTACATTGTATTCATTAATTGCTGTAATTCATTAAGTTGACATTCAACGTACAAATTTACTGGAATAATTTGTTCGATCAAATACTTTAGTAATTTTTCCATAGTCTATTTTAATTGATTAATTTGATCTGATTTGTTTCGTTATTTAATTGGTAGCTAAAAGCTACCTACTTGATTTCCCTGCTTGATCATTCGGGCCCTCCCTTTCCTTCCAAACCATCTCTTTTTCTTTTTCTTTTTGTAAATTTGGTAGTGACAACCATCTCTTTCTCTTGTTTCTACTTCTCTCTCTTTTTCTTGTTGCACATTAAATGAATAATAGATTCTTAATATTCTCTTGAATTTGAATGGAAATGATATTCAATGTTGCCGTTTAATTATTGCAACTACTAATTATTAAATTTATCATGACCCCGGCCCTAATTCATTCAATTTGTTCATGCACATAAATTTGAATTAGATATTCTAATTATGACAATAAATGACGCAATTTAACATAATGCACCTACAATTTTGAATTACTTTTTTTATAGTTATAAACAATAACAGAAATAATATTTGGGGCCACTAATTTTTATTTTTTAAGGACTTCAAATGCAAAATTACCAATTTGTTCTTTAAATAGGCCCTCTGTTTCAAGGAGAAGGCCATACTATTTCCTTAGCATTACGTAAACAAAACCAAGATAGCTTCTGCTTCCAACTATTATTCATTCAAGCAATAACATGAGAGAAGAACATCACCTGTATCCATATATATTCCATCCTTACGACTGCAATTCATGTTTAAAATTGTAAGTGAATGTACTTTTTCCAGTAATATAATAATTTGTTTGTCAATTTGTGTGCATCTATTTTATTATGGCATTTCCTTGCATTGTTTTGTACTCATATATTATTTTCATAAACTCCAATTTGTTGGAAGTTGGAACAAACTTCAATCGTCACACCAATCCCCTAAATCTCCTATCCCAAAATTAATGCAGAATAAAAATTCAGGTGATAAATTGAGTTCCAGATCTAAGACTTTGAACAAAATAAGAGTTGTGCTTTGCTAAATGATGATAGATTGTTCACCAAATTATGAAATGGGACATGGTTTTCAATTCAACTCGGAACAGTATGTATTTAAAAAATTACAGTTTCCCCCTTCCATTAGAGAAAATTATGAAAAGTGCGATGCACCAAGCATTATGCTGGTTGTGGTTTTGGTTGAGATTTTATCAAATTTATTAATGATATGTGGTATTTCAATCAATATATAGTATTGTTAATATAGCTTGTGGTGTTCCGTTAAATAATTTCCTTAATGGCAATATAAAGACATGCATACTTAAGTTCAATATATAATCTCACAAAAGATAACCTAAAACTAATAATGTGCAAAACTAAACAAAAGAGCTGAAATGAATTAATGATTAGAACTATAAACATCATCATAAGGTAAGTTTCTATACCGAAGGGAATATTTACTATAGTCACAATAGTAGTGGACTGAACTAAATGAATAATTAATTTGTTTGGAAATTTAAAAAAGTAAGATTTAAAATAAAAACTTATTTGTTTTTGGCTCTGTGATGATTTAGAATTTCTTAAAAGAATATTTAAAGATGAATAATGAAATAGAATATTTTTTTAACTTACAATGCGTATCAATTACGTATCGCAAAGAAAGTTTGCAGCTGGGTTACATATTGTAAATTAAGAACCTTGATACCTAGAAAAAGTTTACTATCACATAGTTTAGAATATAACTTTTAGTTTATAATTTGTACAATTTTACTAGAACTATATATGTCTATGCAGTTAATGATGCTGGAGATCAATCCCAATAAAGAATTAGTTTAGAGTTGGCTTACACAGGTGAAAGGTCCCTTCTCACCCAAGACCGGGGCAATTCATGGCGAATGATAAACTATCAATCGCTATGAATTGCCCGTCTCGTGTCAGAAGGGTGATGAAGTGTGATGATCCTCTCACCAAGATTTCCGAAGACGTCCCAGCACTTTTAAGCAAAGCATGTGAAATGTTCATCTCTGAGCTCACTCTGCGTGGATGGTTTAATATAGAGAAACACCAATACACAATTGCTGCACCTTGAGTCCTGATATAACTGAAGCTACCTATTTTTCCAATACTTACGATTCCTTGGGATCGTGACCTTGAGCTAAAGATAGCCCTCGATGGTTCCAGTCTCACTACTGATGACAACAGTTATAATATTGGTGCTGGTACGGAGACTGGTATAGGGAATTTCAGGTGGAATCTGTTGTGAAATAAAAACCGAGTCTGGTGTGAAATAATGTTGACTGTTATGAATTACTTTTCATAATGTAACAATATAGTATATTGAGAGGATGTTTAAATGTGTAAAGATCATGGCATCTGATGCCTTGGTGAGATTTGTTTTTATAAGTTTGTCACTGGTTACTGTCAAATTATATATATGATAAGGAGGGTTCAAATGTCTTCATTTTTTGTGTCTCCATCATGCCTTTACTTTTAAAAACTTCAATAACTCAAAAATTAAAACTTAAAAGTCAAAATAAAACCGTTGAATATGATCTACATCATTTTATATATGCACGTGTAAAAAATTATGATATTTCAATTTTATTTTGATTATCATCAAGAGCTTATAAAAAAAACGCTCTAATGTGGATGATTTATAGACGTTGATTTTTGAACTTATTGATTCACATAAAAATAAAATTAAAATGTAATAGTATTTTATGAGCACATAGAGAAAATAACATAAATCACATCTAACAGTTTTATTTTGATTTTTAAGTTTCAAATTTTTAGTTATTAAAGTTTTAAAAAATGAAGGCGTGGTGAAGATATAAAAAATGGAGGCATTTGAAACTTCCTCGTATAAGATATTGAGATGTTAATGTCAAATATTTTTTAGGCACATGAGCCGACTTGACCCTGCACTTGAAAATGAATTATCTAAACGAGTACAGCTCTTTGTGAAATTCGCTTGCTTTTTATATTATTCAATATTCATGCATTTTTCTCATTCTATTAATTATTAATACAAGAACATAGTTTTGAATTATTTACTCTTTGTTATGACATTAAATGTCGGAGAATTTTACTAGACATGTTAATTAAATTTGAACTTTTTCTTCATTAACCAAACTCGTTATCTTCTTTCATATCTTTTGGATGCAATTACCATCCACCTATCAATGTTTATTCACTCTTAAGAGAACCACAACTTATCATATATAAGGTTTGACTAAAGAACAAATGGTCTTTGACTAAACAAAAAAAAAAATATGAGGATGGCAATCTGAATGCATTCGCTCTAGTAAATTTTGTGGATAATCACCTGAAAGAAACTACATTGTAAGAACACAATAAAGGAAGAGTTGTAAATACATGTGTTATAGGCTTATAGCCACAGATCCAAGGCAAACAGTTTGCAACAGGCACAAAGGCATCGAGAAAAAGAAATACATAATTAGACGACACAGAATTTTTGCTCGACAGAAAATGTATTGCAATTAAGAACATCAGAATGTTTTTAGTTTAACAAACCGACCCTTTGTGATTTCAGCTTATATATGAGGTATTACACCAAAGCATTTCACAAAATTACAATGAAGAAAAAACATGGTTGTCCCTTTCTACAGAGCAAAATAGATTTTGAGAAGTGTAAAAATCAAAAGTGGACTAAATTTGGTTTCTTTTCTTCTTAACACTTTTAAAGATTTTGTTGATCAGGTTAGAGCCTTAATAAATCAAACTAGCAAAAAATGATAGTTGGTCCCTAATCTCATCTGTAGACCTAACTAACAAACTTCATAAATTTCCAAATCTAAAGGGACTTAATTTGTTTTCTTTTTGTCAAGATTTTCAAGGATTTTGCTGTAGAAATCCCACAAATCATGGCCATTGGAAATTGCTGGTTGTCCAAAAGGATTGTCTCTGACGTAGCACTGTACATCATCGGCTTTAATTAAACCTTCTAAATAGCACCTTAGTTTACCACCTGGACCTGCTTGAAACAAAAACATTTAAATTAATTCTTTTTTACGTTAAAATCATAAAGAATGTCAACTTAAAAAATTGATTAGACCGATAAAGCCAGAAAAATAAAGGGATTTGATTTGAGGTCAAACCATCAACCAAACATTATACTTTGATGCTACTAAATGCTTTTCTGTACCATATAAATAAAGATGGTAATAGAAGAAACTTAGTCACTTACCCAAGGAATTATCGTCTGCATCATCAAAGCTGTAAGGCACAGGGAAAATAGCTGTATGTGGCTGTTACCGTTCAATTTCGAAAGAAGAAAAAATGAAAAGGAAACAAAAAGAAATTAATTTTAGAGTGACAAACATGATTAATGCAAGTTCTAGGTTAGACAATGATCCCAAGTTTTTCGTCTTCATTTCTGTTTGGGTCTAGTTGGGTTGGTTCCGAACAATTTCAACTCATTTAGAATTTGATTTAAATTTTGAACATAGATTGATTAATGTATAATCTAGGTTAAGGAAGGCAAAAACAAAAGAATACTAGATGTTTGGCTTCAGATCTTAAACATCAAGTTCAGAAAAAAAAAAAAAAAAAAAAAAAAAAATCTTACAGGATTGCAGAGTGCTTTGTAAGGTGAATCATCAATAAGGAGAGTATTACTAGGGGAATATTCTCCCTTCTCAAAAGGTAGGTTCGGTCCAGTTCTCTCCCAGATTTTCCTCAAATCTTTGAAGAGGAGCTGCTTGTGCACATTTTCCAGTGCTCTACAGCCAGTTTCTGTGCACTCCGATTGATCCTAAACACCAAATAAGAAACAAATATTCAACAGAGGATATAATATCCACCTCTACCAAATATCATTTTATATTTATTTGTTTATTATTTCTTTCTGTAAAACCACAAACAATATTTTGTGCCTTTGGAGATACATGCCATTTTTCTCGCCATAGCATCTTTTGGTTAATTGCAAATAAAACCCAGATGTTAAGGCCAATAGATAAGACAGACAAACAATGTCCAAATTGCCCTTGACATTATATAATATGAACTTGAATAAATCTGTTGTGCCCTTGAAATTCTTTTAATGTAAAAATGGTACCTGACATCTAAATTCTCTTATGGCGGGGTTTTAGTTCAATTAAGCTTTGAAAAAAGAAATAAATAGAGGTAGGGTGAGTACATCATATATCATTTACATCATGTGTTCAAAAGAATTAATCAAGTCCTTGTTGTGAACATTTTAACCAATAATCTTACATTCGCAAAAAGAATCAAACATTTAATTTTATTTGCCAATAACACACAATCAGAACTTATTTGAGCAAGAAAAGAGGGTAACTTGCCCCTAACTTCTTTAAATTTAACACAGTAACATCTCTTCATGAGAAGTTCAGATCAACTGAGACCACAATAAAAAAAAATAGATATATATATTTACTACGACAATATTAGTTTCATCTTTGGATTGAAGAGAACTTAAGGTTGTAAGTTTTGGCAAAAACCCTAATACCTTTGCATCATGTAATTGGTGCACAATGCTTACATATAATTCACAGTTTACAACATTAATTTGTTGTTGTCTACCTGAATTGAGTGTTCCAGATCTGATATGAAATTGCTTATGTGAATGCAATAGATACAAGACATAACATGATTAAAAAAAAAAAGGTCAAAGGGTATATCTTCAGATATAGTCAGAACTTCACATACCCAACAAAATAAAATATCATGTTTCAAGTCTCCCATTATTATGTCGACCACCTTGGTGACATACTGTCTGAAAAAAGTATATACATGAGGAAGCAATTAGGAAAGCCGCATAGAACAATGGAAGGCAGACTCCTCAAAGAATACAGAGTAGTGACAAAAAAATAGCATATCATAATGCCACTATCCACAAGCACCTGGCCCTAAAACCTAAGATTTTTCGAAAAAAGGAAATAAGAAAAAAAAAGGAGTGGACATGAACTATAACCTCTTCCGAGATGACCAAATACCGATCTTGAAATTCTGAAAACAAAATCTCAGGAAGTCATCACAGAATGGCCTTTTAAAAGCTGTTATAGAAGTAATTAGCACATTAGCACTAAAACAACAGATAAATGTAAAACAAGCACAGCAACAGCCATGTCCATGTTGCAATTTCCACAACTCATTATGCAACCATAAAAACTAACCATGAGAAATTAGTTTCGGCATATGTCAGAACAAAGGAGAAACGTATTTCAGAATAAAAACAACTGAAATAAACAAATTACCTGGCTTTCCATTAACCCTAAAATCGGATTTCTTTCCCACCCTATTTGCCTGACGAATATCAACCAACAACCCATTAAGATCGAGTACCAGGAGTTTTGTTCCTCCATGACCTGGTACCGGAGCATTAAGAGAAACTGGTATTACCTCAACCTTACCATCCTCCTCACCAAAATCATCAGAAATCCCCTTCCCGACACAACCATTTGGGGTACCAGTAGTACCTTCCTGTGAACAATTTTCAGTAGCATTTTCAGAAACTTTCACATGCTTTTCATCTTCCAAGTGGTTGTTGTCCTTAACTTCAGGGGTTCCTTTTTGTACCAGGTTCTTTGTTTCCAAACATGGATCCAATGTACCACTGCAAACTTTACCAGACAAGTCACTATCCTTCTTTCCTTTCACTCTTCGTTGGTGCTTTCTCATCACCACAGTAGCATCCAATAATGCAACAGGTACCAGTACGGGCATCTTCCTGTCTGTAGTACAGGCAGAGGAGTCCCATCTCCTCCTTTTGTAGATTACTTTTGAAGAGTTGCTAGAAGTTGGATTTTGGCCAGGATCAGTTGACATTGTATTATGATTTCTTAAGATAACAATGTGGTTCAAGCTACTTGCGTATGTCTTATCAAAATGGCGCCTGTGCATCTTTCTTCATTCATATCAGTGATTTTGCCAGATATCCAGGTTGCTCTTCCACCTCTTTTCTTTTGATTTCACTGGCCCAACTTTAATAAGCCTTGCACATGGAAAGTACAAAATCATTGTTAAATGATTATTTATAAATAAGTGATGAAGGAGGAAAGTTTTGAGAATTTTGAACAGGTAATATAAGATGAAGTAATATACTCAGTCAAAGCATTTCAAGTTTCTACTAAGTTCATGGTTCCTCTCCATTCCTTCCTAATTTTTTAAGATGCCAAAACTAACTCTCAGTTCTCTTTTATCAGTTCAGAAAAAAAAAAAGAGCTAAATGATGGGGGGAGAAACTGACCAATAAAATTCCTTTCATACAAAAAGGCGGCATTATTGCATTCCTAGGATATATAGTACACATGAAAACTGCCTTTAAATCAAGGAATTGAAAATTGATGTAGTATGTGACAATTTAATCCATGAACCGGACAAGGATAAAGTCAGATTCAGAACCATTCAGTGAAGTCATTCTGTTTCAGCATTTATAGTCTGAAATAAGTAAAACGGATAAAAATCAGGACCTGCTGATCTTGTTCTAAAGGATGCTCTCAAGTAGAAAACTGGAAAGTTTCGAGTTCATTTTGTAATAAAATTAAGAGGTAGAAGGATTAATTGAAACCAATATATTGCAATGGCACAGTTTGATATGCACTCAATCATCACTCGTAATATAAAAACATGACCAATGACTGAGATTTCTCATTTAAAATTCAGGCCTGGGAATTTGAATGCCAGAAAGCAACTGCGTTCAAGGGGTCCTATGCACTTCAATTTATGCTAACCATGCTCGTGTTTCCAAATTACATGTGTAACAGTAAAACATACTGGTCCTAACCTGATTGTTATCAGTATGTAATGCACCATACCAAAGATAACTAAATTAGCATCAACATTTCAGCCAAAGAGTAATCAGAAATTAAACAGAAAACTGACAAATCATATCAAGAAATAATATTTCTTGGTTACAAAATTTTATAGTTACAGAAAATATACTATGCAGCATTTGCAAAATGCATGAACAAAAAACGATATAATTGAACTGAGAAAAAAGAAAAGGCAAGATAACATTAATCAATTCGCAAAAAAAGACGCATCTTTAATTCTTTACCGTCCAACCCTCTCCTTACCAACACCGAGATAAATTACATGGAAATAAAAGAGGGAAAATTGATCGTCAATTAATTCATAGAACAGAGGCAACTTGGTTAGGAACAAGGCTGCTCGCAAGCTATCTAATTGCAAATGATTCAGAATAAAATTATAAAAGGTCAGAATAAACAGTTCAAAAAAAAAAAAGAACACGAAATTAGTTATAACCTCAGAAATGAAGCCATTCCCTCCCAGCATTTCCCTTAAATTTAAAGAAAATTTTAGAAAAACTTAAGTAAAATAAAAATGACATGAAGGAAACCAACCAGAAGAATGGAATTTGGTGATTTATGGCGCCACCTGGGAGGAGAATTTGCGATTCGAATTTAGGGGTTCGTATTTCTCAGGCCATTGTGCCAAAAATCTCTTTTAAGTGGGTAGTTGTACAGACTGAGCAGTGCCAGTGGTGAGATCAGATACTGAGATTTGGATTGGGTGCTCATCTCTTCCGCCGCCGAAACGCTCTTTGACTATTATCAACCGTCGATAATAACGAAGCGCAATGATGAAAGAACACCAATCACAAAATAAGATGAGGGTTAATGGGCCAGTATTATTTGAAGGATCTGGGTTGTTTAAGATTCGTGTTAGTGCATCTCCAACGGTCTGGATCAATACTCAAAACTTAGGTTCATGGGATCCGAATTCGTGGGGAGTCCATATCTCCCCAGGAAACTAATTCGTATCCTCTGAGATAACTCAAACTTTGCGTGACTTTATGAAAAATTCCAACCGTTTAAATACGTTCTGCACGGATCTCAAAGCACACATAACACTGACCCCTACATCGCCCTCGAATAGGCACCGGACACGTAGGTCACGCAAAAGTTGAGATATCTCAGAGCATATGAACTCTTGGAGGTGCAATTGAAAACAACAGACGGTCCAGATCAACTTCATTCATATGAAACGCAATCTGGTGCCTGCTTTGAGATTCGTGTCAAGTGAAATGAACGTTCCAGATTCTCCACTTGCACCTCAGGTACCTGGTGTGATGCGGATTCATCTCCTAGAGCATCTGAGACGTACGTTCCTTTCAGATCGGATGGCTCATATCATTCTTTACCAAAAAATCTAACAAATAAATTCTTGGGTGACTTTCAAGTTTAAGCATAGAAAAATGCAAGTTTTAACCAGTTGTCCAGAGCCTGTTTAAGCATAGAAAGTCATTTTAATTGGGGTAAGAAAAGATTGATCGGGGGTCTAAATCCGATTGTAATTGTTTTTAGGAAGCTGATAATTGTACTCCAAACAAAGTATCTGTGTACATTCTCCAACCTTTTAGAATATCGACGACAAAAAGATCAGGTTTTACTTCATACAGCGCAATAACAGTACTAATCTTTCTTTATTGTATATAATTTCGCTGCATGAAGAAAAAAACGCTCTATTAAACAAATTTAACAAAAGCACTGCCAAATGCAACGAAGCAATAATATAATTTAAACATATAAAGAAAAGCGTTTAATCTACTGCATTCAAGTGTTTAACTTTCATTGTAAATGCGTTAAATTTTCATTTTTAAAAACAAAAAGGAATCCCCGAATTCGTCTCCGAGCAAAAATTTACAGATTCCCCCAATACAAATTTTTTTCATTTGTGCAGAATGTGCCAGGAACAGTACATGTGAACAAGTAAAGCATGTAAACCAATATATACTAGCAAACAAACAATATAAACAAAGCATTGAAAATTTGTGCATATGAACCTCTGTTTACAAATACATTTTAAAGCATATAAACCTGTGTTTACAAACACATTTTAAAGTTTATTCTTCAAACACATTTTAAAGCATATAAACCTGTGTGTAAAGCAAGTAAACCAATATATACTGGTAAGAAAACAACATAAACAAAGTAATGAAAATTTGTGCATATAAACCTGTATTTACAAACACATTTTAAAGCATATAAACCTGTGTTTACAAACATTGAAAAAATTGTTATAAACATATAAACTTGTGTTTACAAACATATTTTAAAGCATATAAACATGTGTTTATAAAAATTAAAAAATCTGTGTTACGAACATATAAACATGTGTTTACAAACACATTTTAAAGCATATAAACCTGTGTGTAAAGCAAGTAAATCTAGGAGACAGCACAATATTTAGTTTAACATATTTGAAATTAATAACATAAACAATTAGCAAAATTTCAGTTACAAAAACTACATGACATCTGTTTAAACAGTCACCAAAAATCAGAAAAAAAAAAAAAAACTGAGCCACTTTACCAGTAAATACCAGAAAATTCAGAAACATCAAGAAAGACTGATTTATACTAGAAAATACCATAAAAAACTGACCCCTTCACCAGTAAATACCAGAAAGTCCAGAGATGTGCTGAACATAATTTATAAATTCTTCACTTTAGAGGTAAATAAACTAAATTTTCTAGTTAGGCATTTAATTATAGTTACTGTTGAATCCGGTATATGGTTGATTTTTCTTAGAATTCACTGTTATATTCTATCTATAACTTGGGCTAATTTCTTAGAATTCACTGTTATGTACTGGAAATTCTGCTCAATTTCCCTTCTAACAATATTTTTTGCATTTAATTATCCAATTTGTGTTTAAAATCTATGTTTACATTTTTTGCATTTAATTATCCGGTATATGATTGTTTTTTTGCATTTAAAATCTGTGTTTACAAACATATAAACCTGTGTTTACAAACACATTTTAAAGCATATAAATCTGTGTCTATAAAAATTAAAAAATCTGTGTTACGAACATATAAACCTGTGTTTACAAACACATTTTAAAGCATATAAACCTATGTGTAAAGCAAGTAAACCAATATATACTGGCAAGTAAACCTAGGAGGCAGCACAATATTTAGTTTAACATATTTGAAATTAATAACATAAACAATTAGCAAAATTTTAATTACAAAAACTACATGACATATGTTTGAACAGTCACCAAAAATCAGAAAAAAAAAGAACTGAGCCACTTTACCAGTAAATACCAGAAAATTCAGAAACATCAGGAAAAACTGACTCCTTCACCAGAAAATACTAGAAAGTCCAGAGATGTGCTGAACATAGTTTCTAAATTCTTCACTTTAGAAAATTGACCCTTTCACTAATTTGTCCTTCTTTGTTGTCCTTCATAATTACATAGTTTCTAAATTGTTCACTTTAGAGGTAAATAAACTAAATTCTCTAGTTAGGCATTTAATTATAGTTACTGTTGAATCCGGTATATGGTTGATTTTTCTTAGAATTCACTGTTATATTCTATCTATAACTCGGGCTAATTTCTTAGAATTCACTGTTATGTACTGGAAATTCTGTTCAATTTCTCTTCTAACAAATTTTTTGCATTTAATTATCCAATTTTCTTAGAGTGATGTGCTGAATATTTTTTGCATTTAATTCAAGTGTTTAATTTTCATTGTAAATGAGTTAAATTCTTATACCTGTGAACAAGTAAACCATATAAACTAATATGTACTGGCAAGCAAACAACGTAAACAAAACATTGAAAATTTGTGCATGAAGCAAACAACATGTGTTTACAAATACATTTTAAAGCATATAAACATGTGTTTACAAACATTGAAAAAATTGTTACAAACATATAAACTTGTGTTTACAAACACATTTTAAAGCTTATTCTTCAAACATATTTTAAATGATATAAACCTGTGTGTAAAGAAGTAAACCAATATATAATGGCAAGAAAACAACATTTTAAAGCATATAAACCTATGTGTAAAACATATAAACCTGTGTTTACAAATACATTTTAAAGCATATAAACCTGTATTTACAAACATTGAAAAATTTATTACAAACATATAAACATGTGTTTACAAATACATTTTAAAGCTTATTCTTCAAACATATTTTAAAGCATATAAACATGTGTGTAAAGCAAGTAAACCAATGTATACTGGCAAGAAAACAACATTTTAAAGCATATAAATCTGTGTTTACAAACACATTTTAAAGCATATAAACCTGTGTTTACAAAAATTAAAAAATCTGTGTTACAAATATATAAACCTTTGCTTACAAACCCATTTTAAAACTTATTCTTCAAACACATTTTAAAGCATATCAACCTGTGTTTACAAACATTGAAAAATCTTCATTTAATGGATTACTTGTTCAAAATGGAAACTGTATTTTTAGTTATTAAAAATCAAAAGCTGTTAATTTGTATAATTAAAATTAGAACCAATCCCCCATCGCGTCCCCGAGTTAACTGGGTTTAAATTGTACTTTAAAGTACTTTAAAGTACGTTCAAGTAAGTAGTTAATTAATTATTAGAGGACCATTAACAATCTGGAGGACTAATTCGGGGATTGGTGATTACAACTGTTTCTAACAGACTGTCTAAGAAATTAAAGCGCAAGACAAAATCATACAAAGCTAACGTTTAAAGCAATCAATGTAAAACTGCACTGTGTTAAAACAACAATTCATTAATTAATGGCAGATTAATAAATTACCGTTATTAGCGGATGGTTAAATCCAATTAAACTAGTTCGGGAACGGGTTCGAATTTAGTGGCTCGGGGTACAAGAACATTTCTCTTGTTTTTATTCCATTGATCGGGGGTCTAGATTCTGAATCTTGAGGAGAGTATTTTATACCTATAAAATTGGGGGAAGAGAAGATTAGACGTTGGGCCTAGATTTGGGCCATCAATGGGCTCGCTCTAGAAAGTATTGGAGAGAAGATCCATAACCGCCTTGGGTCCCAGCAGCAGCGAAAATAGAGGTAGCCTAACTACAGATCGGACTGGAGATAGTTCACTTTACTATTATCTTCTGGCACTACCACAAGTCCACAACAAAGTCAATCATATATGGCACAACATATATCTACGGATTGGAAAAGTACATCCGGTCAATTAAAATATAACAATATGTAAATGAGTTCCAATACTTTACAGTAACCTTGCTTAATTAACAATTGTATGTGATTGGAAATAATTGTAAACGATTGAAGATAACTATATATATGTTGTAAACATTCTTGCACGATTTTCTATCTAGCTACCAACTATGCATCAATGTTTCGTAGAATTTTGTAGAAACAAAGGCCACTTGTAATCATACACGATTTTATTTCAACCAACCTTGTATAAATATTTTGTAGGATTTTGCGTGAAAAAAGATCACTTGTACTACACGGTTTTGTTTTCATTATTTGTGTGTGATGAAATTAAAAAACACAAATTTTTCCACATTATTTGTATGCGTCTCTATGTTATAAAGCATTTATATCTATCTTTTAATTTCTTTGGCATCTCTATCATTTTTAAAGCATCTCTTTCATGTACATGTATTTCTCTAACGAGCCTCTTCTAAACAAGCGAGGCTAGGTCCTGAGGAAAGGCAAAGAGATGATATCTTCACCAAAAAGGTAATCGAAGACAAAAGAAACTTCAAGCAAGTGTAACTTTTTATTTGAGTGTCTGACTTAGAATATGACTCCAAATTCAGAAAGGTCACAAGTATATCTACAGGACTTCTCGAGCATACCAATATTGTAATTTTGAGAGTAAAAAACAAGGGAAGGTCTCAAAACTTGAGCTAAAGTTTCGTAATTAATTTTTTCTTTCTAGTTTTCGATTTAGTATTAATTTATCATATTTTTCTTAGGCATTGTTTATATAATTGCATGTAAAGTCAGATCTAGGGTTTTATGTTGTATTTTCTTTATATATATAGAATGGTTGTTGAATGAATTCATACTTAATTTGTGTAGTGAAATTGTAATTGCTATTTATATCGATAATTAAATGTAGTGTTTTTGGTATGAATTCAGATCTGAAATAATCGTATTTTTCTTTAAAAAAAAACAAGAACCATACAAATTTTTTAAATTAAAACCGTGTTTGAAAGGTATTATCATACATAATTTTTATTTAATTAATAATCTGTGCGTGAATTTTGCACAAAGAATCTGTATATTTATAGAAACGTACACGGTTCTACATCCATGCACAATCTATCGAAACTTTCATATCGTATGCGGAATGTACGTACATAGTTGCAGAACCATGTACAATTAACATTTCTAACCATATATAATCGCGTATTCTCTATTAATTAGTGTGGAATACAATCTGAAGCACATATTGATTCTTTATATATCCAGCAATTTAATAGTAAAACTTAAAGCCTATATACTGAGCTATCTTCAAAAGTATCCTTTTTTTTTTCGTCGGTCAATTCCATATCACGGGACATTAATTAATCAAATAAATCTGAACTCATTTTTTTGTTTCTCTCTCTCCGAACAATTAAAGCCCAAAGGAAAAAAACCTAAAAATAACTAAAACATGTCAAAAATCATGATTATGTGATTGTGTACTATCTGTGTCGTGGGACCGCTCATAGCCTTCCGATGACAGCTTCATTATCCCTATGATTGGATGTTGTTCCGGTTTTGTTTGTCTTTCGAAGCTAGAGAACCCTTGCACCTTACCAGTAGAACCGTTATCAGCAGGGTTCGACTTCATAGATGACATGGTAGCGTACTGGCTTGTCTCTGAGGTGCTGTCGCGGGTGACCGGCACGGAGGTCACGGCCCCAGCCCGATTTGATTTTGGGTTAGAGTACCCAAATTTGAGTTCATTTATAGAAATAAAGGGAATTTGTGAAGTGTCTAGCCTTTTATAAACCGTCTTAGAGAAACGGGTGCGTCTCATCCAAGAGTTCGGGTCATCTTTGTATAAGTCCTCCATTAGTTCTCTATATATGACAGAATCTGAAAATACATTATAATGGAAAAAAAGTGGTGAAGAGAAGATTGAAACCAAATAGGCCATTCTTTTTTCAGGGAATTTCCAGATGCAAAACATGCATAAAAAAAAAAAAAAGAAGATTGAAATCAGACTAGTAATTTCTTTTTTCTTTTTCTGTCATAGTGAAATTATTATTAAGATCCATGCAGGTTTCATACACGCCTCCAATTAATTTAATAAAACAAATATTTTCTAGGTTAGATAGAACTATTCTATTTCACGCAATATCAAACACGAATCATTTCCTACCACATAGAAAACAGAAATGATAATCTATCACATTTCAGATTATTTGATTTCTAAAAAATAAAAAAAAGAAGGAGATGGAAGCAAACCTCAACTTCAAAGAGAACGAAGCTCTGCTAGTACCGTGCAAGAGAAGAGGAAAAAGCGCTCCTTTCTTTAGAGAAAGCAACGGGCTGATGTTTTTTTTAACGTTCCTATCTATAGGGAATATACTTTATATAGGTCAATCATCTTTCCTTATTTATCGTATTGTTTAATTAATCTTCTTTGAACAAATATATCTTTGTATTTAATTATTTTGTTTGTAGTTCCATTGGCTTTTCTTATTTATAACCTTCAAAAATAATTTTAGATTTTTACCTATCCTTTATTAGAAGTTGAATTATTTAATTTCTGTGGTTATGAATTAATTTCTTTATTTAATATTGTTCTTCTTTTACATGTTAAAGTTGGAAGAGGGGGCTGTCCGATGGCCATCGGATCACTTTTGTGTTCGATGGGTTCTCTCACTGTTAGTTCTGCTTTACGATTCGTGTGTATGGATTTTAAAGCAGACACGAAATTGCGGGTACGATTCCTAAAACAGATCCAATGGTGAAGAGAACCCATCGAACACAAAAGTGATCCGATGGGCGTCGGACACCCCCCTCTCCCATTAAAGTTGGGTTATGATGGCTCTAGTATGGGACTCTAGTTCTGTTTTGCGGTTGTTTTTTTTTATTAACTGTTTATATTGATGGAAGTTTAATTTATTTTTCAAAATTATAATCTTCAAGAAAATTTTACATCTACTCTCATTTTATTGAGTAAGGCTTGGGTGCGGGCATAAGGTCATCCGTGCTACGGTCTTAAAAATCTATTGTATAAATTTCAAACTTCGATTTAAGTAGCTCAATAAATTGGTTATATAATAAACTTGTATAATACAAATTTTTATTATTTTTGAACTTTTTACTACTTTTTATGATTTATGAAAAATGGCCAAAAATATTTTTTTTTTATTTTTAGGTCATTTTGGACCATCTTTCAACATGAATTATTCATGACTTTAATTTTTCAAAATTATAACCTTTAAGAACTTAATTAATATCATCTTATGGTTATCCTCCTTATACATGCAGAGCAGTAGTACAGGAAAAATAAAATTATTAGGGCTGCGAGTATAAAAATTAAAGTTAATTCCAAAACTCATAATTAATATATCATGTCTAGAAAATTTAGAAAAAAAAAATACAGAGATTAATTAGGTGGTGACATATTTCGGTCATGAATAATTCAGCAAAATAATTCATTTTATTTTATTGTTCTCTTAGAATTAGCGAAAGGTTTTGAGTAAAGAAAGAGAGAACATGATGACAAGGACTAATTACGCACGTCGTCATGCGTTGGAGCCTGTAGACTTGTATGATCTGTTTGTTGTTTGGTGCAGTTTTTATCATTTAAAATTAAATTATTTCAAGTCGTTTTCCTTTATTGTGGATACATATTCAACTTTTTTATGAATTTTTATTCATTAGAAGACTTAACAATTAACAAAATGAAAGATTGTCCTGGGTTAATGCATGCATGAAAAACAAATTTTAATTTCAAAATCAAAAGTTTTGGAAAACAAAAATATGATAAACATGTAGTTTCTTATAAACGCGAGTACAAGAAAAATCATATATTATAATATGAAAGATAACGAAAAAAATAAAAACACAAATAATAACTTGTTTCATTGGCATTTCCAATCAATCAAAGAAATCGAAAATTGGAACAATAGAGAAGATTATATATATTGATAGAGATACAAGCTACAGAGGAATGAGTATATATCCCTCAAGTACCTGGGAAATGAAAGAACCTCTAACCCATAGGACCCATGTGGCCTAGATCCATTTTTTTTTTTTTTGATATTGATATTGAATTCTAGACCCTGGGTCCCAGCAGCAGCGAAAATAGAAGAGAGGTAACAGTATAACTGCATGTCGGACTGAAGGAGGGTTCTATTACGTACCTCTTGTCTAACGGAGGCAGTGGCTCAACTGAACTGCTGAAGGGCCCTTTACAACTGGGACCCACTCACGTCACTCTGGGCCTCTGGCCTAACGTCCGAATTTTATGACTCCGAATCCTCTGCCTCTCTAGGTGCAGGATCTCAGTTACTGCGTGTGAGGCCGGTCACTGTTAAATGAGATTAGTTACTTTTAATTTTTAAATTGGAGGTCGATCTCGGACCCACACGCAGTGACTCTAGAGACAGAGGATTCGGTTCCAAATTTTATACGAATTAACCCAAATTTGAAAAATTATGTCAACTCACTTTCTTAATGTTTGTGTCAGAGAGAAGAATAGTGGCACTTGTGTGTGATGGGTATTATCAATTTTTTAATGGTGCACAGATAATATATAATATATGTGTGTCATTTTTAAATAGTGCACAAGTAATATCTATATTTTGATTAAAATTGAAATTATAAAAAAAAAAAGATATGCCAACTTGATATTTTCGTTTTTTAAAATGCTAAAACAAAAATTCCGTTGTTTCCTGCAGTTTTTCTTTATTCTAAATTATTTTTGCTCAAGTCGTTTCAATATTCGACATAATATAATATTGAAGTCCAGCGCCAATTCCGTTCCGTCTTTTTTTTTTTTTTCTCAGTCTATAATAATATTTTTCTAAGCTAGAAACCATAAAAAAAAATTATAATCTTTTGTCTAACATAAAAGTTATCTTAGTTTAATAAATACGATCCTTTCTTGCTATTTTAGTTAAAAAGTTAAGTTAAAGCATTACATAATAAAAGTAAAAATTATAGAGAAAAACATCCTTCAGAGATATTTTATTTAGTACAACATGTCATGGAGTAGAACTACGTTGTTCTTAATTAAGCTGATCAAATTCTAGTTATCTTTCTTGATAACTAGACTGTCAATATTATAATTAACTAATAGATTTTTAAATGTTTTCCTTTTAGCAGGAATACCAAAATCTCGAGCATTCCGCAACTGACAATATTAACTGTATACTAGTATTATACCCGTGCGTTACAACGGGACATATTATAAGAAACAAATATATCAATAAAACTAATAAATATTTAAAAATTAAAACACATGTTAATACAAAATTTATATGATTATGTATTTTGAATTAACTTTAATCGTGACTTCTCATAACAATTTGATAATGTGATGATTCTTTATTTGATGATGTGTATGTATAGGATATATATATACACACACACATATTATAAGAGAAATATATATTCACACACACGTTTTAATTTATATTATTATTTATTTCCAATTTATAGAATATATATATATTGAAAATATATTCTAAATTTTCCACACCAATATGTATAGAAACAAAGAAAGAGAAAAGAAGAAGAAATAAGAAAATGGAAGGTGGAGTCTTCTCAATTAAAGAGGAGAAATATGGAAACAAATAAATATATCGCTAAATTTCATAATTTGTTCAATTTTAATTGTAAAGTATAGTGTGGCAGCACATGTGGTGGATATGTTTTTAACTAAATTTATATTTCTATACATAAAACAGATGCATTTAATCAAAAGAAGACAAATTATGTAATTGAAGGGCTGAGATTAAATCCGAAATTTCACCTTTCAATCGTAGCCGTTGGCGGATCGGACACCCAACGTGCTTAATAATAGAATGGAGATATACAATATTAAGTTCCTTTCTAAAGTACAACCAGTGTTGTAAATAATGACATGTGTGCGGTAATCGGACGGACGGAGTACCACCATGTGATTAATCGGTATACAGCCGATTAATCAGCATCATGCGAACAATTTAACGTTTTTTTTTAATTTATATATATATATAGGTTGGCTAAGCTCAAAACGTTTTTTCCTAGCCCCTGGAACAAATGACTCGGTTTTCTGATTGTGATTTTCAAACCATCTTAATAAATAGTAAAAAAATTTCAAAAACATGTAAAATTTGGTGTCCAAGCACATTTTAATATAGATTAAATATCTAACTATTTGGATCAACTGTTTGGACTTTGAATATCAGAAAACCAAGTCGTTTGTTCCGGAGGCTAGGAAAAAATATTTTGAGCTTAGCCATCCCCCCCCCTCTCTCTCTATATATATATATATATATATCATAATTTATTAAATATAATTTATTTAACTCATTAAACTTATTAAATAAACTTAATTTATCTTAGTTCCAATAGTATAACATGACACTACGTTTATTTTTTCTTAACAAGTAAGCACTTTACATGTGTAAGTAACACATTTATTTAATGAAAAAATAAATTCAAGAATTAAACTTTTTCAAATACTAATAACATATTATTTAAAAGAAATGAAACATTCCAACATAAAATCACTAAATTTAGTTTATAATAATAACTTAGTTTTATAAATGTATATGTTGTACTAATTGAAAAAATTACATCATTAATTAGTAGGAAAAATATATGTTATATAAATAATAGATGAATTAATCAATTTCAAAGTAAGTAAGAAGAAAAAAAATATATAAAAAAATATTGAATGTATGTTCAAGCACAAATAAAACTACAATACATGATTTATAAAACTTATTATCACACAATATTACGGAAAAAATAATCAATGTAAATAATAAATATTCATTGGAATAAATTAGAATAAACAAGAATAAACGTAAATAAACAGGAATAAATGGACGATTAAACAGTAAAAAGGCTAATTAATTGGAAAAATTTTCCGATTAATCGTTTTCATCCACAAACAGGTATCCATTAAGTGTATTCGTAACGGTTTGACAGCCGTTAACCATTAAACGGACAATTAATGGCCATTAAGACTGCGTTTTACAACACCGTAGAACTAGTATAACTTTCTCCTTAAATTGAAAAATATTAGTACAAAGCATTTGTAGCGTCATATTTGAGATGAGATATTTAATTGGTTCATTCCAATATCTCAAATAATTTGTAAATATGATGCATATGTCCATAAATAACTGTGAGGAAAAATGTCAAATCAAATATATAATAAATGAATTAATCACACTTTTTTTCAATTTTGTTAAATGTCACTCATGTAATATTGATCTTTCGAAATCATTCACTTTGATCATATATTTAAGAGCTACATATTTTCATGAGGATGAGGTGAAACCCTTTTTCTTTTCTTTTTTTTATTAAAAAAAAAAAATGCATCCTGTATGTGTAGTTCTTAATATACAATATTTGTTCATTTAAGAGCTACATGTACTCATGGAAAATAATATTATCAGGGCTTTGGAAAATAAACTTAATAAATATCACGAATCTTGAGGAGAGTATTTTTGACCTATAAAATTGGGGAAAAGGGAAGATTAGACGTTGGGCCTAGATTTGGGCCATCAATGGGCTCGCTCTAGAAAGTATCAAGTACTGGGAAATAAAGGAACCTCTGACTAATACATGGGACCCAACTTCCATTTTTTTCTTAACCGCGAATCATATAGCGAGAGAAGATTCATAATTGCCTTGGGTCCCAGCAGCAGCGAAAATAGGGGTACCAAACTGCAGGTCGGACTGGAGAAGAGTTCTCTTTACTATTATCTTCTGGCACTATCACAAAAAAAGTCAATCATATATGATATATGGCACATCATCTATATACGGATCGGAAAAAGTTTCATAAATTTTGTGTGTAGAGTTAAAAAGTGCGCTTACAAAAGTGAACTCCAACATATATATATACATGGTCAATAAAAATAGAACTATGTATAAATGAGTTTCAATATTAATTTATACACCATAATTGATTGAAAACAATTGTGGATAATTTAACCGTGTATATATGTTGTAAACATTCTTAAACGATTTTCTTTCTACCAACTATGCATGAATGTTTCGTAGAATTTTGTAGAAACAAAGACCACTTGTAATCATACACGGTTTTATTTCTACCAATCTTGTATGAATATTTTGTAGGATTTTGTGTGAAAAAAGATCACTTGTAATCATACACGGTTTTGTTTTCATTATCTGTGTGTGATGAAATAAAGAAACACAAATTTGTCCACATTATTTTTACACGCCTCTATGTTATAAAATATCTAAATCTATCTTTTCTTTGACATCTCTATCCTTTTTAAAGCATCTCTTCCATATACATATATTTCTCTAATGAGCCTCCACAACAAGAATGAGACATTTTTCGCGAGGATAAAAAAGTGACTTTTTGCGATGAACTACTCTCATTATTCAGTTTTTTTTCTTTTTGCGACGATACCTTTTGCGACGGATGACCGTCGTAAATGCCATTTTTCTCTCGCAAAAAGTGTCTACTTTGTTGTAGTGCTCTTCTAAACAGGCGAGGCTAGGTCCTAAGGAAAGGCAAAGAGGCAATATCTTCACCAAAAAAGTAATCGAAGACAAAAGAAATTTCAAGCAGGTGTAACTTTTTACTTGAGTGTCCGACTTGAGAGTATGACCCCAAATTCAGAAAGCTCACAAGTATATCTATAGGACTTCTCGAGCATACCAATATTGCAATTTTGTGAGTAAAAAACAAGGGAAGGTCTCAAAACTTGAGCTAAAGTTTCGTAATTAATTTTTTCTTTTTAGTTTTCGATTTAGTATTATTTTTACTTTTTTGAGAGTTAGTGAAAAATTTTCCAGTAAGATATTATTGATATAGAAAATTATTTACAAGTGTGTTACTTGGATCAAGTGACCCTTGTAATCTTGTTTGTGTTACTCTTAGGGGCACCTCTAATTGAACAAAAACTGAAAATAAATTGCAATTGAAAGTAAATAGATGAGTTTAGAGAAATTGACACGCGGGATGATAACAGAGTTCGGCAAAACAATGGCCTACGTCTCCGGGGCTTCGCAACCTCTTTCTAGGTGCGCCTTTCTATTACCCAATATGAAAGGATTACAATTGTGAACCGTGAGCCCTTACAAAATGGGAAGTCACGACCAACGAGAGATGAGTGCCGGCGAGCCCTTACAACTAAGGGAAGTCACACGAGCAACTCAAGATTTGAGCCGGCGAGCCCTTACAAACAAGGGAAGTCACACAAGCTACTCAAGAACAAGAGAAACACTCAATAGATCACTCTAACCTAATCTAGATCAAGATTAGTGAAGTAGGTTTGAGGTTGCTTGAGGGATTTTGAAGTTTTAAGCTCTCACAACAATGGAGTAGGCTAAGCTCTCAGAAAATCGCTTTTGAAATGATTAGGGTCGGCTGAGATGGATTTGAAAGTGATCCCTTCAGTCTATTTATAGTGGCAGCTCAAAAATGAGCTGTTTAACATAAAACGTTACCAACGTTTTATTCAAATACGATTTAGGGTTTTAATTCTCTGACAGCTTAGAAAACGTTACATAACATTTTATAACCGTTACAATGCTTCAAAACTGTTATAACGATTTATAAACGTTACAACGTTTATTGCTTGTATTGAACAGTTGCACTCCAGTTGTTCTGTAGCTTATAAACGTTACAACGTTTATCAACCGTTATAACGTTTTGTAAAACGTTACAACGGTTGTATAACGTTATAACGTTATAACTTGATTCTTTTGAGGCTTCTGATTATTATAAAACGTTACCAACGTTTTTAAAACGTTCATAACGTTTTATCTCAATTTAATCAACCTCACACATACTTTACAAAGCATTTGATTTTACAATATGTATTCTTGATAAAGGTCTTCATGATTTCTTCAGTCC